>CM053034.1:52410619-52701904 GCA_028564925.1 Lithobates sylvaticus
GCAGCGCGCGCGCGCCTCCCGCAGCGTGCGTGCGCCCCCTAGAGTCACAAGAAATTAATATTTTAAGCATTCTTAACTACTGTACTATGAAAAAAAGGTCTAAACACAAAACTCCAGCTCAACAACGTTCTTTTCATTTGCATAACTGTACTGTACTATACAATACAATGATGTACAGAGCGCCGTTTAGGTGGGGAGAGCTGGTCGTAAGTCCAAGCAGTCGTTAAACATGTAAGTCGTTAAACGAGGAATATCTGTAGTTTTATTGGGTATATGGAGAGTATAGGAAGAGTGCTTTCAATGAAGTGGGCTGGTTCTTTACATAAGCATTTAAACCACAATGAATTTATGTGGATGTTTAAACTTAAAGCTTAATACCGTATAGGATTATGACAATGTATATACCATTTTTAATGTGCATATCGGGGGGATTTATCAGGAAAGATGCAGAAGGAATTAGGCGCAAATCCAGCTGCCTTTCATTTAGTAAAGGATTTGCAATGTTTTCTGTGTATTTATGACCCTTGCATCCTACAATCCTGGACAGCCCCACTGCAAGTTTTCATAACATCTGTCACAGATTTGGCTTTGTATAGGTAACAGTTTTTTGCTTAAAATGTGCACAGTTAAGGCCCCTTTCACACTGAGGCTGCATTCACACCTGAGCGTTTTGTCGCCTGAAGCCACAAAATGCTAGAGGGGAAAAATACATTATTCTCTATGGAGATGGTTCACATCTCCACTCCAAAACGCCTGAAGCCCTATGCCTGAAGCTCAAACAAGTTCCGGACCCTTTTTTATCGCTCAAATCGGGCAGATTTTGGCGTTTTTCTTCTTTTTTACATTGGTGACCTTTTGCTCTGCACAAAATCGCGGCAAAACGCGGTAAAAAAACGCTCAGGTGTGAATGCAGCCTTATACGACTTGTCCCACGATTTGGGACTGCAAAGTAGCAAGACAAGTCGTTCCCCATGATTTCCAATGACAGCCATTCATATTAGTACTACTTCAAGTCGTTCCGACTTCAAAGTAGTCCCTGCACTACTTTGGTCCGATTTTGATGCCACTTACACAGGCATTCCTTGATATCGTGGCAAAATCGCGCAACTTTGAAGTCGCACAAGTGTGAAAGGGGATTACAAAGCTGAGTTCCGCCCCCCATAAAAAAAATTTCAGTCAGCAGCTACAAATACTGTAGCTGCTGACTTTTAATATTAGGACACTTACCTGTCCAGGGTTCCTGCAATGTCGGCACCCCAGACGATCTTCATAACGGCTGTTGGATGCTGCCATTCGTAGTAAGGGAACCCGGCACAGCCAGTTCACTACTGCGCATGCGCGAAGCGCGCTGCACTTTATAACTGGCTTGGCGGTGGAGGAAGGGGGCCAAACTTCTGAGGGAAGTCTTCCGCGGCGGAGTCTCCCTGAAGTGCGCAGGGTACCTGTCAAAAACAGGTACCTGTTCGGAGGGGGCGTGGCCTGCGGCGGAGCGGAATGGCCGTTTTCTGCTAGAGCTCCTGCTCTCCTTATCTCCCTAAGCAGCTAGCGGCGACGGAAAACAAACCTGAGGATTCAGGGACACAGCGGAAAGTACATAGACCCTTACCCCAGCCATGGAGAAGCGTATTCTGCGGGGAAAACCCTGCAAATTGGACTCCTTCACCAAACAGAACGGCGCTGTGAGGAAGAAAAATGGCGCTGTCCCTTCCTCCCTCACACTCACAGACAAGCAGGCAGCACGCGCTGTGAGGTGGGAGACACTAGAACCGCAGCCACAGCCATTATCACTGGAACAAGAGACATTCCAACCTGATGTCACTAGCCCTCCTAAGCAGAAGAGGAAAATAGATACAGAAGAAGACAAAGTAAGTGACATTGATATAGATGAGGAAAATGACACAGAAACAGAAGTTAACCCTTTTGATGATAAGCTGGATGCCTTCCCAACTACAGGGAAGGCTTTAATTGACTCTGATATGAAGGAAATGTTAAAATCACTAAGAGGAGCAATTCAGCGTGACATGAAATCATTTATGCAAAAATCCAAAAGGGAAATAGATGACTTAGGAGAACGTGTGGACTACATTGAGAACAAACTGACTGATTTCACTGATGCCCACAATGAGCTAGTAGACGATCATTTTGCACTTGAAGATGAAGTCAGACAGCTAAAACTTAAAGTCACAGACCTCGAAGATAGGTCCAGGAGAAATAATATTAAATTCCGCGGTATACCGGAAAATGTCAAAAATATTGATCTGAGGAAATTTCAACAAAAAATGTTCACAGATCTTATCCCCTCACTACAGAACCAAGACTTAGTGATTGACAGGGCTCACAGACTTCCCAAACCATCGTATATCCCGGAAAAACTCCCAAGAGATGTGATCGCTAAAATCCACTTTTTCCAGACAAAAGATATCGTGATGCAATTCGCGAGACACCATGCTCCACTGCCAGACCCGTATGCAGGAATCACCATGTACTCCGACCTATCCCAAGCTACTATCCTGGCGCTTAAAAATCTAAATTCGATCACAAAAATGCTACGCAATCACAAGATAATTTACAAATGGGGTTTCCCGACCAAATTGATTGTAGAGAGAAACAATGTGTCACATACAATCCACACAATGGAAGAAGGACTCAAAACACTAGGAAAATGGGGCCTGCTTATATATGAAGAAACCACCTCGTCCATTAAGGCCACAATAGAGAAATTGACACCTCCATGGAATATCAGTCATGGTTGACGCGTCCGCTGGATAAATAGTATTGGAGTGAGATGCTATTCTTTCTCCCCCCTTTCCTGCAATTCACCAAAACCCCAAGTGCCTCAGGGTTATGGTACACAGGGAGACTAGGTCTTCATTGCCTTTGACTTTTAGTCCCTATGTTCAAAGTGCATATTGAAATGCACACGAGAGTTGCACACCAACTCACCAGTTCTTATTTGTTTCTTTATTTTTGTGAGTCTAAATCCCTTCTCCCTCCCTCACCCTCCCCCCTCATCTCAACTTTAACAATCTCCGTTATGTATGGAAGCAACACAGTCGCAAGACACCTATTCCCACCATGACTAATTTGAACTTACTATCACTAAATGTGAAGGGCCTCAACAGCCCATTCAAAAGGAAAGCCCTATGGACTGATGCCTTGAAATTTGGAAGCGACATCTTGTGCATTCAGGAATCACATTTTGCAAGGGACAACCCCCCTCATTTTGCCCACCCAAAATTCCCACACATCTTTGCATCCTACAACAGCAAAAAGAAAAAGGGAGTCCTAACGATCATCAAGGATTCAGTCTCTTTTCAACTCCTCGACTCCAAAATTGATCGGCAAGGAAGATATGTTATTCTGGTTGCAAAAATTGAAAACGTAGTTCTAACGATTGCCAATATCTACGCACCGAATAAAAATCCCCATCAATTCCTCCAAAAAGTAATCAAAATGGTGAAGATAATTCAAAAGGGTAATGTCATCTACTGTGGAGACTTTAATGCAACGATGGATCCACTTCTAGACTCCACCAAAGGAACTCTATCCAAAAGGAAGGGTATAAAGGACATTTTCTCACACGAGGACCTGCACGATCCATGGAGATGTCTCCACGCAACGGAAAAGGACTTCACTTTTTTTTCAAATGTACATAAATCATACTCTAGGATCGATTTCTTCATCACTGACAGAGTCCTCCTCCAAAAAATATCGGATGCCCGTATTTTTAACATAACATGGTCCGACCATGCTCCAACATCATTAAGCATAAATTTAAAACAACCAAATTCAAACCATACACTCTGGAGAAATAACACCTATATTTTGTCTCAAAAAGAGGCTCTGGCAGTGATGAGGGAAAGATTGGAAGAATTCTTTAAGGTAAATGATAATGACATGGTATCTATCTCTAGTATATGGTGTGCCTATAAGGCGTTTATTAGAAGAATATTGATCCAACTAGCCTCGAGGGGAAAAAAAGACGCACACAGTCAATAGCCAAACTACTACTTAAAATAACTGAACTTGAAAAAGATCACAAAACATCCCCCAGTAACCCCACTCTTCTTCAAAGATTAAGTGAAACCAGAAATGAGCTTAGAGCAATACTGATTTCCAACCATGAAAAATATTTAAAAAGATTAAAACTAACCTATTACTCACAGGGAAATAAAGCAGGTAAACTACTGGCCTCCCAATTACGCCATAAACAAAGAAAACAAAAAATAGATAAAATAGTTCACCACAAATCAGGGAAAGTACTATATAACCCACAAAGTATAACTGATGCATTTGCTGATTATTATGAAAGCTTATACAATTTAAAGGATGATCTCAATACTATCCAGCCAACACCAATACAAATAGCCCAATTCCTAAGTAAGATTGATGTCCCTGTTGTAGATCAGAGTGACCTAGGAAAACTAAGCGACCCAATAACTACTGAGGAAATTAAGAGAGTCATTCAAAAACTGCCAGCAAATAAAACCCCCGGAGCAGATGGTTTATCCAGTGAATATTACAAGGCGTTTAACACAACACTCACCCCGTTTATAGCTTAAATATTCAACCATGCAGTTGTAAATCACTCGTTCCCCAAAGAAATGCTTGAAGCAATTATTGTTACTATTCCGAAACAAGGGAAAGACCCGACATCACCAATTAATTACAGGCCCATATCACTACTAAATTCGGATCTGAAAATCTTTGCTAAGGTCATTGCCAACCGCTTATTAGAAATCACACCCTATCTAATTGAACCAGATCAGGTTGGATTTGTGAGAGGTAGACAAGGCCCAGATAGCACTAGACGTATGATTGACCTGCTTAATTTTATAGAGCGTGGTCGAATGCCTTCCCTGCTCCTTGGTTTGGATGCAGAGAAGGCATTCAACAGGGTGCATTGGGGATATATGGCAGAAACTTAAGAAATTTGGATTTTCTGGTTTTATTTTTGAAGCTATAATGTCTCTCTACACCACCCCTTCTGCCAGAGTATATACAGCAGGAAATATATCTAAAAGATTTAATCTAACGAATGGAACCAGACAGGGGTGCCCCCTATCGCCCATCATATTTTCGTTAGCAATTGAACCCCTCGCAATATCCTTTAGATCCAACCCCAATGTCATGGGGATTAAAATAGATCAGGTAGAACATAAATTAGGTCTATTTGCAGATGATGTCCTCCTATCCCTATCAGTGATTGACAATGTACTAAATGAAGTGACCAACACTCTAGAAGCATTTGCATCCATTTCTTACTATAAGATCAATCCTGACAAATGTTATGTCCTGCCTATGAACATCCCACCGGATCAAGTTGTTAGGCTAAGACAGCAGTCTAATTATAACTGGGATAACCCTTCTATTACCTATTTAGGCATTCAACTTGCCTATCCTCCAACTAAATTGTATGAAACCAACTACCCTTCCCTCCTAACCAAAATAAATCAAGATATACTATCAATAAAAAAGAAGCAGTTATCCTGGATAGGAAGAATAGCAGCCTTTAAAATGAAGATCCTGCCGAAGATCCTATATTATTTCAGGTCCCTCCCAATTCAGTTACCGGCAAAATTTTTCACCCAAATAAACTCAAAGCTTTCAACTTGGTCTGGATGGGGAAAAAACCTAGGATTGCACTATCTATTATGTCTACCCCGAAAACTAAAGGAGGACTGAATCTCCCAGATATTCGCCTATATTATTATGCCACACTCCTAGACCAAATGAAATTCTGGTTCAAACACTCTAATGATAAATTGTGGCTGAATATTGAAAGGAAAATAACTAAAGGAAATGACCTTTTCTCCCTATCAATGGCCAGCCACACCTTAGGGAAAATAAATGCACCAAACTTCCTGACAGTTAAATCCACTCTGACAGCCTGGAAGTTTGCTTTAACAAAATTGCAATCTTCGAACGCCCAAGCCCTTGTACCAGTACCACTAGGAGTAATTGATTATTGTAAAGTACGTATAAATACAACATTCTGGTCTGAACAGGGATTTAACTTCTTTATACATTTGCCAGATAACCACAAACAGAGGATAACAAATAAACTTTCCACCAAATCCTTTACCAAAAATTTTCACCCAGAGAAAAGCGTAGAAATCCCTAGCGCACTATGGGAATTTTTCCTCTCCCACGAGACCACTGGGAAAAAAGGGTATATCCTATATATATAAAATACTTTCATCCTTCCCATCCCATACCAAGACCACAAACATACTTAAGTGGGAAAAAGATCTTTCTCAGACCTTCTCATGGGAAAAGTGGCAAAAAGCCATACAGGTTAATAGCATATCAACAGCATGCATTGAACACTGGGAAAATGCCCAAAAAATCCTGAACCGTTGGTATTTAACTCCATATAGACTCAGTAAAATATTCCCCACTGCATCCTCTATATGTTGGAGATGCGATACCCACACAGGTAACCTAATACACACATTATGGAGTTGTGAAACTTTTTCTAGCTTTTGGAAATCTGTCTCCACCTTCATAGCTTCTTTCACTGGTAATTTAAAGAGACTCACACCCGAAATGGCTTTGTTAAGTATAAACCTTGACGTCTATCCTCCACAGCATAGAACTATAATTGCTAATATCCTCATAGCAGCAAGGCTCACCATAACTAAATTATGGAAATCTACCCTAGCACCTAACCTATCTGATGTAATACTGAGACTAAACAATCAGGCGCACTACAAGTTAATGTTAGCACATAAAAAAGGATCTACAAGTCACTTCCTCAAAAACTGTAACGAGTGGATACGACATCCTAGAGCTTCCAACTTTCTGAAAGACCCTAAGAACCACTAACGAGGCCCCTGAAAGATAACTCTACTTCTCTTTTTCTGCTTTCCTTATGCTTTATTATAGAAGGTCAGATGTATATGTCCGCTTCCATACAACAATCCCCTCCTCTCCCCCCTTCCTTGTCCTCCTCCTTCTGATCCTCCCTATTTGTAAGGTTTACTTTGAAACATTATCCCATGTTTACAGCATGATCCCGATAGGGGTAAACAGGGAATTATTAATCTTCTCATTTTGTTGTTTTTCCTGTTTCTAGGAGTGTATCCACTTGTATAAGTATTTAAACTATCATTATTTCATGATAATAACATTACATGTTAGAAAATGTATTCGTTTTAAAACTGATCCAGTCATCCTAGAGACGCAGTAGCTAAAATATGTAACTGTATAATTTTTTCTTGTTGTTTATGTTTTGGAAAACTAATAAAAATCTTTAAAGTTAAAAAAAAAAAAAACAGGTACCTTTTCCACCCTGAAATTTGCCAAATGTAGCACCGGGTGGTGAGCAGATAAGCAGAGGTTCCACTTCTTTTGGGTAGAACTCCGCTTTAAGTAGAGGTCAGGTTGTATTTTATGTTGGTGCAGTGCCACTATCTGAGCAGCATAGAAGGGAGATTCATATATCAAGCTGCGGTCCTACAGTAAGGCCCCTTGCACATGGGGGCATGTAACTGTTGTGTTCATTTTAGGGCGCCCAGGAGAGATAGGTGCATCATCCAGCCCCGCTGCCTGCAGCCTGTCAAAGTCTTCACCAGGTTGTGGCTGGATGGGGCTGAGCACTGTACTGAGTGGTAGTCACATTTAGGGCCCTTATGCATTCAGGGGTGAATGCCCGGGGAGAATTGGCAAAAGATTTAAGGATATTTACAATGCTGATGCCTTTGCTTTGAATATATTCACGGTAGCACACAAACTGAAGTTTGCCCTTTCCAGACAACAATGTGGGAAGACTTGAAACGGAAGTTCACTGCTTCCCCCCGGTCCCCTCCTCTATGTGTTATTCAGGGTCACACTCACAGTTTACATACTCACCTATGCAGTGGATCCAGCATTGTGCTGTTTTGATCCACTGCGCTGTTACCATATACCTTGTCCCATTCCATCATCTTTGCTCCTGAAGTCATTGAGCGATTCTTCCTCATTCAGGCAGCCTGATGACACGCCCACCTTCTTCCAGCCACTGTGAATGGAAAAGTGAAGCATTCTGGGATATATGACAAGCTTGGCCCAGTTTGGATGTAGATCCAGACTTGTGTGTGCGAGCCAGGAAGTACAGGTCACCTGTACCGGAGAAAACATCTGCCTGGAAATTCCCTGCCCTGCAGTCGCACATGTACAGTTATATAACATTAATAGCTTTCATGTTTTTTTTCTTAGACAGGACTCTTATGCGGCGTACACACGGTCGGAATTTCCGATGAAAACAGTCCGATGGGAGCTTTTCATCTGATTTTCCGACCGTGTGTATGCCCAACGATCTTTTTCTGTCGGAATTTCTGACGGACTTTGGATTGAGAACATGTTCTCAATTTTTCAGACGGAAAACCTTTCTATCGGATTTTCCGATCGTGTGTATGCAATTCTGACGCATGCTCGGAAACAATTCGACGCATGCTCGGAAGCATTACACTTCCCTTTTATAGTGCTGTCGAACATGTTTTATACTGCTGTGTTATTGACCGTTGAAATTTGGTGTGATCGTGTGTAGGCAACACAGCTTGAGCGGAATTCCGTCGGAAAAACCGTCAATTTTTTCCGACGAGAATTCCGATCGTGTGTACGCGGCATAACACTTCTGGATTGCACATCTATAGCATGAATGCAGCTCTGATTTGAGCTTGTTGAGAGAAGCCACGGTTGTCACATAGAGTTACACAAGTCATGGCAATGTGCAGGACCAGAGTTTAGATTTTTGTCTGGGTCATGTGTCTCCATGGAAATGAAAATCACTTAGTGTAACTATGGTAACTACCTTGGTATAACGGCAGAGATATTAAAAAATGCCACTTCTATTTAGTATAAAAGATAGTTTTTGCTACAAGCTCCAAAAATAGCTAGAACGGAGGTCACCTGTATTCTGTGAAGCAGTGTCGTGTCATCCTGACCTCTGACCACCTAAAATGAATTATATATTGCCCCTTTCTATGATATTAGATTATTAGCAACTAGATCTTACAACTTGCCAAAAACATACATAATGTACATAAGACTTCTAGATGGGCTACAAATAAAGACAACCTAGAACAAAGTATTACGCAATGCTCTCTGTAGGGCCATTTCCTTTGGGGTGGGGAGAACATGCATAAGTATTCAATATATCTGGAAATTGCTGTTTTGAATTGATGAATGATGAAAATAAAGTCACACTTCTTGGAATGAACAAAATTCAAGCACTAGAAATACTTCCTGAAACTCAATAAAAAAACAAGACATTTAAGTCGTACCCTGATCCACCAAAGCTCCAATCTCTATTTACATATATAATGCACATCCACACCTTCATTGAGCCAAACTTTTAAAGATCCCAGTAACTGTGGCTATTCATTGTTATGACACTTAAGCCCAGTGCACATGGGTCAAATCGAATGCCAGGCAACATTGGCTGGTTCAATTAAAACTGTTCGACATTCGGCCTGTGTGTTTGGCAGCCGGTCCTAAAGAAGCTGGCCGTTTGGCTGGCTTCTGTCGGACGAGCATGCTGGAAAACTATCAGCCGACCAGCTCCCGGAGTGTTCGGACGGGGCGCCGCCCCCCTGTCAGAACACAACAGCTCAGCCAGGGAGATCGTTGTGTTAACGTTGGAACGTTAGAACAGCGTCTCCGACCGGAGCTGACAGTTATATTGTGTACCAGGCTTTACTCTGCTCAGTCAACTGATATCATAGCTTCCCCTTAATTATCACCCTGCACATAGCTGGATTACTAAAGCAGGTGCCAGAACTGAACGCGGCATTGCCAAACCCAAAATCCACTGGGCCATGCTGTTGGTGGCAGCACCTAGGCTTGATGGTATTTATTCCTCATATGATGATTCATATAGGCATAAAATAGAGTGTCAGAGCAAAAATGGATAAAGGAGTAAATTATCTAAAAACATCCAGCTTACTTAGGGGGCAACAAACCCCACAGATCTGGTCCTCCTTTTTGTATATATGGCTACTGTTGTTTTGTATATATGAGCTACTGCTGAGTGCCCAATGAAGGAAGCCTTGCTGTGTGGGAACCATCTCTTCCGAACTGTTGCACTTTTTTGAAGTTTTCCTTTATCTGACTACATGTACAAGTTTGAAAACACGAGCACTTCTTTAAATATGTATTTTTGAGTTAATTTCATGATTTCTCTGGCTTTACACCCACCAGATTCAATAGTGGATTCATAGTATATATAGCATTCCATGAACTGTTTTGTGGCCAATACATTTATAGGCAATAGTATAGTGATCCTTTTAATTAATACAAGCCAATTGTAGGTTCAGTTTAAATTTACTCCTTAAATTACTGCCTTTTCTGCAAAATGGTAGGCAACCATGGCCAAAAATTTAATTTTTAAAAAAAATGAGAATATGTAGGAAATGTATTTATACTAGTAGAAGACATTAGTCAGGAAATATAATGAATGCATCAAAATGACATGTAATCCGATATAGTATGCATCACAAATTTCTTCATCTGACTACATACCTGGTATTGTATCAGAGCAAACTTGTTATTTCATTAGACCCAATCTAGTTTGTGTGTCTGGTTCCTTTTTTAATAGCTTTCTCCTTAGCTGCTTGTGGAACACCCATTGAACACTGAATTGCCAGCTGCTTATACTACATCTTAAAGTAGACCTTGCACTTCATGCAAGCTCTTTTTTTTAGTGTGCCTTTCCTCCGGCTTCCCTTGTGCATCATCACCATCCTGTCGACAAGATTCCGGTGAATGCTAAGTACTCCAATATTGCAAGAAGATGCTGCAGGGCAATACAGAATCATCTTCTTGGCAAGATTTGGGCTACTTAACATTCCCCTAGATATTGCCATAATAATGTTGCCACCCTCATCCAGGTGCCTTGGACAAAGCCAGGGGAAACGTAAGTATATTATGCATTTTTTTCCCCACAGGTGTGTTTGAAAATTTGCTGTGGTTCAGCAAGAGGAAGGGGTGTCACACTAATGCCGCATACACACGGACAGAAATTCGGCCAGCAAAAGTTAAGAGCTTTTGTTTGTAAAATGCGACCGTGTGTATGCTCTATCGGACTTTTGCTGGTCGAATTCCAGCCAGCAAAAGATTGAGAGCAGATTCTCAATTTTTTTGGTCGGAAAAAATTCAGATCGGAAATTCCGATCGTCTGTAGCAATTCCGACGTGCAAAATTCCTACGCATACTCGGAAACAATTTGACGCATGCTCGGAAGCATTGAACTTCATTTTCTTGGCTGGTCGTAGTGTTGTATGTCACAACGTTCTTGACGGTCGAAAGTTCAGCGAACTTTTGTGTGACCGTGTGTATGCAAGCCAAGCTTGAGTGGAATTCCGTCGGAAAAACCATCCAAGATTTTTCCGCCGGAAAATCCGCTCATGTGTACGCAGCATGAGGCTACTTTCACACTGAGGCGCTTTGCATGCACTATAGCGCTAGAAATAGCGCCTGCAAAGCGCCTGTAAAGCGCCTCTCCTTTCACTCCAGTGTGAAAGCCGAGTGCTTTCACACTGAAGCGGTGAGCTTGCGGGACGTTCAAAAAAGTCCTGTAAGCAGCATCTTTGAGGCTCGTTCGAAGTGGTGTATACACTGCTCCTAAAGCGCCTCTGCCCATTGCAATCAATGCGGGTGCTTTTAACCCTTTTATTCGCCTGCTAGCGGGGGTTAAATGCGCCCCGCTAGCAGCCGAAAAGCACCTTTAAAACAACGGTAAAGCGCCGCTAAATTTAGCTGCGATTTACCGCCGATGCCCCCGCGCCTCAGTGTGAAAGTGCCCTAAGACCCTGCAGAAAATCTAATAGTGTGTATGGGGCTTAAGGCTACATTCACATGGATGTTTGGAGGTCTAAAAATATGGTCATCATAAAATCCCAGAATTTTTACATGCCAAGGTGGCGACAGCTGGCAATAAAGGTGAATCGCTGTGTGCAACTGTGCTTCGCCATAAACGGATAAGATGGATTAAAAACAAATGCAGCGCTACTCAAGTGGAAATAATAAATACTAGGCAGGGCAGGCGAGCTCAGGAAGTAAATGATCCATATCAGAGATCTGTCCTTTCCTGAACACTGCGATTCTGCATTTTGAGGAAGTATGTCATGCACTCATGTTTACACCGATACACAAATGCATTGGCATTTACTCAAGTATGATCGTGTACAGCCATGCACTTCTATGGCTAGTTGTATGCACAACCTGCAGCTCCCCAGGCATAGAAAAACACTGCCATTTTATTCTAAGCCTATTTTTAGACCTCAAAACATCAGTATGCGTGTAGCCTAATAAAAGCAGACTTTGCTATTTAGGTAAAACATCTGATTTAATATTGGATAGCATACTTAGAAAAGTGACAGCTCAACCCTATCCAATCTATGTGGTTAACATGTTTAAGTTGGCCTCAGTCTTGCACCACTCCACACGCCACATCCTATGACATGTTTCTCCCCACCCAATGGGGCTTAGTCATAGAGGATAAGTTTCGCCCCACCCAACGGGGCTTATTCACCTCTATGACTAAGCCCCATTGGGTGGGGCGAAACATGTCAGAGGACATAGCGTGTTGATTGGTGCAAGGCTGAGGCCAACTTATACATGTTAACCACATAGACTGGATAGGGTTGAGCTGTGATTTTTCTAAGTATGCTATACACTACTGGATGCTGACATTTTTTGCCAGCACCCCATTCCTGAGTACCAGCAGTCTACATATACATATAACTTTTTTGCTAAGAGCACCCCTACAAGCATTATCACTTCAACTGATGTAATATACTCTAAATATCTGTAGATGTAGCTGCAGAATTGTTTCTTCTAATCACTGTGTGCCAAGAAAGTGAAAATAGTTTAGACAACGTAATACATTTCTCAGACCTCCTCTGGCTACTCTGCTTCACTTCTGACATTTATAGTTGCAATAGTTTGACACACGAACTCCTCTGTGGGCTGTTTGGCCTCGTCCACCTTTGGTCTTCTACTTCTGTTCCCTTCTGTGTTGGTATTCTCAGTTTCCCTTTAGCACATCTTTATATGACACTCTTGCTGCCCCTGTTGATTTCCCCTTTATATCTTCATAAGCTCAGTATATACAACATCGACTTACGGAATGCAGCCAACATACATTTGTTTCTGGCTTGAAGTCAATTAAAGCGGTATTGAACCCAAAAGCAAACATTTATTATATTTATAGCAGAAAGTAAAAATAATATATATCATATCATATGACGTCGTCGGGTTTGATCGGTGATATCTGAATGATGCCTGCAGCTACAGGCATCATTCAGATATGTTCTTTTAGAGCCGGCAATTCCCTGCACCATAACAACAATCATAGCGGCTGTTCAGCCGCTTGATTGTTCTTATAGGCAGCAAGAGGGGACATCCCCCCCTCCGGCTGCCCTCCAGTGCTTCTACTGACGCACTCATGCGAACGGTGAGCCGGAGAAGGGATCCGCTGGCACCAGATGTTGACGATAGAGGTTTCTGGTGGGCGAGTGCATTTTTATAGAACCGATCAATGTAATAATGTCACTGGTCCCTAAAAAGTGTCATTTGGGGTCAGATTTGTCCGCCGCTAAAAATCTCAAATCGCCACCATAACTAGTGAAAACTTTTTTTTTTTCAAAAATGCCGCTCTTTGTTTATAGCGCAAAAAAATAAACACTGCAGAGGTGATCAAATACCACCAAAAGAAAGCTCTATTTGTGGGGAAAAAAGGATGTAAATTTTGTTTGGGTATAACGCGCAATTGTCAGTTAAAGCGACGCAGTGCCATATCGCAAAAAATAGCCTGGTCATTAAGGGGGCAAATCCTTAAGGCCCATAAGTAGGTAAAGTGGTTGTAAACCCTTACATATACCTAGTGAATTGACTGGCCTCAGGTGAATCGCAGATGAAACAAATCCTCACACTTAGGTTGTACCTGTCTATTTGCATTCTTCTCTTCTCTGCATCCATTCAAAATCCAGAATTTATGAGGATTGCCTGAACTGACAGAAAAAAGGGGGGGGAGAGCTGAAATTACACACTGCAGAGCTCAGTGAAGAGAGCTTTGAGCGCTGATTGCTGGGAAGTTACACAACCCCAACCCCCTGCACACAGGAACAGAGCTGGGGCTGTCAATCACAGGCTGTGTGCTGGAGCTCCCTCCTCTGTCACCTCTTTTCTCTTGGTGTCAGGAAAACTTGTCAGACGTGACTAATGCAGATAGCAGAGGAACGCAGCAGCAAACAGAAATGATAAATAGTGCTCTGGATTGAGACAAGTACACACAAAGTAGGAAGATGGATGCCCGTGTCCCCATGAGATATGAATTGCATGCAAACAGATTTCTGCGCTGTTTATAAATGTTATAAATTCTACTTGTTTTGCTGTCTAGTGCAGCCTTTATCAAATTGTCACACATGTCACACATCCTCTGCTTAAATGGTTGCATGTGGGGCTTTTTTTTTTTTCAGAGAATAGGTGCTGGAGTCTGGTACATCAAGTGTGCAGGGCTCAGAATTGAATACTGTATAGGGCTTAAGAGTGTGAATTGCACAGGGTGCAGAGCTCAGGAGTGCATAACGCACTAGGTGCAGGGAACAGGAGTGCATAATGCACAAGGTGCAGGGAACAGGAGTACGTATCATGCAGGGATCATGACTGCATATTGCACAGGATGCAGGGATCAAGAGTATATATTGAGCAGTGAGCAAGGCTCAAACGTGTGTATTCTGTAAGGCTCAGTAGTATATATTGTGCAAGGCTCAATAGCTAAAGAGGAAGTAAACTCTCCCACTCTGATGCTTCTTTTTATTTAGTCCATTATAATAAGTAATTATCAAACTATAGCCACTGTAATCCAGCCTAAATCGCATATTACTTACTGTTTAAAGAAACTTTAAAAAACTTGTTTCCAGGGGTTAGGCAGCGCCATCTTAATTATTGTTTTCTGAGTCCACAGTGGAGTGTATTTCCGCCCTTACATTGAGCACTTCCTGTACTGTTAACCAAGCCTCCTTCTCAATCCAACGTTTCTGTGGCAACCCTGCTTCCCTGTTCATAGCTGACTTGTTTTATTTCCTAGTATTTACTTGTGCCGATTACCTAGTGTTTGCCTGTGTCAGTCTTATCAGCTGATAAGACTGCAGTAATTCTGTCCGATGGCCAGGTTTACACCGCATGTGATGTCACATGGTCACATGGGGTGTAGGAGGAAGCTCTGAGTGATTATGCAGCCTCCTGGGATTTCAGTGTTGTGTGTCGTAGGAAGTCCTGATAACAGATAGACAAGCACATAGAGTGTGCTGTAAATCAGGGGAGATCTGAGCATGCTCAGTGACGTCATTCTAAAGAACAAAAAGGATTACAACAATACTAAGCAAGTAAGGAGATATCTACAAGCAGTGTTCATTAGGGTTTTTTATGCTGATTTACATGGGACAAAGTTGTGGGGTAGAGTTTACAACCACTTAAGGACTCGGATGTACTGTAAAAATAAAGTACAAACTACACATACTGCAGCTGCTGGCTTTTGATAAATGGACACTTACCTGTCCTGCAGTCCCTCGATGTCGGCACTGCAGCTGATGTTTCCATCAGCTGTCGAGTGCTGCCGCCGCCATTGTGGGTAAGGTAACCCAGCAGTGTAGCCTTTCGGCTTTACGCCGGGAACCCTACTGCGCATGTGTGAGGCTCTGCTCCTCTCTCCTATTAGCCCGGGGGAGGAGGAGGTGGGAGCCCCACAGTGACGTCACGGCCGGACTCCCGGAAGAGGGAAAGGATACCTGTCAAAGAGTATCCTGTACCCTACCCCCCCCCCCCCCCCCGAAAGGTGCCAATTGTGACACCGGAGGGGGGCAGGAATCCGATGAGCGGTAGTTCCACTTTAGGGTGGAGCTCCGCTTTGAGGAAGATGCACAGGTGGCACAAGAAGCTCAGGATGTTCCTGTCACTAAAAGAAAAATTATTTTGTGAGTACATTTCTCCCTAAATGTGATACAAATGACCACTGTTCTTTGCCTTTCTTTGTTAAATATGCCCAGAGCATCCAATGACTCTCTGCCCGCAGATTTTACACTTACACAGAAACATTCTTTTATACAACTACACAGCGACACATTTTCTGAGGTTCTGGAAGCAGCAGCTGTTGGGTTAAGATGCTGCTTACTTGAAGCAAGCTCTATCTGCCATTGCCTCATTTGCTGACAAATTGCTTAGATTTTGTGCTCAGTAGAACGTTAGAATATCGTTGCTAACTGCAGTAAGATCATTTGCATTAGAGTTTGCGGTGATCCATCTCAGTCTCCATAAAGGAAGAAGGGTGATGTTCTTGCATGAAGGTTGATATCTGGGAGATAAAACTAACCCGCGGAAAAGAAAATGTTGATGGAATAGAGGTGATCTCCAGATATGAGGCTCACATACATGTATTATATTTTTTCCATTTCAGACACTGCCATAGTAAGGGACCAGGGATAATGGATGGATGGTATGACGAACCTGTGCCCGCTTACCCTGCAAGTAGAAGCTCCACTAAGGAACTGAGGAAGAGCGCCAAAAGCAGTGAGCAGAACATTAATATGTATTCATGCTTTCTGTGTAAATACTTTTGTAAATGTGTGTTTCAATTATATGGTAAAGAGATTACTACATCGGGGAGAAACTGTTCTCCTCCCTGTTGATCCTACCAGTGAAATTCATCTAATGCAGCTTCCTGTGCAGGTGTGGCAACAATGCTGCACTTCTCCTGAATTCAGAGCACAGTTGCCATTCTCATGTAGCCTGTGCCTGCTTGCACTACAGTGGGATAATGTTGCTGGGATGTGGATATCGAGTTTGTCACTGCTGATTAAATAGCCTGTAGCTTGTCAATCACCACCTTGCTACACCTAGTTTTGCCCAGTGCTTTTTGGATTGATAGAACTGACTGTGCTGATGAAATTCTCCCATTGTGAGCTGCAGTGTCTGGGAAGGAAAGTGTGTAAAGCACAAATAAATGAGGACTCAGGAATGTGAAATACATTTTTTGTTCACTTTATGAGGGTTGTGTATTACATAGTAACTGGAGCCTTTATTTGTCTTTTAACTACTCCTTGTCCATCCACTGCACATAAACGGTGGGATAGGAGCAGTACCTGTACGTCACCCCGCATCGCAGGCTCATGCGCAGCTTACAGAGCGCACACCCAGAAGCCTGGTGATCGGTGTGACCATGTCTAATCAAAGCAATCACATGGTAAACATAGCAAACCGAAAGAAAACATCAGTTCCCTCTGCTCTCACAAAGATTGGCTGTGAGAACAGAGAGAACTGCCATTGCAGCCTGTGGGTGTACAGCCACCTGTCACACTGCATGTACACTCATAGACAGTGCCAGCTTGCCTCAGTGTCCCTGATCACTGCCCCCAGTATCATACTAATAAAGAGTGTAACCACCCCTTGTCACCTGTCCCAGTGTCACCAGTGCTCACAGTAATGCCGCCATACACAATACCAATGTCCTGATTACTGCCATACCACCATCCTAATCACTGCCACACGCCGTACCAGGATCCTGATCACCGCCATACCAGTGTCCTGATCACTGCCATCCTCTATACCAGTGTCCTGATCGCTGCCATACCCTGTACCAGCGTCCTGATCACCGCCATAGACAATACCAATATCCTGATCACTTTCATAACCCATACCAGGGTCCTTATCACCGCCATACCCCATACCAGTGTCTTGATCACCGCCATACTCCATACCAGCGTCCTGATCATTGCCATACCCTATACCAATGTCCTGATCACCGCTATACCCCATACTATTGTCCTGATCATTGCCATACCAGCGTCCTGATCACTGCCATATCCCATACCAGCTTCCTAGTCATCGCCATATCCCAATCCAGTATCCTTACCACCATCATACCCCATACCGGCACCCTGATCACTGCATACCATTGTCCTGATTATTGCCATACCAGACTCCTGATCACTGCCATACCAGTACCATTATTAACAGTGTCCCCAATTGTTTCCACTGTCCTGGTTTTTCAGTCCCTCTAAAAATGTGATAGATGGTAAGGAAACTAGATACATAATTTATGCCCCTAGAACACCTTAACTGCTTCCTGTCCAGTAAGGGTGATTCCGACGTCCGTAAAAGTAATCTGAGCAGCTAAAGAGCCGCTGGATTACTTTTACAGGCGGTGGAAGACGGGCCTCCCTTCCGCTGCTGCCTCATTTACTGAGCTCTCCTGGTAAGCCCGGTGAGAATGCGACTGGCGGAATCTGGCTCCAGGCTTACAGTGAGAGGAACTGATGTTGTTCCTCCCACTGTGTGATGTCAGAAACCAGAAAAAACAAGGATTGTGACACTTCCGGTTGATTTCCTTTGTTTACCTGGCCTTTACCGACCAGGGAAGCAGCCAATCACACCAATCTGTGTCTGACTGGCTGCAGTCTGGGGTCTAATAGAACAGAAACATAGTAGAAAACGTGCTGGCAGGTATAAGAATCAAGTTGTTGGCAAAAAATAGTCAGGTAAACTATCTAGCAAAAATAAGTAACTTGCCGTGCTAAAAGTGATAAGGTTCAAACAATAATAATGAAAATCCAAAGTTAAATCATAAAGTCCACTTTGCGTGTATAGTAAAAAATGTGATCATAGTCCCAGCTGAATGCCAAAATCACCATTGTGTCGATTACAAAATAATGTGTTCAATCAAATCTTGTGATCACCATGTGGACCATCACCAACCATGAGAAATGGACTCTTACTGGAACAGATAGACCCCATTACAAAGTCAAATCAGCCTGTAAATGACAATCTCATTATAAAGAGGTCCGACCCCCGCTGCTTGGCTGGGGTTCTGCAATGTTTCCCACTCTCCAATATATGTTAACATCAATGGCAACCATATATTTTGCGGAGTTCACCATAAAACCACACACAAGAGCAACAGCCGATCAGTGCAGTCAGCTGCTCTGGGTCATTTGTCCTGGCGTTTTAGGAAAAGTACAATTTTCAAATGTTTATACCATAGTTTGTAGATGATAACTTTCACACAGACTAAATGATATACACTGTTTTGGGTTATATTTACCCAAAAAATTTAGCAGAATACATGTTGGCCTAAATGTATAAATAAATATTATTTGTTTACAAGATTTTATAACAAAGACAAAAAAAGGTTTTTTTTTTTATTTAAAATTTTTAGTATTTTTTTTTTGCTTTATATAGCAAAAAAAAAAAAAAAACAACTCAGTGGTGATTAAATGCCACCAAAAAATTATAAAAAAATAATTTGGGTACAGTGTTGCATGCCTGAGTAATTGTCACTCACTGTGACAATTAATTGTCAAGTGTGACAGTGTTAAAAACTGAAAATTGGCCTGAGCAGAAAAGGGGTGAATGTGTCTGGACTTGACGTGGTTAACTCTAAAAGAAATGGATCAGTTTTACATCTATTGGTGCTTCCCCACTCCGGTGTCTGTTTATTATTTGCTATCAGTTTTGGATGCTCTAGACTTTTAAAGGAATCTGGTACTTGCAGAGCAGGCCATTGTTGAACTCTCCTTATGAAAATACTAGTTTCTAGATGTTGATCCTCCAACTTAATAAATTCTATAATAGACTAAATGTACGCTATTTTTGAATAGATGAAATGTTGGTATATTTATTACCGGAGAGGTAGCCGTAGTTTATAAATTGTGTCTCAATCTTGGGACTCAAAAGGTGTTGAAGGTCACTTGACAGCCCATCTGCTCCACTTCTGATACCACCATTCCTGTTCTCCCCACCAGCCAATTCATGTGCTGGAGCCCCAAGAACAGACCCGGGTAGTGGATCAGTCATGGTTGGGTCTCACATATGGTTAAGACCACTTCCCCTTCCCTCCCACTTAATGAGTGGTTGATCCTGGTGATTGGCTGCGCAGCCAAACCACACTGTATTGTGAAAGTAAGCAGAAGGAGTCACATGCTCCCCATTCTTAAATTACCATGTATTTCTGTGGGAAGAGGGGGCAGGGGAGAACAGGGATGGTAAGTATCAGCAGCAAAGAGGTTGGGTGTGTTAAGTGAGCCTGTATGAGTGAGATGCCCAGTTCTTAACCTTGCAAACTGTTTTAGAATTTTTTTTGCTCTTTTTTTTTCCTTTTGTTTTTCCTTTTTTTTTGTGCACCACTGACTGTAGTCTTAATGTATGGTAAAGGTCAGTAACGAGTAACTATCCTTGTGAGATGTTTAGAATGTGAGAATTTAAAGGAGAACTCCAGACAAGTCACAACATTTCAAAAAATACACAATGGGGTCTGCCTCAGCATTCACACAGCCATCAGGAATAATACGTGTAATGTGTCTAATATTTGTATTTCCTATGATCTTCAGCTCCATCTAGTGGCCTTAATACAGTATTTTCCTGATTGTGGCATTTCTTAAAAAATACAGAATTATGGTCACTAGATGGAGCTGGTGATCATACGAAATACCAAATATTATACGCATTATTGGGATTATTTCCGACATTTGTGTGAATGTTTGAGACATTCGCACAGCCATTTTTCTTTCTCTATAAATAGATCCCAAAATGAATAATATTTTTTATTTGTCCATATATTTTATTTTGTCTTTAATGTGTTGTAAGGCCAAAAAGTAATGTTCGATTTCAATTTCTGAGCTCAGTTTCACCAAACATCTGGCCTGTGATTTTGCTATATATTTTTTTTTTGGTTTGTTTGTTTCCAGGTCAAAGATTAGTAGACATCTGATGTAGGCTAATCAGTTTAAGTGCAACTGACAGCACCTACCATGGACAGGTTGTGTTGTCAAGCCTGGAGCTTTCCTTCTATCATAGTTAGTTTTAGTTTCTAGTTAGTTTGTGTTGTAAATTGCGTATTTCAGTGTCTATAATCCTGTCCTCTAAGCCCCTGACTGATGTACAACCTTAGAGACGCTGATCTACATTTTCAATGGTGTTTGCCAATAATCCTGTTGAGAAGCAGGCTGTAAATTTCATGTTTCTGTGCACGCAGGTTGCTCAGATGTGAAGGAAGAGGGTCTGGAGGCGCAGATTAACCGACTGGCCGAGCTGATCGGGAGACTGGAAAACAAGGTGATTCATTCTGCTGTGAATAAAGCGCTGTGTGCGGTGAGAGATCTTTGCACATTGGATCATGCTCTTTCACAAGCCATGGCAGTGTGTGATGAGATATGACACAGAGTCGCAGGGCCACTGGGGTTGTGCATTAGACTTACATATCTAAATCCATGTATTTATCCCCATATTTTTTTAATGATCGGAGGACCGCTACATACGTTTCTCTGTCTCCGGCAACCTATGTTGATTTAATCAATTTAATTATAACCCAGTTTTCTTATTTCTCCTAAACGAGCAGTGCACATTTCATATAGAAAAAGGAGCCCATCCAGTCCTCAACCTGCCTCTGCTGCAATAAAACAGTTAGAAGGTGTAGTTCAGAGCCTGGTGAAGCAATGCTGGCCTCTCCTTCTGAAAATACCAGTTGCCCATTTGTCATACTGATAGTTGGCTTTCTGCTTTTTGGATCCATGACCTGGAACAAATAAAAAGAGACGTAGTTCTGACTTTTAGTAGTATTGAAACTGGAAACATTTAGGCAATGAGCATTTTAAACATTAAAGTTCTTGCAATGGTCGCCTCCAGTGGCGGCTTGTCCATAAGGAGCGCCGCCCCCCCCCCCCTAATCTCTATGCGCTGGCCCCTAATCTCCATGCGGGACGCCGGACGCATAAAGTTCTACGAGTTTTTTATTTGTTTGTGAAGCATGTGATTAGAGTATTTGGCTTCAAAAAAGGGTGGGCTCGGGGAGCAGAGCACTGCACCCTGAGCCCACCCACTTGTGTGACATTAGTGAATTATTATTCGCTAATGACTTCCTGCTTCTCCTCCCGGCCAATCAGGAAGCGGGTCCTGAGACCCGAATGGCTAGAAGGTGAAGCGACCGGATTGCCCAGGAGGAGAAGCCGCCCGCAAACTTGATGGGGCAAGTGCGGGGCTGGCGGGCTTGCGAACGGTCGGGGGTGGGGGGTTTGTTTGCTACCCCCCTCTCCAAAAAATGGAGCACCAGCCGCCACTGGTCACCTTAGTATTTCTTAAAGTCTATATAAAGCCAAAACTTTTCTTCGTAGCTTTGGATGGAGTAGGGAATGGTTAAGGTGGTTCTAAATTATAGTTTGTTTTACCTTAATGCATTCTCTCCTTTAAAGGGGATCTTCAGTCCAGCCTAAAAAAATAAATGAGTCGGGAGCTTCAAATACCGGTTCTTCATCAGTCTTCAGGTCCCTGGCGCCGCAATGTCTGGTGTGGGAAGCCGGCTGTAACTCCTTCTGGCTTCACAGCCGGCTTCCCACTGCGTATGGGCGATCCTCACTGCAGTTTGTGAATGGTCCCGCAGCCTTCTGGGACCTGTAACATGAACCTGAAGACTGCGGGCAACGGGGAGGGGGGGGGGTTAAACCACTCCACCCCCCCAAAAAAAGGTGTTCACGAGTGATAGAGGAGGGGGAAAGGAGTTCTGCTTTAAGAAAAACACTACCTGTCCTAAGCAACCCCAACCCTAAACACTTAAGCCTGAATTTAAATCAATGTATGGGCACCCTGGTTGTACAGAAACTGATCTATCGATTGACTTGTGTGCAATCAGCCTGTCAGGTTTTTCCAGAACGATTAGCATTAGTGTTGCCCGCTATAGCTGGCAACACTAATCATTGTGTTCTGCTGGCAGGGAAGGCTCCCTGCCAGCAGAATACAATAGCACTACAGGAGGGATTTGAGTAGTTTTCTTTCCTTCCACCAGTGGAAACCTATTCTGGTGGAAAAAGTCATTTCCAAAGTACAAACATGCATGCTCGGAAGCAAGGACGAGCCAGAAGCGGTCGGTCTTGTAAACTAGCGCTCGTAATGGAGAATTAACATTCTTGACAAATTTTACAAATGCCTGCTGCAAAATCATGTCCCTGGGGCTGTGAAAAATGCATTAATAAGAAGACTAGGAGGTTGGCAGCTATGTCTGAGCCCCTTTTCACTCCCCGTAATGGTATACAGCCCTATTTTCATGATTAGTTTTAACTACATAATGATCTAAGATTTGAAAAAGAATTGAACTCAGCAAAGTATTTCTATGATAAAATGAATAAGCTGCTGTATATATCCTTGGTAGTCCTTGATAGTAAAGTACTATCCTTGATAGTAAATGAAGCAAGGTTCATCTTTGCAGACGGGAAGAGCTCTGGGTAATAAAGCTTTCGCTGTAGGCTGCATTAAGCTCTGGCCTTTGCTCTGTGCAGTCAGTGCATCCAGCAGAATGAGAGCCCAGCTGGAATCTGAATTATTGGAGGGCGGAGGGCAATGGCCCATACATTAAACTCCTGTATAATGAAAGTGATAAAAGCTCTGGGTGTTTCACCTGTTCACCTTATGCTCCTTATATAATATACATTATAATAATATATGTATATTTTCTGCTTCTTTATGATCGTTTTTCTGGAAATCATTCTTTATTTCCCCTTTTATTCCTCTTCATTAGATATCCTGCTTATCTACCTGACATCATCCCTTCTGTTCACTGTTTTACACATACAGTACATGCAAGAGGGGTAAAACAGTATATCAGAATGTCAGGTTCCAAATACTAATGGCTTGTTTACATTTTTGGCCCATTTGTCGCCCCTCTGAAAAGTGATCCCTGTTGGCATGGGCGTCCGCAGAACTTTTTTCGGGGGGGGCATCATTTTAGGGTCACCCATGCACTGCCCCTTTTCGACAATGTCATTATCACATTATTATAGTCAGAGACAGCAGGCGTAGTACAGTCCCTAGGATAAGTAATGGATAATGGCCAACAGGCCCTCTTACCAGACCCAGAGGAACTACAGCAGTGATCCCTCCGGCTGGGCGATCGCTCACTCTGGGTTCCCCGGGGGCGACTTTGGTTAGTAGTGTAGCATGTCTGTACCCTGGTAGTGGCTCAGTCGTTCTCTCTCTGGTGCTGCTGGGCAGCGTGGCTCTCTCTCTGGTGGCGCTGGGCAGTGTGGCTCTCTCTCTGGCTTCCGCCCAGCACACTCCTCATTCTTTGGCCTGTAGAACTCTCTCCCTCAGCTTTTTTCCAGGCTGCTCAATCTCTCTTTTGATCAAGCTGTAGCCTCCTCCCTGTGGAAAATGGGGCAGCCAATCTTTGGGACTACATGTCCCATGATGCTCTCCTCTCCTAGTCTCCTTTGATTGGCCCTCAATTATGGCCAATAGGGAAGGAACAGAGCAGGCAGGAAGCTGGGCGGGGAACCTGGTGAGAGCCGTCGTCTCTTCTCCCTGACAGGAGAAAGGGGGGGGCGAGCGGGGGAAACCTCTGATAGTCCGCAGCTCGCCTTTCTCCTGTCACAGCGCTGCCGAAAAGAGCCCGAAGTCACACTACACTGATTGGGGGGCTCAACAGCTTCTTGATGGTGTCACCCCACCGGTGGGTGGCACCCGGGCTGCCCGCACCCTGATAGCGATGCAACTGTGCTGAATTTAAGATCCGATCCCTGATTTCAGGAGGGGGCACTTGACCCCCCTTGCCCCTACCTGCGGACACCCATGCCTGGTGGAACGCTTTTCAGAAGCATTTGATATGCAGCTTGGAGGTAATATGTTGCCTCCAGAATGCCTGTTTGATCCAGCGCCGATATTATGTTCTGCTGTGACTGATTAGGATGTCACTGTTGGCACAATGGTGACGGGGGACCAAAGACAGCGCTGAAGATTTCTAGGTAAAGAAACACAGCGCTGGATTTCTTGGCCTGGTAATTACTGTATTTGTTTTGTAAAAGTCAGCAGCTACAGTATTTTTCAGACCCAGCTGAAGTTCTGCTTTCAGAAACACTTTTAGTGTCCCCCCTTTCTAAGTTAGACTGGAGAGTAGAAGGAGAAGCAGCAGACTGATAAGCTCATCTCTCTGTCACTCTGCTCTCTCTTCCTATCAGCATTCTGTTTGTACTGCAGCACAACTGATTCCTCTATTCTGCTCTGCTGTATAGAAGCTAAATACCAACTCAAATTCACACGCTTAGCATGCTTGCATTAAAAAACACCTTTCATAATGTATTTATGAACTGCATTTAATCTTAAAAGAGAAGTATGTTTTTTGGGGGGAGGGTTTTTCATTCATACTTACCTAGGTGGATGCAGCATCGGCCTCTAACACTCAAACTAGGGTTGCACTCATACTAGTATCGGTGCCGATACCGAGTATCGGTACTCGTGCAAATGCACCGACACCTGAAACCGATACTTTCAGGCTCGGTTCTTTGAGCTGTCAGTGGGTCTCCCCTGTGTTAAAGTCCGGTAATTGGAGCTGTCAAAAAAAAGCAGCCGGCAATGTTTATTAACAACATTGCTCAGCCCTGAAACACTAAAATAAAAAGAAAGATTGTTTCTTTTTGTATATTTCTGTTTCTTCATCTGCAGATCAAAGAGATGAACAAATGTTCCTCTGTTTAACCCCTTATAACCCTTAAGTTACTCTAATCAGCCTCAATTAACTCCCTATTCTCCATTTATTATTTTTATATCTTCTTATTATTTTTTTTGTTGTTGTTCACATCTATTTTATAAACAATAAACAATTAAAAAGTTTTTTTTTGTTTTCTTTGTTAGTGAATATTTTTACACATATATATTAACATATATTTACACATTTCACATTGAAAAAGCGCTAAATTAAAAAATCTATTTCTTTCATTTGTAAATAACTTTTTAATGCTTTGTACTATTGCTGAAGTTAACAGCTGAAGTTTAAACAAAACAGTTGCAGTAGGTATCGGTAATTGATATCGGCGAGTACTAAAAAAAAAGTATCGGTAATTGTACTCATTGTAAAAAAAAAATGGTATCGGTGCATTCCTACTGAAAACCGAGCGATCGAAACCTGCCGATCGCTCGGTTTTCAGTAGGGATGCACCAATATCTTTTTTTTACAATGAGTACAAGTACCGATACTTTTTTTTTTTTAGTACTCGCCATGAGCAGAGAGCTGCTGTCAGTCAGTAGCTCTCTGCTTTGCCGCCCTCCTCGCTCACTGGAGCGCTAAGAGGCTGAGCCGTGTTTCGGTCCAGGGATCTAGGCGGATCCCGACTCCATGGTTGAGACGACGCCCACGCCTGGCTGTGGAGGGGGCGGTCGGCTCAGGCTCTCAGCGGCTCGCTAAGAGGCTGAGCCGGGTTTCGGTCCAGGGATCTAGGTGGATCCCGACTCCATGTTTGAGACACCCGAGTCTGGCTGTGGAGGGGGTGGTCGGCTCAGGCTCTCAGCGGCTCACTAAGAGGCTGAGCCGGGTTTCCGTCCAGGGATCTAGGCGGGTACCAACTCGATGGTCGAGATGAAGCCCGAGCCTTGACCGACTTCTGTGACATCAGCAGAGAGCGGACTTCAGCCCACTCTCTACTGAAAACGGGTCACAGGAGTGCAAAACAAACTGCACTCCTGTGATCCACAGAAGTTCAGCCAAACCAGCCAAGTTCAGCCAAACAAGCTTTAGCTGTACTTCTCCTTTAAAAACTCTGGCTGGAGGTCAGCTTAAAAAACAGGCTATTTTGGAAGAAATGTAATGTTCAGTGGAGTTCTTCTTTTAACCAGCTTTGTGATATACCCCAAGAAGACTTCATGCATCTCCGTTTCCTTTCAGGCGCTGTCCTTTGATTTGCACCAGAGACTTTCTGACAATGAGAATACAGCTTCTGCGGTGAGTATAGTATATGACAGGAGGAATGCTCTGATTTAACGCTAATCCTATTTCTTTGCAGTAAAACACAGGCTGAGGTACAATTATACAACGGCCCTGATGTCATTGGTAGAATTTCTGTCTTAGGCTGCAAATGCACCAGTTTTCTGTGGCATTTTAGTGAAATTAAGATGTCACAATTGGTTTAGCATGTGTCACTATTTATTTCTTAGGACACTTGCTGCCTACAGGCTTTGTTTGGATAGTCAGCTCTGCCTAGGGATTACATTAGATATTTCAGCATTTCAGCCAGTCGCTTCCACACTGCACCACTGATCTTCAGATATGGCTGTCATGTTCCTAAATGCTTTCTAAAGTGTCCGACGCAATGGCAGGATGGATTACCAACCGCCTTCATCCCAGAATTTTGTATTTTAAAGGGAACCTGAGAGGTCAGACCTGGGGGCACACTATCTTGTTTTTTATTTTTTATTTGACTTAGCCCGAATATAGATTTAGTCATTGCACCTCTAAAGGGAATATCTTTCAATCTGGTGACTTTAGATTTAAATATGTTATGGAAGAGAAGAAAAACTGGATTTTTACGGTGCTGACAATTGATAATGAAAACCAATGAGGTAAAACGTATAATAATTTTAATGAGAATATAATTAAAAATATATAAACCAAACCACTTGGGTCACTGATAATCGACAATTGGTGATAAAGGTGGTCAAAGGCGAATATTTAGCTTTAACAAAGATTGCTTTTTCGTATATTAACCCGACATGTTTCGCATTTAGCTTCATCAGGGGATACACGAGTCAAGAAAGCGTAAAAAAACTGTACAAGAATATAAACAAGAAAAGAAAATACATTAAATACAGAATAACAAAACATAAATTATCTTAAATACAGACATATATAAATGTGCATGTGTCCCCTGCCAATATCCGCCCCCAAGGAAGGTGAACCTACCGCGCCAGACCTCATAAGGGCAACCACCGCCACGGGGAACCAATTGACCCAAATTAGAGGGACTCTGTGCGGCCACAGAAGGCACGCAAAGTGACCAGGCTGCAAATGCATAAAAGTGGAAGATATAGGTATATGGAATATAAAGAACAACATTTTTTCTAATTAATAAATAGACAAAAATCTTTAGAAAAGATGAATATGTGTGTTTGATATATGGATACTCACTTAAAATAGTTAAATTCAGATCATAGGGTGGAGGGCTTCTGAGATGTGGAAAATGTATATGTAAAACATGTCTAATGTAATGTCTGCCACATACACCGTTCAGCTGCCACATACACCAAAAATGTCTGCCACATACACCGATCAGCTGTAACATTGTGACCACTGACAGGTAAAGTGAATAACATTAATTATCCCCTTATCTGTGTTGGCTTCTTGAGGGGTTTTTTTTTTTTTTGGGCTTTTTTCCTTTAGTTTCACCTGCTCAGTAAGTCTGTTATTTTTCAGATTCCTTTAACAGACCAAGCAGTTAGAGGGCTGAGACAAACCATTTATCACTGACAGGGGTGCTTACAAGGGTTGTTTTTTATTTATTTATTTAAAACCTTTGTCCTAAAAGGGGAAAAAAACAGTAGCTATAACTGCTTAAAAAGTGTTGGCTGAAGTTTTGGCTAATTTATTAGTCACCTATGTAAATCCATCCAAAGCTACTAGTCCATCTAACACCAGCCTCTCTACAGATTGACAGTGCTGCGGTCCAAGAGTGGCTACAATGCTCCTCCATAGATAGAGTGGAGGAATTAATGTAGCCACCCTATTACAGGAGGTGTGTTACTGTTCGGATGGTCAGGTGAGAATAAATGCAAAAAATTAATGCAGCCACCACCACCACCAGGATTGGTAATCTGCTGTCTACTACATTTTTGATTGTGGGTTTATATACGCTTTGAATTAAAATAGACCAAAGCCAATTCTAGTTTCTTTTTAATGTTGCATCTCACTTAAAAGTAGAAAGTTATCCCTTTTTCTCTAAGTCTCATCTGCATATTTTCTGTTTAAATAATTTCAATCAGCTACTTGTACTGGCCTCGATATGCTCTCTTCATTCCTGACGGAATTCATAACATTCGATTACAAACTCAGAACATGGAGAGACCAGCAGCTGTAATGTTATAGTTACGTTGATGTTGATTTTTTCCTTTTATGTTTCCCTACTTTATGTTTTATATGATGAAAATGTAAAATAAAGATTGCTTAAAAAAAAAAAAAAAAAAAAAAAGTTATGTATGACGTTCCACCATTGGATATGGTCAGCAGTTTTTTGGCTTGGTCATAGTAGGCCACCAACAGAGATCAGCATGCGCACAGTATATGCTGTCAACTTGTACAGTGCATTGGACATGACTTGGTCTTACACATTGACCCCGTCACAGAGCTATTTACATATTTAAATATGCCTGACAGTTTTATTTTTGCACTGGGGTGTTGGCTGAATATGGAGTATTGGTTGGTGTTCCTATACAGTATGTGTGTGTATGTATGTAAGGGTATGTATTATGTTGAACCCCAAAGGCACCATTAGTGCTTTATGAACCATCATGATTGTGTGATACCACCTCATTGCTCCTCTCCTCTCCCCAGTATCTAATCCTGGTAAGACATGAGATGAAGGTTTCCCAGAAGTCTGTGGGTGAATTCTGCAGCTCTCTGAAGCAATATCTGAAGAATGTATCCGGCCAGGGAGAATGCTTTCAGTAAGTCACGAGATGTAAATGGATTTTCAATTTGTATTTCTTCTTCACCAAGTGAAAATGCCAGTAGTGGAGGTGTAATTAGCATGCAAACTACATCCAGCCAGGTCCAGTCTTGGCAGTTCAACAAACTTGGAAATTGCCAGAGATACTGAATGTCAGGGCTGACCTAAACTATGTGGACATAATTGTCAGACAGTAAGTTCCCTGTACAGATTTAGCACTTTTCTCCTGTTACATACAGTAACTCACAAAAGTGAGTACACCCCTCATATTTTTGTAAATATTTTATTATATCTTTTCATGTGACAACACTGAAGAAATGTCACTTTGCTACAATGTAAAGTAGTGAGTGTACAGCTTGTATAACAGTGTAAATTTGCTGTACCCTCAAAATAACTCAACACACAGCCATTAATGTCTAAACCGTTGGCAACAAAAGTGAGTACACCCCTAAGTGAAAATGTCCAAATTGGGCTCAATTAGCCATTGCCGGTGTCATGTAACTCGTTAGTGTTACAAGGTCTCAGGTGTGAATGGGGAACAGGTGTGTTTAATTTGGTGTTATCTCTCCACTCTCTCATATTGGTCAATGGAAGTTCAACATGGCACCTCATGGCAAAGAACTCTCTGAGGATCTGAAAAAAAGAATTGTTGCTCTACATAAAGATGGCCTAGGCCAGTGATGGCGAACCTTGGCACTCCAGATATTTTGGAACTACATTTCCCATGATGCTCATGCACTCTGCAGTGTAGTTGAGCATCATGGGAAATGTAGTTCCAAAACATCTGGGGTGCCAAGGTTCGCCATCACTGACCTAGGCTATAAGAAGATTGCCAAAACCCTGAAACTGAGCTGTAGCAAGGTGGCCAAGACCATACAGTGGTTTAACAGGACAGGTTCCACTCAGAACAGGCCTCGCCATGGTCGACCAAAGAAGTTCAGTGCATGTGCTCAGCGTCCTATCCAGAGGTTATCTTTGGGAAATAGACGTATGAGTGCTGCCAGCATTGCTGCAGAGGTTGAAGTGGTGGAGGGTCAGCCTGTCAGTGCTCAGACCATATGCCGCACACTGCATCAAATTGGTCTGCATGGCTGTCTTCCCAGAAAAAAACTCTTCTAAAGATGATGCACAAGAAAGCCCGCAAACAGTTTGCTGAAGACAAGCAGACTAAGGACATGGATTTCTGGAAGCATGCCCTGTGGTCTGATGAGACCAAGATAAACTTATTTGGTTCAGATGGTGTCAAGCGTGTGCGGCGGCAACCAGGTGAGGAGTACAAAGACAAGTGTGTCTTGCCTACAGTCAAGCATGGTGGTGGGGGTGTCATGGTCTGGGGCTACATGACTGCTGCCGGTACTTGGAAGCTACAGTTCATTGTCATTGAGGGAACCATGAATGCCAACATGTACTGTGACATACTGAAGAAGAGCATGATCCCCTCCCTGAAACTGGGCCACAGGGCAGTATTCCAACATGATAATGACCCCAAACACACCTCCAAGACGACCACTGCCTGGCTAAAAAAGCTGAGGGTAAAGGTAATGGACTGGCCAAGCATGTCTCCAGGCCTAAACCCTATGGAGCATCTGGAAGGTGGAGGAGCGCAAGGTCTCTAACATCCACCAGCTCCATGATGTCGTCATGGAGGAATGGAAGAGGACTCCAGTGGCAACCTGTGAAGCTCTGGTGAACTCCATGCCCAAGAGGGTTAAGGCAGTGCTGGAAAAAAATGGTGGCCACACAAAATAGTGACACTTTGGACCCAATTTGGACATTTTCACTTAGGGGTGTACTCACTTTTGTTGCTAGCAGTTTAGACATTATTGGCTGTGTGTTGAGTTATTTTGAGGGGACAGCAAATTTACACTTTTATACAAGCTGTACACTCACTACTTTACATTGTAGCAAAGTGTAATTTCTTCAGTGTTGTCACATGTAAAGATATAATAAAATAGTTCCAAAAATGTGAGGGGTGTACTCACTTTTGTGAGATACTGTACATCAGTAATAGTGTCACTTGATTAAAGTTCCATGCAATCAGCTAAAATTATATTTGAAATACATATGTGAGTTTTTTTGCCTACCAATGAATTTGTTATTCTTGTCAGGCTTGTGATCCAAACATGTCTGCCAAGCACCACAACCAGTTCTGTGACCTCCATGCAAACTACACTGCAGTTAATCAATTCAGCCTGGTCTGTCACCCAGCCCCTGATTATCATAGAAAGGGCAGCAGTACACTAATGAGGTCATACTTCTGCCCTCCCCTCCTGTATGCGTGCTCAAAGTCAACAATGTGCAATTAAAAGAGCCCTAATTGACTTACGGTGCTTTTGCCCATCTCTTCTAGTGCAAGCATTTCATTAGAAAGATTGTAAAATGATTAGTCAGATGCTTGTGCTACTTCTATGTAAAAACACATTTAGGCTGGATTCAAATCTTTGCATTGCACTAACACATGTGAAATGCGTGTGTTACTGCAGTACACAGTAACGAATAATCTATTTCAACAACAAACCAGTTTTTTTGTGCAATACAACTCACAGGGGTGCATTGAAATGCACTTAAACAAAGCTATAGACACAAATTTAACTAGTATTTTGTGCTAATGCCAAAGGTAACTTTCCCAATGAGTTCACAAAACACAAATCGATAGTAGCAATGTTCGTGTGAAGGTTGCTGTGACCTGGGAAGCCTTGCTGCTCTATGTACCAGTGGGACACCAGACACTGTAATTAGCCAAAGACGAGAGAGAGCTCCTAGTGCAGTAACCTTTATTAGATGACTAAAAACAGTTAAAATTGCACTCACAAAAATAAACATCTATCGACCATATCGTTAGCTCCATGTCAATATCAACGCCACCAACATCCACTGGCAGCCACCATCAGAATGACACTTCAGCCGCCGGTTGCTGCTCCACAGGCTGGACACACGGTCCCCTCACTTAAACACTGTCCATGCTGACAGGTAACCAAACCAGCAGCAAGGTGGAGGAACGCAAGCAGTACATAACCAAGCCAGCTCAGTGTGCAGCGCTACATGAGGGGAAGGGGCAGCACCAGGAGAGATGACAACCAGTTGCTATGACAACGTGTTTTGGAGAAAAGAACCTCCTTTTTCAAGTCACGGACTTGAAAAAAGGAGGCTTCGCCCTTTAAAATGCGTACTGCAAGCATTCTTCCCCCTCACTGCTGGCTTGGTTACCTGTCAGCGTGGACAGTGCGGCTGAAGTGTCATTCTGATGGTGGCTGCTAGAGGATGTGGGTGGAGGCAATATTCCCATGGATCTGATGATATGTCCAATAAAAGTTTATTTTTGTGAGTGCAATTTTAATTGTCATTTAATAGAGGTTTCTGCACTAGGAGCCTGTGTGCTCTCTCTCTCTCATTTGTCTAATTGAGATGCACTGCATTCAAAAGACAAACAGTAAAAAAAAGAAGTTCCCTAAAATAAATTCAAGCTAGCTAGCAAAAAAACTAACTAATTTGTTTCAACTATTCAGGCTAAAAACAGAGCTTTTAGGCCTTATTCACACAGGCATACTACAGCTTGTAATAAAGAGAAGTTGCGCTAATTAATACTAAATAGAAATCACCAGTGATATTGACTTTCTAGTGAAAAGATAGGTACAAAGTTAACATCCACAAAATAAAAATTATGTTGAAATAAATTTAAACAGTGGGTATAGTGATCCCAAAGTGTTTGCACAGGGACTGGAAGCAAGAAAAAAAACAGGGGGGAAAAACCCTATTTTTAAACAGTTCCAAATAAAAGTCCACAACTCAAATCTTTAAAAGATGCAAGAAGTCTCAATTCTTCCAAAGGAGGTCTGAGGTGGTGGAAAATGGATGATTCTGACTTGCATACAAAAGAGGACGCCTTATCTTTCCAAATTATATGCTTACCAGAAAAAAAGCAAAGATGTGCAGTTGGCTTATACCCAGCCTGGGCCTTTTGATGAACCAGGATACAGCAGCTTGTGAATAGTCACTTACAACAAGATTATAACTCCGTGCATGTGTTAAAAAACAGCAACATAGCGTAATATTGTCAACAAAAATATTAATTATAAAGATTAAAGTGAAAAAAGGAAAAAGTAAAAGCACCCAGTGTGCAAATTAAACAGCTATGGTGTGATCCAACACAAAACGCCTCCACCTTCCAAATATTGCGCTTACCAGACAAGAACAAAAATGAGCAGTTGGCCTTAACCCAGCCTGGGTTTTCCGGTGTAGCTAGCTTAGTTCAGATGTGACTCCATACAAGCAAAAAGATACCAAAAACAATTTGTGCCATAGGATATTCACCAGTGATCCAAAACAAACAAATTAACTCGTGTCCCGTCACCACACAGAGGGGCTCCTTACCAGAAATAGAGCCAATAAATGCGTATTATCTCCCAGGTAAAGGTGGTTTAAAATTGATGATCCTGGTCCACAACAGCGATCGGTACCCCTTCTCCTATGCACAGCAACTTATATCCACCCAAAAGGAGACAAAGCAACAGACCATAGTGGAGTACCTTTGGACAGTTTTATTAAAATAAAAAATACATATGCACTTACAAGAAAGCAGATTGCTTGTAGCGTAAATTAGAAGCCGGCCGGCAACATGAAACAAAAACACTCCCGTTCTCGTCGATGGCGTGGTGACGTCAGCACGTACGTCCCAGGCGCGTTTCATCATAGGTTGACATTTTCAATGGGAACGGGTAGCGCGCTGAACCACCACTATTATATAGACATTCAAGCCTCGTTCAGAGTTCCGTGTTAGGAAACACAGACCACCATTTTGGATATGGGCAAAACATCGCTATAATAGGCGATGCATTTGGAAACTTGCTTATTTTCAAAAAAGAGGGTAAATTGGATAATTATAATATCATACTTAACACCAGCGTGCATTTTACCCAGCACTAATCTCTAGTTGATACCAAGATAGTGCCTAGCTTTATTGAGGGCGAACCCAGAAATAAAATTAAGAATACAAAATAATAATAACACTAAGAATCAAATTTCAAAAACATGGGCAAATATTGTCCAAATCCTCTCTACTTCATCATAGATGACGGAGTGGGGAAATGAGAAGGGCTCAAGCCCATGTTATTTTAATTAAACATACATTATATTTGAATTAATACCCATACCATATTATTTCTATAGCATCCAGAGTATATCTGGAAATAAATAGCCAGACCACTGAATTTATAACAGTGGCCTCCAAAAATAATAATATTAATAAAAATTTAATAGATTTAACTGATAGTAAAAAAAAAAAAATAATAATAATAAAAAAATATAATAAAAAAAATATAATTTTTTTTTATTTATTTGCCAACAAATAAGACTAAATAATAAAAAGTTGTATAATCTTAAAAATATAAAAATAGAAATGGTGTTAGCTCAACTAACCCTATTCTATGGTTTCAAAAAAGTTTGAGAGTATGTTATCATTTGATAAATAATGATTTTACATTAGTATGTGTTTATATACGAAACTCAGAACCAGTTTACATCAACAGTACTCAAAACTCTAAAATATCATGAATTATAAATGAATGCATTAACGTCCACGTCTATGTTTAACCCATAGGGTACATATGTTTTAACCCTATGGATCCATGACATTTCGGATCTAGAGATTTCCCGAACCAGAGAGCTCCCTCTCCAATTGGCTCTGAATTTGTCAATCCCTAAAAAAAGTGTGTTTGAGGGGTCCCTATTGTGTTTGAAAAGGTAATGCTTAGAGACCGAATGGTTCCTAAACCCCGACTTGATGTTTGTGATGTTCTCATTCAATCTTACTTGCAATGGGCGTTTGGTTCGCCCAATATACTGAAGGCCACAAGGGCACTGCAGTAAATACACTACCCCTACTGTAGTATTTACTGCAGTGCCCTTGTAATTATATATCATAATATAATTAAAATTATATATCAGCGCTTTAGTACACACCAATTTTTAGCACAAGAAAGCCTGCAAGCAGTTTGCTGAAGACAAGCAGACTAAGGACATGGATTACTGGAACCATGTCCTGTGGTCTGATGAGACCAAGATAAACTTATTCGGTTTAGATGGTGTCAAGCGTGTGTGGCGGCAACCAGATGAGAAATACAAAGACAAGTGTGTTTTGCCTACAGTCAAGCATGGTGATGGGAGTGTCATGGTCTGGGGCTGCATAAGCGCTGCAGGCACTGGGGAGCTACAGTTCATTGAGGGAACCATGAATGCCAACATGTACTGTGACATACTGAAGCAAAGCATGATCCCCTCCCTTCAGGGATAACAACCCCAAACACACCTCCAAGACGACCACTGCCTTGCTAAAGAAGCTAAAGGTAAAGGTAATGGACTGACCAAGCATGTCTCCAGACCTAAACCCTATTGAATATCTGTGGGGCATCCTGAAACGGAAGGTAGAGGAGCGCGAGGTCTCTAACATCCACCAGCACCGTGATGTCGCCATGGAGGAGTGGAAGAGGACTCCAGTGGCAACCTGTGAAGCTCTGGTGAACTCCATGCCCAAGAGGATTAAGGCAGTACTGGAAAATAAAATACTAATGCAAGTGGATCAATCAACCTTAGTTAAAAGATACCTCTCTCCCAGCGCTCATAGAAAAATGTGACTTATAAAATTTGTTTTCAATGGACACAATTGCAGCTGCTTTAAATTAAACAAGACAAGACACATATGCTTTAAAATAAATTGATATCCTATTATCAGCGCCTATTAGGTATATTCCACCCTATGTGTTTACAATTCTTGTAATTCACATATTCGAATGTCCAACCAAATTATAGACTCAGTCCAAAAAACATGATTCATAAAGGGACATCCAAATAAATCCACGGTTCCCATCACCACACCTCGTGAGACCTCTCCCTTATGGTATTAGACTCACCAGAAAGACTGTGTATATACGCCTGTATGTCAATTCATTCTTTGGATCTGAGACCGTCCTTCCATCTAAATGTCACTCACGACAAAGCTAGTGCACATAGCGTAATACCACACAGATCACTCGGAGAGTGGTGTTCCTGGATTGAGATAACAACTGCTTGACACTTACGATAGCTGCATGGTCTGTTTCGTCATCACTTCGCCAGAGGGCGTGGCCACATAGCGCAGCTCCTTTCATTTATAGGGCATAAGCGCAGGACGTTAACCTTGCACTTAACTGACATATGAGTCCATTCTGACATTATCTCCAAATGGACTCCTCTTTCTGTAATGAATGGCCACGCATGATGAAAAACCATACCTTATGTGAAGAGTACCATTTATGTATACGAATCCATTGTGACACATAGTGCTTTTAAATTGACACATTCTCTATTTAATATATGTGACCGTAAAACCAGCAGACTTATTTCTATGGCTCATGGCACTAAAATCAATACCGATCACACAGTGTATGGATTCATATTACTCCACATCGTGACTTCATTTTGTACTCAGAATTTTATAATTTATTTTACATCATACATATATCTTATATATCAAATTACATAAATGATCACAGACATATTAATTACATAAACATCAATAATTAAGCAAATGGAATTTGAAAAATTCTAAAATCATTGATTAAAAATAAATAATTGGAAGCAGTCTAACCTATTAATAATCACTAATAAAACAACCTAGTCTAGTTCTTTGTTCATTCCTTTAGGATGCAAAGTATCTGTTAAATAGATCTCTATTTGCTCCTCTTCATACTGGTAAAGTTTTTTCTTTACCCCAAAATCTTAAACCTCATGGATCTCTGTTATGTTTCCGTCAGAAATGCATTGACACACTATGATCTTTGTATCCTATTTTAGTATTATTTATATGTTTGGATACTCGTTTGCCCATAGTTCTTTTTGTACGGCCAATATACAACAGACTGCACAGGCATTGGAGAGCATATACCACGTGGGTCGAATTACATGAGATAAAATCCCTAATCTGAAATGATCTCTCGTTTTGCCATTGACCTTAACTGAGTTAATCCTTTTATGTGTGTGTGTATGATAGGCATTTTCGGCATGAATAAAAGCCTGCTTTATCCCAAAACATCAGGGGTCTAGATGGTGGATCTAATATTTTCTTCACCACACTATCCCTGAATGATGGGCCTTTTCTATAGATAAACTTGGGGTCTTTGGGTAATGATTTCCTCAACACTTTGTCCATGCTCAATATCGGCCAGTATTTCCTAAATATTGTTTCTACTTCTTTGTACTGAGTGTGATAGTTACTAATAAAGCCCCACTCCTGCTTATTATCAGTAGATTTTTCCTTATCTACTAGGCATATCTTGTGAGGTTTGATTCACCTCCTGTATGCCTCTATCCAGATGTTCAGCTTTGTACCCTTTTTCCACAAACCGTTTCTTAATTATTTGCGTTTGGGCTAGAAAATCTGAATCTCAGGAACAATTCAGCCATGTTGGATGGTGTCCACTATAAATAGGCAATTAGCTGTTATGGTCTGTCGGTTTAAAATAAACCTTTGTAATTAATTCACGATTATATAGCATTACACTGACCTCTAATTAGTCGATTTGCTCTCTACTCCAACGGTATTCTAATTTGAAATTGTTGTTGTTTTGGTTGAGCTCCTCTGTAAATTCAATCAATGATGATTCAGTGCCAACCCAGATAAAGAACAAATCATCTATAAATCTTTTATAGAATAGGAGTTCTTGTCTTGGCTTACCGTAAATCTGCCTATCCTCCCACTCACTCATAAAAAGGTTTGCGATACTAGGTGCGAATTTCATGCCCATCGCAACACCTCTCTTCTGAGTAAAGAACTTTCCAGCATATCAGAAGTAATTATGGGATAAACAATACGCTAGTATCATCCCCAAAAACTTTTTTTTGCGTGTGGCAAACCCTCTCTTTGACTAAATGCCCAATTAAACGCTAGTAAAGCATCTTCATGTTGTATCACTGTGTATAATGAAACGTTTGATGTTACTAAAAATATAGCTGTATGATTAGGGATACGTATCTTTTTTTAAAGTTGTAGGAAATTTTTTGTGTCTTTCAAGTATGCTTTAGTCTGTGTGACACATTTTTTTAAGGAAATTATCCAGATATTGTCCAACTCTGGAGGTTACAGATCCTATACTATTGACTATAGGTCTAGCCAGAGGATTTAATGGATCCTTATGCACTTTAGGTAAAGTATGTATCGTCAGGATTCTGCTAAAGCTAGGAACCAAGAATCTTCTTTCTTTTTTATTTAGTACTCGCATTCAGTAACCATAATCTACTAAGTAGAAACAATATTTAGGAAATACTGGCTGATATTGAGCATTGACAAAGTGTTGAGGAAATCATTACCCAAAGACCCCGTGTTTATCTATAGAAAAGGCCCATCATTCAGGGATAGTGTGATGAAGAAAATATTAGATCCACCATCTAGACACCTGATGTTTTGGGATAAAGCAGGCTTTTAAAATGCCTATTGTGTCGACAGGTACACCAACATATAAGAGGATTAACTCAGTTTAGGTCAAGGGCAAACAAGAGATCATTTGAGATTAGGGATTTTATCTCATGTAATTCGACCCATGTGGTATATCCTCTCCAATGCCCGTGCGGTCTGATGTATATTGGCTGTACAAAAAAACTTTGGGCAAACGAGTATCCAAACATATAAATAATAATAAAATAGGATACAAAGATCATAGTGTCAATGCATTTCCAACGTAAACATAACACAAAACTAAGTGGATCTATTTAACAGATACTTTGCATCCTAAAGGAATAAACATAGAACTAGATCTGAATTGTTTTATTAGTGATTATTAATAGGTTAGACTGCTTCCAATTATTTATTTTTAATCAATGATTTTAGAATTTTTAAATTCCATTTGCTTAATTATTGATGTTTATGTAATTCATATGTTTGTGATCATTTTTGTAATTTGAAACATAAGACAGAGGCACGTATGATGTAAAATAAATTATAAAATTCAGAGTACAAAGTTAAGCCATGATGTGGAGTAATATGAATCCATACACTGTGCGATCGGTTAGATCTGATCGGTATTGATTTTAGTGCCATAAGCCGCAGAAATAAGTCTGCTGGTTTTTACGGTCACATACATTAGAGAACGTGACAATTTAAAAGCACTATGTGTCACAGTGAATTTGTATACATAAACGGTACTCTTCACATAAGGTATGGTTTTTCATCATGCGTGCCCATTCATTACAGAAAGAGTAGTCCATTTGGAGATAATGTTAGGATAGACTCAGATGTGGGGTTAGTGCAGGGTTAACGTCCTGCGCTTATGCCCTATAAATGAAAGGAGCGGCGCTGTGTGGCCACGCTCTCTAACGAAGTGATGACGAAACGCGTCAAGGTGTGACCACACGGATATCCTAAGTGTCAAGCAGTTGTTATCTCAACCATTTTAACATTGTCACTTTTGTAAGTGTACATCTGTAAGGGGGAATGGGTTTCCAATAAATTTTTAAAACAGTATTACGCTATGTGCACTATCTTTGTCGTGAGTGACATTTAGATGGAAGGACGGTCTTGGATCCAAAGAATGAATTGACATACAGGCGTATATACACAGTCTTTCTGGTGAGTCTAACACCATAAGGCAGAGGTATCACGAGGTGCGGTGACGGGAATCATGGATTTATTTGGATGTCCTTTTATGAATCATATTTTTGGACTGAGTCTAAAATTTGGTTGGACATTCAAATATGTGAATTACAAGAATTGGAAACACATAGGGTGGAATATATTGCACAGGGATCCATGCCATAAGGTGAGAGTGATTAGTTAGAACGGAGGTGGAGGGATTGTCACGCTGGAAAAAAATTACTTACGTCAGTGCTACAGTTTGAATTTAAAACGTATTTGTGTGAACTGTGAAGTTAAGTCATGGATTGTGGAAACTAGCTAGTGTTGGGTGATTGTATATAGTGTATACCACAATTACCACTGACTAATGCAGAGTTGCAATGCAAGGAGATCAGCTAAAAGTAGTTGGATCTGTATGTGCGTTATAATTAATCGAAATTAGTCGATTAATCGATTAAAAAAAAAAAAATTGATTAATCGAACAAGAAAATTTTAAACAGTAACAGCCCAAATATTTATAAATATATATATATATATATATATATATATATATAGACACACACACACTTTTCTTCATTAAACTGAATGGGTTGTTTTACAAGGTGAGGGTTTGCATATACTTTACGTTTTACATTGGTTTGCATTGGCAGCCAATGGGTCACTTTACCGCATTGCACGTTAACGCCCTTGAAATAAACGCAGCATTACAGTGTAAAGATGGTTGTCTTTTTTAATGAATTCATAACTTAAATAGTGTTTTTACATCTGTCAGGTGTTCACCTTTCAAGTTAGCACACTTTCATTATGTACACTTTTATAGCAAGGTTATGTTTATGCCAAGTAAGGGAGGATGAATATGATCTGTGTCAGTTTTTTACTTTTCGGGAAGCTATGAACACCCCCAACAATTCCTGCAACCTATTTGCTTTATTTCAGTGTTACTGCAGTAAGACTGCCGGATATGATAACATTTATCGTGTATGAATTCTGGGAAAGAGAGGAGGATTGGAAGAGGTAAGTGGCCTGGTGTCTGGATTTTAATGGGGAATTGGCTATGTTTAGTGGAATACAGTAGCTATGACAGAACAATTCTCAATACTGTAAAAAATGAGGGATCAGTTGTAAAACTTGCTTGGGAATAAACCAGACAATTTCTCAGATTAGAGTAAATATGTAAAATTTTGTAAAATATTTAGTTTAGAAAGTAGTAAAAAGGCATGACTGGTGTAAGGCTGATACGTTAGCTGCCCTAACCTAAAACCCCCCATTTACCAACCACCATAATTATTCTTACCTTCCCAATGAAACACGACACATTGTCTGGATTAAATGGCCACCAAAGTCCCCTTTATTAAATCCAAACAACACATTATATATAATAACTTTTCTTTAAATATATATATAAAAATAAATATATATATATAAAAACACATATTTATAACCGAAAACATGTTACTGCTACGTCTGAGGTTCCTGAAAGAAGGTACAACTATCTCATCGGCTGACCACCACAAGAGCATCCTGGCTCCTAGCCGGAACGATACAGCTCAGTGACAAATGCTTACCACCTTCTTGCACCTTCAGCTCGATGACTGATAGTCCATCTTACCATATAGGGAAGGAACCCATACCAAGATAGGTCCCAACCCATACCACACCATATATTACATATATATATCCAAATATATATATATATACATATATACCACCACCATTCCGACCTTCAGGAACCAAAGACCCCTGCCACCAGTACCTGAAACAACAGGAAACAAAAAAGAAAAACAACACAGAAAAAACACACACCCACACACAACTTACTGCCTATAGGGAGGGAAAACGCTAGCCTGTGTGTTACCTCTCATGCTGCAGGACTGACTGAAAGCCCCGCCCCTTCCTTGTGATAAATAAAACTAAGTACCGCCCTTATCCCCACAGCCATCAACTCCCCTTCCTGCCCACGACTTCCTGTTGTACTAACAACAGCGTCCCTCCCAGTTACACTCAGTTCCAATGCTCCAGGGCTTACCTAAACTGTGTGTAATAAATAAAATTCATTTCGGTGGAAAACACAAATTAGTTTTTAAATTATCCATAAACAGGATTTGAAGCAGTGTTGTAAGAACTGGGCTCCTAATATCACCAAAGACCTTTGTATAGAAGGGATTGGATGCATGCTGACCAAAACACTGAAGTTGCAAATCAGTATACAGCCTGCATAGCTTATGTGCTTTTCCTAGGCACAGCTTGTGAATCTGCACACAACATATTTCAGCATGCAGATCTGTGATCCTATAATAAATTGTGCTGAGCATTCATCCAAACCATGTGTTTTTACAGCCTGTGTATATCATAGCTGTACATACAGACAGTAAGATCATGGCTGAGATGCACTTGCATCCTGTGGTCATTTGGAAGGATCGGTAAAGTTGTATCTGTGTCTTGTGTGCAGGGACCCTAAATAAACCAATATGAGAAGACAGTTGCTCAGTCTATCTGCTTACATTAGATTGATGGATAACCTTATGGTTGTGGGAGACCTTTGACTCTGCCTGCAGGCTGCTGTCATTGATAGTCAGTTGTGCAGGTTATAAAATGTGTCTTGGTTGCGAATGTTAAATCGCAAAAAAGTCTGTACTGGCTCCATGCCCACCAATCTCCATTCCTTCCCCATGCATCCTATAAGCCAAAGATGTGCAATTAGCAGACCTCCAGCTGTTGCAAAACTACAAGTCCCATCATGCCTCTGCCTCTGGGTGCCATGCTTGTGGCTGTCAGAGTCTTGCTATACCTCATGAGAATTGTAGTTCTGCAACAGCTGGAGGTCCGCTAATTGCATATCCCTGTTATAAGCTATACAGTTTCAAAGCTAAAATGTAACTTTCATTTTCTTACTGGGGGATATTGTAACCAATGCTTAAAGAGCAATTCCACCTTTGTTAAAAATTCCTGTTTCTGCTCTGAAGAAAAGGCTGTTTGTTCCATTATGTCTTTTGGCTACTGATTCTGAATGGGAATTACCCATTCATTTTAATCAGCTGGTGCACTTTTTGTGTTCTGATGAGAAAAGTTGCAGTGTCTGCATCCTTAGGGGGCATCTCAGCAAAAAAAGCATTTTTGTTGCAGAGGAGGCATAAAATCAGATTTGTATCTTAGTGTAGTTGTGTACTTAGTGAATTCTTCACACAAGCAGAAAATAAAATTTTGTGGAGGCATTCTGTAGAATTTTACAGAAAATAATAGTGCTGCAGAATGAAAAGCAAAGGTAATTTGTAATAACATTAAATTACAATATGGCTTATTTAGCAATTGAATATGCTATATTCATTTTTTTTTTATTTGCTATATTATTTCCCACAAAAGTGGAGCTTTAATTTAGCTCTAGTATGCATATTCCACTTGCATTTCCCCACTTGGTGAATGCCTCTTTCATACTTCCAGCGTTGTTCTGTACGTCGCACCTTAACTTGCTGCCTCTCTGCTTAATGCCCCAGAAAACGCTTTTCTTTTTTGTCAATCGAAGGGCATAGGAATTTAGACACTGTCTGGTTATACTGCTACCTGCAGGATGATTGGACAATGGCAAAAAACAAATTGTAGGCCAGTTTTTTTTTTTTGCTAGTGCCCTAGGATGGACATCTTTTTTAGCGCTGCTGGAAAATGCCTGATACATTTTTGCTAGCCTTTTATTTTTTTATTTCTTCTGTTGAAATTCAGTCAAGATTCCTCACTGCATCGTTTAAGCTTGTTGCTACATGGCTGCTATCCAGTTCAGCCTTTCCTTAATTTAGCTATGGAGTGCCAGATCTGGGCCCTGCTTGACTAGATGTGCAAGGCCATCCTCGGAGTGACCTTCAAGCACTGGATTTTGCCTTGGGCGTTTTTCAGACATCAAGAACTGGTAAAAGTTACCTGCAAAGCTCTTTCCAGGTTCAGAGGCATTGTATTACCCCAGCACTTGCCCTGTCTCTGAAGAATCATTCTGTTGAGAAGGTCAATCAGGCTGAGCATGGGGAGCTACTTCATTATTTACTCTGCTTTTCAAATTTCCTGATACCACTGGTTTTACTGCGGAAAGGGTTAGTGCTGAGGGACTGAGCACTATTGTCATCTACTGCTTTTAACAATAAATTTTGAAGTGAATGGACTTTTTCTAACAAAAGATAGAGATAAAAGGTAGAGCAGATGCTTAAAAGCCAAATCCTGCAGTTATGATACTTGCAAAAAGCATCTAATCTTGATTTCGTTGAAGGTTGTCTTTTTATACCTACACTTAATATCATCATCAAGAATTCAACGAGAGGCTAGAGCGTATGCATGCCTCAACATTAGAGGTCCAAGGAAAGGTTGGTTGAGCCTCCCTTCTTCTTCATCTACTTTTGCAGTAAGTGCTAACAGTACTTCAGAGCCTGACTCTCAGACAGCCTAAAAGATTAGAAAGCGAAACCTACTAAGCCCCTAAAAAAGTCTTGTGCGTGAACCAACACTACCTTGGGTTCCTCTCACCCAAAGACCCCTTGCTTTGCTTCCTATTTCAACTTGGCCCCTGGAGCCATGCACCATCCAGGCATCACTCCATTCATCAGTAAACTTTCCTTTTCTTGGGGCATATAAGGCCCTCAGTGGTGTCGAGATCAAGTACCTACTGGGTCGACAGGAACCAGCTTTAACTGTTCCTCACCCGCATAGGAATCTGAATTTGCACTGCTACTCATGCACATCTAATACTTCTCAGAGCATTGAGTAGGCATCATGAGTCCTAGTGCACAACATATCTCTAAAGGGGTTAATGCCTGCAAGATCCGGCTGGATTTGGCTTTGTCAGGTTTTAGCATTGGAAACTGCAGGCAATAGTTACCAACACAGTTCCACCATAGAAAGATCCACAGCATGTTTACCTTCAGACCTCTTGCCATCAGACACAGTGTTACCCCTCTTTCCTCCTGTATAGGAGAATCAGGGCATTAAGTAACCCTCCCATCAGAGACATCTCGTTTTCTCCTATCTCTTGGTCCACTTCTGTCCCCTTTTCTGCTGTTGCTGGTCAAGTTCCTGAGCAGTTTAACTTGTCTACCTCCAAGTACCATATAGTCCCTGTTGTGATTATTCAGCCTCTCTATTAGGTTTCATGCACGCTGATCCCTTTAACCGAAATTCCTTGGAAACTTGTTCCTCTCAACTGATAACCTCTAGACATGGAGAAGAGGTTCACACATCTAGGTGCGCCTCAGACCCAAGGTCGTCCTTGAAGTACCCCATGTTTCAGGAAACAGAAACCCCTTAGTTTCTTGCTGCAAGAATCCTCCAACAGGAACATGGAATAGAATAAAGGATCAATGTAGGACCGGCTTCTGTTGAACAGACAGAACTACACATGGATCAAAATTTGGCTGATTCCTGATGAAATTTAATTCAATGCATGCAGGGCCAGGACAAGGGGAGGGCAGAAGGGTCACTTTCCCTGGGCGCAAATGTGGAGAGGGGGCGGTGAGAGCCGATAAACACTCCCCTGTCCAGCTACCTGAATGACAGGAGTGACGCTGCCATCACTCCTGTCATTCAGAACAGAGAACAGTGCAGGAGTGCAATAATAATCTAAAATCCTCCCTCCAGCTGCGGGACTGGATCTCCTCCCTCTAAATCTTCCAGCAGTTTCAAGTGCTCTGGTGCAGGACAACCCAGAGACTGTGACTCCTCTTTCCAGGCTATTGCTGCTTGTTGTGTGGGCTGGATAATTATGCAGCTGACCTCAGATCCTGCCCGCCGGCCCACCTGCCTGCTGTCCACGTGGAAGAGGGAGATGTGAGCTGAGCAGGACTAAGTCAGACATGAAGTCGCAGGGCAAAGTCGGATCATGCGAATTGGATGCGGGGAAACCCGCAGAAGTGTGCGGGTTTCGCAGAAGTGTGATCCCAGCCTTAGGGAGAAGTTCTGCTTTAAGTCCTTAGCTAGATCAGCTGTGCAGCCTCCTAAAAGTATGTAAAAAGTCAGATTATACAGGAAATGTTCTAGAGGAGCATGTTATTTAATAGCTGACACATTGGGGTTAAATTAATAAGGCAAATAGGTTGTTCAGATTTATAAGTGTATGGCCAGATTAACATAAAACTATTATTTCAGCAGCTGCTAAGGTAAACAGAAAGAAATTATAACAGACTGCTATAAACATACAAAATATGGCAATCTCAGAAATCAGCTGAAGGGTAAGAAAAACACTGTGCAGAGCTATTGGTAAGTCGTAGGAAACTTTGTGTACAAGCTTGGTTTCGATTCACTAATTAGTTTAACTGTCTTCACCCAGGCATCTGCAGAGTGGACCATGTAAGCAGTTCCAGCATGTGAAGGTCGATGCTCTTATTCAGCCAGAATCTATATCCAGTGTGTCTGTTCCAGGTAAGCTCTCAGACATCTTGTACAGAAGGCTTTAAAGCAAGTCCATCAGTTACAACAGTCATTAAATAAAAGCAACTAGGCAAGGTGCTTGCACATGTCATAATGAGTTCTAAAATGCCATAATGGGAGCCTCCAATACTTAGGAACACACCATATGAAAATTTGCACTTAGAGGCCAAGTGTAGTGCTCTCCCCCGAAAGGGCCATGGATTTGTCCCAGGTTCCTCTCCCACTAGTGCAGGGGCAACCAGGCACACAGCAACATTCAATTTTCTGGCTGAATAAAACAGTCCATGGGTTGCCTGTTTCTGTATTTATTGCTGAACAACTTGGATAGGGTACTGGGAGCTGTAGGATACTCCAGAACACTGAACAGTAACGAAAGGAAACTTCTAACTCTGCATCTACTTCTTAGAACAGTTCCCTCAACAATAGCTCAGGAAATGGACAGCACTGGGACACCATAAGCAATGGCCCAGGCCAGGCAAGCCTTATGCTGCGTACACACGAAGGGACTATCCCCGGGATTGTCCGCTGGACTCAAGTCCACCGGACAATCCCCTCGTGTGTGGGCGCCGGCGGACTTTTTGGCACCAAAAGTCCGGCGGACTAGGTTTTAGGTTTTGTTTTAAAATTGTCCGCTGGACTTGGCAGTCCGGCGGACAATCCCGCCGTTAGTAGGCTAGTCCGCCGGACTTTTGAAATGAACGGACTTGCCGCTCATTGGAAAGTCCGTTCATTCCCGCGGACTTTTTCCAGCGGATTGTCCGCTGGAGAAGTCCGGGCGTGTGGGGGCAAGTCATACGCTCGGAAGTCCGGGCGTGTGTGGGGAAGTCCCGCCGGACTAGGTCCGGCGGACAAAGTCCGAATGTGTGTACGCGGCATTGGTGTTAGTGTACCAACAGCAGCAGCAGTCACCCAGATCAGCCTGCACTCAGATCTGTACTCACAGGTCCTACGTGGAATCCTTGTTTGTTAGCTTCAGAGTTTCTCAGGAAATAGGCCCTCCAGCTTTAGCATAGCTGGTACATTGATGAGCTCCTGGTAGATGTCAGCTGGGCTGCATAATAACTGTGACTCCTTGTGGCTTCAAAGCCAGCTGCTCACTGAGCATGAAGGCCACGGGGGAAGGAGGGGGAGCCAAAGTTTTGTTTGGATTGTTGCAGCAATCCAACCGGAAGTGGGGGAGCGGGTACCTGTCAAGACCAGGTACCTACTCCCACCTCCAAAAAATATGTGTCAAATGTGAAGGAGGAAAAGGGGGGGGGTGGAACAGGCACAGTGGAACTTCCCTTATTGGGTCAAGTTCCACTTTAAACTACAACTCAATATTTCAATTTAGCGCAAGTCCAGGTTTGGGTGTTTTCAGGTATTGTAGGTAAACAATATATCAAATACAATGCAGCTGGGGTGTTTAAACAAGGCTTTGTTTTTGAAGGGAGATTTAAATCGTATGTTTATAAGGTAACCACATGGTCTTGGTCACTTGGAGAAAAACATAAAGGCATGCAAAGAAAAAGAAAAAAGGAATTTGCTAAATACTATCATTGAGGCCGGGTTCACACTGGAACCGGCTACATATCTCACAGGAGCGCTGTGCGTCCCTGTTCCCCGTTTCAGGGACAAATCAGGGCCAAATCTATGCCTGAATTCGGCCCTGAAAGGGAGCCAAAGATGCACAGTTTCTGTGCAGTGCGATCCGCAGCCACAACGGAGATATGTGAACCGGCTCCATAGGGAGCCAGTCACATTCTCCTGCTATGCGAATTGGATGCGGGAAAACCCACATCTAATTTGTATAGTTGTGAACCCGGCCTGAACAAACAGTTACCAGAATGCAACTTTTTCACACTAGTAGTCCAATGTGTAAGGAATTGGAGAATGGTAAGTAGGAGCGCTTCTGCTAGTAGGGTCCTCCAGGTGTTGTATACATTTAGCATCATCCAAGATAGCAGGATAGCAATCTGACAGGCATTCGAGCAACACTTAGAGATAAGAAGCGGGCTCTGGATAGACACAAATATGCAGAGAAAGGTGCTTCTAAGTGCAGTATGTCATGAATTTTATTAAAAGCCAATGGTTAAAAACATTTAAAGGATTACATAGTAAACAGGCTCATCAATTGTATGAAGTCCTCCTGAGATGGTCTTCCCATTCACTGTGCCGACTAGCACCTGCAAGAACCGAGGGTCTGGAGGAGTAAAATGGCCGCCGCACTTCCTGAAACCACCATGGAACACAGGGGGCGGAAGTGATGTCAACAAGGGCGTGGTGACTAGTTTTGGAGCATGCTCAAAGGCTCCTTCAGCTGTTTTGTAGAAGCAGCCCTTGAACATGCTCCGAAACTAATCACCGCCCCCTTGCTGACGTCACTTCCATCCCATGTGTTCCACGGTGGTTTCAGAAAGTACAGCGGCCATCTTGCTCCTCCAGACTCTCGGTTCCTGCAGGTGCTGATCGGCACAGTGACAGGGAAGACCATCTCAGGAGGACTTCATACATTGATGAGCCTGTTTACTTTCTAATCCTGTGTTTTTTAACCACTGACTTTCAATAAAATTGCTGACATACTACACTTGGAAGCACCTTTCTCTGCATATCAATGTGTCAGGAATGAAAAGGGTCTGTTTCACCTAGCAGCCTATCAATTCCACCTGTCACAGTTCTAAAGCAGTGTAAACTGAAAGCTGAAATCCAGTATGATAATAAGTGCACCGACAGAAATGTTTCCTCAGTCTTAAAATGCATGTGCTACCAAATTGTTATTTTTAATCGAATGGTTTTATCCGAATGTGGAGAATCGTAGCGTCATATTAAGATGCCCATACATGCGCTATTATAGCATGACTGTTCCCATGGCAAAGTTTGTTCCCTTTTCTAAAGATTGAATGTCACACAAATATTTCCAGCATAAAGCATAAAAAAAAAGTTGCTTCTTAGTCTTTTGTTAACCCTTTGCACCACCAATTATAGAGTAGAAATTAGATGGTATGTTTAATGGTAAAGGTCAGCTGTCACTGACAGTAATAAACAGCTTGTTTATAGTATTTTGAGTGTATAGAAACTGATTTTTAAAGGATAAAGAGCACTCATGAGCATCAGAAGTGCATCATCTCTATATTTTTTCAACACTTTCTTCCTTTCCCCATAGAAAACATAATGATTATGCTTTTGCATGTGTACATCTGTTCATTGGCCATGCTGGCTCTTAGTAGTTTCCAGTTAGATTGTTGACAAGCTCATTTGTTACAGCCAATCATTGTCAGCAATAGCTGCCCTTGAATGCCTTTCTTTGATTTTCAGCTCTTGGTTAATTAGGTACATTTTTTTCCAGCTTCCTGGTGTATCCTGAGCCGAGACTGACAGCATTCTTGGGAAACTGTCCAGATTCTGTCTGTAACATCAGTGGCTCACTGAGACTTGTGTCACCGTCCCACCAGAAGACCTCAATTATTCTGGCTGAGATATGTCTCCTCCTGATGACAATGTTCAAGTGCTGTCTTTTCAATCCACCCAGTGGGGAATGTATTTGCTTGTTATAAAGGGAAATCCTCAGAGAGCCAGCTTATGAAATGCCTCAAAATATAAACATAAAATTTAAAAATCAAAATAACCATATGTAAAAAACAGCCGTAGCCAGGATCAAGGAGCCCACCTAGTCACCCATATAAAACCAGACCTTTAGGGACTAGGCCCATGACACAGACCGTGAAAACTGCATGTGAAACCAAACCTGACTTTTGTTTATAGGTTAACAATACTCCACAGGTATACAATAGGATCAAAGTCAATTTTTGAAAGAAATAATATTGAAAACTATTTACAGGAAACCACATTTTAGATGCTGGATTTTAGATGATATGGTATACATATCACTAACATGCTGACCTTTATTAGAAAAAAACATGGTAGACCCATTCTCGCTTTCTAGTCTTAGATCTAATTTTAAAGAGCTTCTCCAGGAAACAGCAAGTCTAGGGCTACACTGGCGTCTAACCACTTGTTGGCTGTCACCTCTCAGAACACTGAAATTATTGTGTTGCTAATGGGATGATTGCCAGCGGGTAGTTACATATCTTACCAGTAAAGAGATTTAATTACCAGTGTATCCCAAGCCTTACCCTCTTTTTACTCACAGATGGTGGCTGTCCAGTAGTGTACACATCTCTGCCAGCTTATTAACTTCCATGAGAAATCAAGGACTGTAAGAGGTCTGAGACATTATATGACATTAGCTGAGATGAACTGGTTGTGAGGTACACATAGAGCTGAATATCCAGTGAGGAAGTGCTTTCTGCACTTGTAGCAATTACCCAGTGATGGCTTTTGATGTTTTATAATATATCGCAAGCGGGAGCACACACAGGCACGTCATAGTGACTGGGAGACACACACAGGCCCGGCATCGTAACCGAGAGACACACACACACACACAGGCCCTGCATTGCAACCAGTAACACACACAGGCCCTGCATCAGAACTGGGAGCACACACAGGCCGGACATCACAGCCAGGGGCACACAGTCCCTACATCATAAACTGGAGCACACACAGGCCCAACATCACACACAGGACCTACATAATAAACTAGAGAACACACAGGCCCTACATAAACTGGAGTACACAAAGTCCCACCCACCATCACAAGATGGAGCACTCGCAGGCCCCACATCAGACTGAAGCGTACACAGGCTTTATATCACAAGTGGGAGCACACTCAGGCCCTGCATCAGACCTGGGAGCATACACAGGCCCAACATCACAACCAGGAGCACACAGGCCCAACATCACAACCAGGAGCACACAGGCCCAATATCACAAACTGGCGCTCACACAGGCCCAATATCACAACCAAGAGCACACACAGGCCCAACATCACAAACTGGAGCACACAAAGGCCCAACACCACAAACTGAAGCACACACAGGCCCAACACCACAAACTGGAGCACACACAGGCCCAACACCACAAACTGGAGCACACACAGGCCCTGTATTACAACCAGGTACACACACAGGCCCAACATCACAAACTGGAGCACACACAGGACCCACATCACAAACTGAAGCACACACAGGCCCAACATCACAAACTGGAGCACACACAGGCCCAACACCACAAACTGGAGCACACACAGGCCCAACACCACAAACTGGAGCACACACAGGCCCAACACCACAAACTGGAGCACACACAGGCCCTGTATTACAACCAGGTACACACACAGGCCCAACATCTCAAACTGGAGCACACACAGGCCCAACACCACAAACTGGAGCACACACAGGCCCTGTATTACAACCAGGTACACACACGGGCCCAACATCACAAACTGGAGCACACACAGGACCCACATCACAAACTGGAGTGCACACAGGCCTTGCATTGTAATAACAGTGGCTTTAGTGTGAAGATATCGGGTTGATTTACTAAAAGCAAATAGTCGGTTTGCAAGGGAATTTTCTCTCAGCTTAATGAATTGGATGAAAATTTACTTTGTGCATGGTTGGAGGTTGGAAGTCAGCAGAGCTTCACTTCATTCACTAAGTTAGAGAAAACTCCTTTGCAAAGCACAAATTTCCTTGCAAAGTGAACTGCCTATTTACCTTTAGTAAATCAACCCCAATGTCTCAGCTATTAAATAATGTGCTCCTCCAGGACACTTCCTTTATTATCTGAATTTCTTCTTCCTTTCGGGAGTTTGCACAACCGATCTAGCTAAGGACTTAATCTTAACCATCTCTAATGCAGAGATCTATACAGCTCTGACAGTCACCCTTTGTGAGTAATGTGAAAGAATTTAGCTTCATCCTGGAAAACATATTTAGCTGTATATCCTGGGGGCATTTCTTCCTAATTTCATCCAATGATGCATGGCTAGGTTCACAGAGCCACTGAAGCAGCTGACACCTTTACCCAGTTATACATTCTTTTTTTACCCCGGCAATGATTAATATAGAAGACCTTCTCGGAATGTCCATTTCTTTTTTTTAATTATGTATTGTTTGATATTCTATATATGTAAACTGTTCACTATTGGTATGGAAATTAATGCCTAGTGCAATGCAAGTTGCTAGAAAATGTCTTTCCAAAGGACTTATTTATTATAGGATATGTACAGTTGAGAAACGTACCTATTAAAACTCTTAAACTATGTTGTGTTATTGTAAAAAAAAAAAAAAAAAAAAAAAGCTTTTGTTGTACTTTATGATCGTTATGGCTTTTTTATTTTGTGTGTTTGCTGATAACTGACATTATTTTAAGCACATTTTATTTCACACCCACCTGTACTGTATCACTATGCAGTTGCCTATATTACTAGACTGGTGCGAGTCTGACCTTCAAACATATGGGTTTGTTTAATAAGGTGCTGTGAAAGTGCAATAACACTGCAGCCATCTCTCAAATGCAGCAACCTGAAAATAGATTGGCTGGTACGAGTTGCAATATTGTGATCTGCAACGCCACCCATTGATGAAACTTGGTAAAGCAGCTCGTCCATCTAAATGCAATGGATCGCTTTGTAAGCACAATTACTATTTTTATTTACTAATATGACCAATTTGTAGTGACCAATAGCAGTCTGTATTCAAGTTACCCTTGTCAGATGATGAAAACTATGAAATAATCTTGCTTGCAATCAGCTATTTTTCACATAGTGTACTAATAAGGTTCACCCATGATGCTTAAAGAGAAGCACCTGTCCAGATAAACTATTGTTGGTGCGCTGAAAATTTGGTTCCCAAAAATATATTTTGTTTGGATGTGCCAAAAAATAGTTAAAGAGAAACTCCATTTATGTGTAGAAAACTTTCCCCTCTGGGTGATCTATGTACATTACAAAGATTTTAGGAAACTTTGTTGCCGATTCCTACGTTTTGCTATTCTGAAGAAGTCCCTGTGTGTTTGCGTCCATGTGGTAAGTTAATTGAATAGGGGTGGTTTCATCATTTTTAATCAGCTGCATCACCTGCATGGCTTTAATGAGGAAAATTGCAGGGTCTGCATCCCTTTAGGCCTGGTTCACACCTATACAGATTGCAGTTTGCATATTTCAGGTGCATTTTGCGTTTTTTTCAATACACGTTTTTGATCCATTGAAGTCTATGGAACCAAAAACCAGAAATAAGTCCCAGGCCCTTTCCATAAAATGCACAGATGTGAACGTGACCCATAGGAAACCATGTTAACCACTTGCCGACCAAGGACGTCATATGACGTCCTTGACTTTGAGTGGTGATATCTGAATGATGCGTGCAGCTATTGGCATCATTCAGATATCATTTTTACCGGCCGGCGATTCTGTGCACCATAAGAACGATCATAGCGGCAGTTCTGACGCCTGATCGTTCTTATAGGCAGCGGGAGGGGACGTCCCCCCCTCCCGCCGCCATCTGGTGCTTCTCCGGGCTCTCCCGTGCCATCGGGGGCCCGGAGAAAGAATCGCTCGCCGCCGGATGACGAGCATAGAGATTTCCGGTGACCAGATGGTCACCAGTCATCTCTATGACCGTCGGAGGCCCGGGCGCGACGTTATGACGTCACGCCCGGTACCCGGAAGTAAACAAAGCCGCGATCGCGGCTGTCAGCATGAGATCGGTAAAAAATGTTTTACCGATCTCATGCTTTCCAGCCTGGAGGAGAGATGTGGGGTCTTATTGACCCCACATCTCTCCATAAAGAGGACCTGTCACATACATTCCTATTACAAGGGATGTTTACATTCCTTGTAATAGGAATAAAAGTGATCCAAAATTTTTTTTTTTTTTTTAAAAAGTGTAAAAATAAAAAAAATTAAGTAAAATAAAAATAAATAAATAAATAAAAAAAAAATTAAAACGCCCCTGTCCCCTGTAGCTCGCGATCAGAAGCTAACGCACACGCAAGTCCCGCCCGCATATGTAAACGCCGCTCAAACCACACATGTGAGGTATCGCCGCGTGCGTTAGAGCGCGTGCAACAATTCTAGCACTAGACCTCCTCCGTAACTCTAAACTGGTAACCAGTAAAAAATATTAAAGCATCGCCTATGGAGATTATTAAGTACCGAAGTTTGGCGCCATTCCACGGTTGTGCGCAATTTTAAACTGTGACATGTTTGGTATCTATTTACTCGGCATAACATCATCTTTCATATTATATAAAAAAATTGGGCTAACTTTACTTTTTTCTTATTTTTTAATTCATGAAACCGTTTTTTTTCCCAAAAAAAGGCGTTTGAAAAATTATTGCGCAAATACCGTGTGAGATAAAAAGTTGCAATGACCGCCATTTTATTCCCTAGGGAGTCTGCTAAAAAAAACGTACTCAATGTTTGGGGGTTCTGAGTAATTTTCTAGCAAAAAAATGATGATGTTTACATGAAGGAAAATAGGCCAAAATAGGCCCGGTAAGCAATTGGTTAAATGGACTCAATATACAACAACTCAAAAAATAATAATACTTATTCCTGAACCCAGCGCTCACAAACTAAATAAATAAAATGCAAATAGTGTAAAAGCTGCTGTTATGCACCTCAAATAGGTAATGATCAATCAAGAAAAAAAATATTCAATTCATATGAATTAAATTTTAACAGCGCTAAATATGTACATTTACCCAAACTGCAGTAAATTAAATACAATGAAAATAATGAAAAATAAAAAATTGAAAAATAAATGAATAAAAAAATAATAAAAATTAAAATAAATCAGAGCAGTGATACTAGTAATAATAATTACCGTTCACCAGTCAGAATATGAGGAAACAAATGAATGAAGCAAACTAAGGCTGCAATGGTTTCTACCTATATACATATAAACACAGGCAAAAAAAGATTTTTTGCCTATGTTTATATGTATATAGGTAGAAACCATTGCAGCCTCAGTTTGTTCCATTCATTTGTTTCCTCATATTCTGACTGGTGAACGGCAATTATTATTACTAGTATCACTGTTCTGATTTATTTTTATTTTTATTTATTTTTGTATTTATTTATTTTTCAATTTTTTTATTTTCATTGTATTTAATTTACTGCAGTTTGGGTAAATGTACATATTTAGCGCTATTAATATTTATTTCATATGAATTGAATGTTAAATGGACTGTAGTGCGACTGAAAACGTACTAAAAAAATTCATAAGTGTGAACCAGGCCTTAGGCTGGATTCACACCTACTGCATTTTTAGTGCTTTTTTTTGCATTTTGCAGATTTGCACTACAGAACTTGTTCCATAGGAAACCATGTTAAATGGACCCCAGTGCAAATCTGCAAAATGCAAAAATCACTAAATATGCATAGTTGTAAATCACGCCTTAGACTTGATTTCCTATTGGGAGTATCTCACCAAAAATACAATTTTTGTTGCAGGGGATGCTTCTAGGGGGCGTTCTGTATACATTCTGTGTACAGGACATCTCCAGGCAGCTGTACAGTATTGTAATTGCAATTTACAGAAAATGACAGAGTTGCAGATTGAAAAGGAAAGGTAATTCTTAATACCATGCAACTACAATATGACTTGTGTCGCAATTGTATATGCTATATTATATTTATTTCTTTTTTCGCTTCTTTTTTTTTTTTTTTTTTCTCGAACCAAAGGGGAGTTACCCTTTAAATTTGAAGGGTTGGTAAAGAAATTTGCAACTAGTGCACCATTTTGTTTTTTAAATCCCAAATCACAACCTAGCCCAAATAAAGGTTCAGAAAATGTTTATTCCACTAAAGTAACTTCAACAAGATCAGTATGTACAGCCTTATTCTTTTATCTTATTAGCGTATCATACAGTGGCGGTGTGTCCATAGAGGGCGCAGGAGCGCCGCCCCCACTCTCCTGCACCGCTCTATCACAAATAGATTCATGCATGACATGAATCTATCTATTGTCACCGCTGCTGCCCCCTATTCAGGTGTCCGGCCCCTTGTCAGGCGCCGGGCATTTGAATTACAGCGGCGGGGTTTCTTTGGAAGCGCCCGATTAGAGCTGTCAGCTCTAATAGGCGTCCTGATTAGAGCAGTGTGCTCTAATAGGCTTCCAAAAGTGTAAACAGCGGGCGCAATGCTGTGCGTTCGCTGTTTACACAGTGTTGTGTTAGAGAAGCGAATACATCGCTTCCCTAACACTGACCCGCCTCTCAGCCAATCAGGTTGCCGGGTCTGTGTTACCTGTCACGTGATTGGCTGAAGTCACAGGCGCTGTGATTGGATACCTAGGTGTCCAATCATTGCAGAAGACAATAGGAGGAGCGCGGGAGAAGATATCAGGTCTGGATGAAATGGAGGACACCGGACACTGCTCGCCGCCTGCCGCCGTCACCCGCTGCACCCTAGAGACAAGTTAAGTGCTGGGCAGATGATGGGCGGGGGGCACATTAGCAGCACTTGGGGCACAGTGGCAGCACTTGGGCACAGTGGTATCACTTGGGGCACATTGGCAGGCAGCACTTGGGGCACAATGGCAGCACTTAATGGGCACAGTGGCAGCATTTGGGGCACAGTGGCAGCATTTAACGGGCACAGTGGCAGCATTTGGGGCACAGTGGCAGCGTTAGATGGGAACAGTGGCAGCATTTGGGGCACAGTGGCAGCATTTTGATGGCACAGTGAGGCTGCAATTGATGGAGTTTTTTTCAGAATTTTTCAGTTTGTTTGCGCGCCGCCCCCCCCCCCCCCCCCCCCCCCCCCCCCCAACCGCCACTGGTATCATACCAGCTGCTGAGGCACATTCCCTTGAATTCAAATACCACAATTTTAATATCCAGCTAAATCCTCCCAGTAGTGATTCTGCATGTAGCACAAGCTGTGATGAAGGGGGCAATTTTGAGCCCTGAAACGAGTTGGCTGCACCTAACAATCTCATTAAAATGACTCAAAAACATTTTGGGCTCCAAGTTCTTGGTGTGGTGTTCCTGTTCTCTGCTCTCCTTACAGCAGACTGATGACATAATCTAAGCCTAGGCAAAGCCACTTTATTTGGTCAAGAACGGTTATAGTGGTTCTAAAGGCTCAAGGTTTTTTACCTTCATGAAGGTAACAAACCTTCTCTGCAGCAGCACCCCCAGCCCCCCCCCCCCCCCAATACTTATCTGAACCCCATCTCAATCCGGCAATGTGCACAAGAACCTCAGCTCTCTGGGGATTCTTACTCCTCATTGGCTCCCGCTGCTGTCAATCACAGCTAGTGAGCCAAAGAGGGGGCAGGGGCGAACCACGGCTCTGTGTGTGAATGGACACGCAGAGTAGCGGATCGGGAGCAAGCCTGCCTGGGTGCCCCCATAGCAAGCTGGTTGGCAGGAGGGGCCAGGAGCGCCGGCAGGGGACCCGTGAAGAGGAAGATCCAGGATGCTCTGTGATCCACTGCACAGAGTAGGTGAGTATAACATGTTTGCTATTTCAAAAAAAAAAAAAAATGGGAACCCGTAACCACTTCAATACTGGGCACTTAAACACCTTCCTGCCCAGACCAATTTTCAGCTTTCAGCGATGTCGCACTTTGAATGACAATTGCGCGGTCATGCTACACTGTACCCAAACTACATTTTTATAATGTTTTTTCCCACAAATAGAGCTTTCTTTTGGTGGTATTTGATCGCCTCTGGGATTTTTATTTTCTGCTAAACAAATAAAAAAAGAACGAAAATTTAGAAAAAAAAAAATATTTTTTTTTTTTGTTTCAGTTTCAAAACTTTGTAAATAAGTAAGTTTTCTCCTTCACTGATGGGGCTGCACTGACGGGCACTGATAAGGCGGCACTGATTGGCACCAATGAAGTGGCACTGATGAGGGGCACTGATGGGCGACACTGATAGGAGGCACTGATGGGTGGCACAAATTGGCACTGATAGGTGGCACGAATTGGCACTGATAGGCGGCACGGATTGGCATGGATAGGCGGCACGGATGAGCATGGATGGGCACTGATAGGCGGCATGGATGGGCACTGATAGGTGGCACGGATGGGCACTGATAGGCGGCACGGATGGGCACTGATAGGCGGCATTGCAGTGTAATGTATTGTACTGATGGATGCCAATCAGTGCCAAACAATAATGCATGCCAATCAGTGATGCTCATTGTGGGCACTGGTTGGCATCCATTGTGGGCACTGGTTGGCAGCCATTGTGGGCACTGACTGGCATCTCTGGTGGTCTAGGGGGGGCTGCGCTGATAATCGATCAGCACAGACCGCCCTGTCAGAGGAGCAGCTGATCGGCTCTCCTCTACTTGCGTCTGACAGACGCGAGTGAGGAAAAGCCCATCAACGGCATTTCCTATTTACATTGTAATCAGCTGTGATTGGACACGGCTGATCACGTGGTCAGAGGGCTCTTCGTCGGAGACTCTTTATCGACTCTATATCGAGATCGTAGTTGCGGGATGTTAGACTGACACACCGCAACAACGGTCGCGAGATGCGCGCCCCCGGGGGCGTGCAGCTGCTCAAAATCCTGATCACGTCCTATGACGTCTGGTCAGGATTTTGAAACCACTTCGCCGCCGTCATTCTGCTATATGGCGGGCGGCAAGTGGTTTATATCACTTTAATGATAAAATGCAAACCTTTTTTGGAAAGTATACTGTTGCAGTATATTGTGACATGACAGATATTTATTAATGCCGTGTATAATTACCTAAAGATTCACTTTAAATACATAGAAATATACAGGAAAGGTAGTTCATAAATGGTCTGTGAAATGTTCCTAGGAGGAGAGAATAATATCTGTCTTCATATTTTCTCAGTACGACAATCATGTTGATCTACAGCCTTCTGGCAACAAAACATATGATTGCCTTTGTATGGTCACCTGCACCTATGGGTTTTGCATTAAATTATGCTGAGGTTCAAGTGCCAGCAGGACAACGACCCTAAACATACAGCCAGAGCTACAATGGAATGGTTTAGATCAAAGCATATTCATGTGTTAGAGGGGCCCAGTCAAAGTCCAGACCGAAATCCAATTGAGAATCTGGGGCAAGACTTGAAAAATTGCTGTTCACAGATGCTTTCCATCCAATCTGACAGAGCTTGAGCTATTTTGCAAAGAAAAATGTGCAAAAATATTACTTTCTAGATGTGCAAAGCTGATAGAGACATCCCCAAAAAGACTTGCAGCTGTAATTGCAGCGAAAGGAGGTTCTACAAAGTATTGACTTTGGGCTTAATACAAATGCACACCACACTTTTCAGATACTTATTTGTAAAACCATTTATATTTTTTTTTCCACTTCACAATTATGTGTCACTTTGTGTTGGTTTATCACATAAAATCTCAATAAAATACAGTAACGTTTTTGGTTGTAACATGACAAAATGTGGAAAATTTCAAGGGGTATGAATACTTTTTCAAGGCACTGTAAGTCACAATAAAATTTCCTTATTCAACAGGTTAGCTCTTTGGCCTGTGCTGTGCATACAGATGTAGTAAGAAGTTCAAATTGCAGAAGATTATCACTGTTGAAAAACCCTTCTGTGCCAAAGGGCATTTCGTTATTGGTAGACAAGTCCTCTGTTCACTGACCAAAGTGCTGAACGTGACATCCCAAACAATCAATCACTTTGTTCACTTCTATGGACTTTGCGATCCATCTTACGAAATCAGCCTCCATCAAATCATGCCATATAGTTTCCTAGCAGAAAGTAATAGTAATTAGTCTACTCCTATAGGTTTGAATGGGTGCAGGAGATTAATTGTTCATTCATGAGACTGCTGGATGATTTTTCTTTTCTGAAGTATTCCCCTGGGGATCAGTCTAGGCTCATTAGACTGATGGTTTAACAATCTCCCGTAGCAGCATTGAGTTTCTGTTCTTGAGAGGCTTTCCGAAATGTAGAAGATTAACCGGTTGTGGGATTAAACTTCATCTTAATACCTTGAGGGTACACATACAGCCATTGCTTGTACTGTACTATTCCCATAAGTCTAATTGCTTGGATCCATCAGTCAGTCGGAGACCCTGGAGAAGGTTTGATAGTGGTGCTTGAACCAAAATGGCTTTGTTTACAGATTTAGTGGCAGGTTGAAGATCAGTCTTAAGAAGAAAGGACAGTCAATAGGCCACAGGTAACTATTAAGGGACCTTGAGTGAATTATGTACTTAGGGCAGCCTTCTCAACCTTTATAACAAAGAGGAACTCTCAATAACTTTTGGGTCTCGAGAAACCCCCTGCTAATAATTACTTACACTACGTTGCTCTTTTGGCATGGAGCACTTTATAATGGAAGAACTTTTGATTATATGGGACTGTTTGTTCATTTTGGCACAATGTTGCACTATAATAACCAGTTATAGAGAGCAATAGTGGATCACATGTTATTTACTAATGACAGCGCTGTGGTAGAGGTGGTTTAGTGCTCTTTATAACAAAACATATCTTCAGTAACAATAATGAAAAGAAGCAAATAATATCAACCAGTAGTGTCCTATCACAGTGGTGGTTTGTAGAAAAGTGTCCCCTTTCATTGGTGGCCAATGAAGTGCTCCTTTACTTTGGTTGCCATTGGAGATGGGCTCCCTTAGATTGGTAATCAGAGGGAGAGGACCCCATTACACTGGTGGTCAGTGGGAAGAATGTCCCTCCCTTGCATTGGTGGTCAGTAGAAAGACTTCCAACCACTCCTTATTCTTACAGATAGCCTAAAAAGGGTTAACCGTTGTTGTCCGTGGTTACTCATTTCTCAAGTAATCCCTAGCAACCTCTGGAAAAACCCTAGTTGAGACAGGCAGACCTAAGGTACAGTTGTGCTCATAAGTTTACATACCCTGGCAGAATTTATGATTTCTTGGCCATTTTTCAGAGAATATGAATAACAAAAAAACTTTTCTTTCACTCATGGTTAGTGTTTGGCTGAAGCCATTTTTTATTTTAATCAACTTTGTTTACTCTTTTTAAACAATAATGACAACAGAAACGACCCAAATGACCCTGATCAAAAGTTTACATACCCTGGTGATTTTGGCCTGATAACATGCACACAAGTTGACACTTAGGCCCCTTTCACACTGGGGCGGGATCGGCGCTGGCGGTAAAGCAGCGCTATATTTAGCGCTGCTTTACCGCCGTTTTAACGGCGGTTTTCGGACGCTAGTGGTGCAGTTTTAACCCCCACTAACGGCCAAAAAAGGGTTAAAACCCCCGCAAAGTGCCACTGCAGCGGCGCTTTCCCCGCGGTATTGCCGCGCTGCCCCATTGATTTCAATGGGTAGGAGCGGTGAATACACCGCTCCTTCATCACTCCAAAGATGCTGCTAGCAGGACTTTTTTGACCGCCATGCTAGCCCACCGCTCCAGTGTGAAAGCCCTCCGGCTTTCACACTGGAGTGAATGGGGACGTTTTTTTTTCAGGCGCTATACAGGTGCCTGAAAAACGCCTCAGTGTGAAAGGGGCCTAAGGGGTTTGAATGGCTATTAAAGGTAACCATCCTCACCTGTGATCTGTTTGCTTGTAATTAGTGTGTGTGTATAAAAGGTCAATGAGTTTCTGGACTCCTGAGAGACCCTTGCATCTTTCATCCAGTGCTGCACTGACGTTTCTGGATTCTGAGTCATGGGGAAAGCAAAAGAATTGTTAAAGGATCTGTGGGAAAAGGTAGTTGAACTGTATAAAACAGGAAAAGGATATAAAAAGATATCCAAGGAATTGGGAATGCCAATCAGCAGTGTTCAAACTCTAATCAAGAAGTGGAAAATGAGGGGTTCTGTTGAAATCAAACCACGGTCAGGTACACCAACTAAAATTTCAGCCACAACTGCCAGGAAAATTGTTGGAAATGCAAAGAAAAACCCACAAATAACTTCAGGTGAAATACAAGACTCTCTGAAAACATGTGGTGTGCCTGTTTCAAGATGCACAATAAGGAGGCACTTGAAGAAAGCTGAGCAGCATGGTCGAGTCGCCAGAAGAAAGCCATTACTATGCAAATGCCACAAAGTATGCCGCTTACAATACGCCAAAATGTCCAAATTGGGCCCAATTAGCCATTTTCCCTCCCCGGTGTCATGTGACTCGTTAGTGTTATAAGGTCTCAGGTGTAAATGTGAATCCAAATTGGGCCCAAAGTGTCAATATTTTGTGTGGCCACCATTATTTTCCAGCAATGCCTGAACACTCCTGGGCATGGAGTTCATCAGAGCTTCACAGGTTGCCACTGGAGTCCTCTTACACTCCTCCATGACGACATCACGGAGTTGGTGGATGTTGGAGACCTTGCGCTCTTCCACCTTCCATTTGAGGATGCCCCACAGATGCTCAAGAGGGTTTAGGTCTGGAGACATGCTTTACCAATCCATCACCTTTACCTTTGGCTTCTTTAGCAAGGCAGTGGTCATCTTGGAGGTGTGTTTGGGGTCATTATGTTGAAATACTGCCCTGCGGCCCAGTCTCCAAACGGAGGTGATCATGGTCTGCTTCAGTATGTCACAGTACATGTTGGCATTCATGGTTCCCTTAACGAACTGTAGCTCTCCAGTGCCGGCAGCGCTCATGCAGCCCCAGACCATGACACTCCCACCACAATGCTTGACTGTAGGCAAGACACATTTATCTTTGTACTCTTCACCTGGTTGCCGCCACACACGCTTGACACCATTTGAACCAAATAAGTTTATCTTGGTCTCATCAGATAACAGGACATGGTTCCAGTAATCCATGTCCTTGGTCTGCTTGTCTTGAGCAAACTGTTTGCAGACTTTCTTGTGCATCATCTTTAGAAGAGGCTTCCTTCTGGGACGACAGCCATGCAAACCAATTTGATGCAGTAGGCGGCATATGGTATCAGCACTGACAGGCTGACCCCCCCACCCCTTCAACCTCTGCAGCAATCATATGTCTATTTCCCAAAGACCACCTCTGGATATTATGCTGAGCATGTGCACTCAACTTCTTTGGTCGACCATGGTGAGGCCTGTTCTGAGTGGAACCTGTCCTGTTAAACCGCTGTATGGTCTTGGCCACCGTGCTGCAGCTCAGTTTCAGGGTCATGGCAATCTTCTTATAGCCTAGACCATCTTTATGTAGAGCAGGGGTCTCAAACTGGCGGCCCTCCAGCTGTTGAAAACTACAAGTCCCATCATTCCTCTGTCTGTGGGAGCTTGTAACAATCAGCCATGCAATGACTCATGGGACTTGTAGCTTCGTAACAGCTGGAGGGCCGCCAGTTTGAGACCCCTGATGTAGCGCAACAATTATTTTTTTCAGATCCTCAGAGTTCTTTGCCACGAGGTGCCATGTTGAACTTCCAGTGACCATTCAGAGTGTGAGAGCGATAACACCAAATTAACACACCTGTTCCCCATCCACACCTGAGACATGACAACGGGAAGGAAAAAATGGCTAATTGGGCCCAATGTGGACATTTTCACTCAGGGGTTAAAATATGTCACGATAGAAGTAAAATCCCTGCATTATGCATTGAACAACCCTTATCCCATATTCCATATACTGTGTGTATTTACAGTATCTCACAAAAGTGAGTACATCCTTCACATTTTTGTAAATATTTTATTATATCTTTTCATGTGACAACACTGAAGAAATTACACTTTGCTACAATGTAAAGTAGTGTGTGTACAGCTTGTATAACAGTGTAAATGTGCTGTCCTCTCAAAATAACTCAACACACAACCATTAATGTCTAAATCACTGGCAACAAAAGTGAGTACACCCCTAAGTCAAAATGTCCAAATTGGGCCCAATTAGCCATTTTTCCCTCACTGGTGTCATGTGACTCATTAGTGTTACAAGGCCTCAGGTGTGAATGGGGAGCAGGTGTGTTAAATTTGGTGTTATTGCTTTCACTCTCATACTGGTCACTGGAAGTTCAACATGGCACCTCATGGCAAAGAACTCTCTGAGGATCTGAAAAAATTAATTGTTGCTCTACATAAAGATGGCCTAGGCCAGGGGTGGCCAACCAGTGGCCTGCGGAGCCCTCTGATGTGGCCCGCGACCAGAGGCGGCTCTTTAATTAGGCAAATTAGGCGATTGCCTTAGGCCTCGCCCACAGAAGGGCCTCGCCGTCGAGCGATTGCCTAATTTGCCTAATGTTGTTGTGTGACTCACTGTGTCTGGCGGCGGGCGCTCTGCGCAAAGTCAGCTAATCCATTGCTGAGGCTGAGCTGAGGCTGAGCTGAGCCACCGCCGCGATCCGCGGCGGCGGACGAGCATGATGGATGTGTGGTGGGCGTGGCTAAGGCTGCCTCAGCTGCCTGCGTTAAAATAGCAGGCTCAACTGCTGCGGCGCCGTTCTCTAGCCCTCCCCCTTGGTGGCCCCAATGCATGGTGGGAGTTGTAGTTCTCCCACAGAGTACAGGCACACAGACTTCAACTTGGCCGTCTGGTGCCTGTGCTCTGCAGAGACTACAACTCCCAGATTGCACTGCAGGCAGAGAGAGAAAGAGAACGTCATGTCTTGCTTCTCCCTGTCCTGCAGTGCTGGCTAAGCTTTAGTAAGGGACCGAGGCGAGGAACAGGAACAGGTGTGTGTTCTAACTATTCATTCTAAAACTGTCTGCTCAGCCTGATGTGCCCTGTTCCCTGTGCCCAATACCCTGATGTGCCCCATACCCTGTGCCCAGTACCCTGATGTGCCCTGTTCCCTGTGCCCAGTACCCTGATGTGCCCTGTGCCCAGTACCCTGATGTGCCCCATACCCTGTGCCCAGTACCCTGATGTGCCCCATACCCTGTGCCCAGTACCCTGTTCCCTGTGCCCAGTACCCTGATGTGCCCCATACCCCGTGCCCAGTACCCTGTTCCCTGTGCCCAGTACCCTGATGTGCCCCGTACCCTGTGCCCAGTACCCTGATGTGCCCCATACCCTGTGCCCAGTACCCTGATGTGCCCTGTTCCCTGTGCCCAGTACCCTGATGTGCCCCATACCCCGTGCACAGTACCCTGTTCCCTGTGCCCAGTACCCTGATGTGCCCTGTTCCCTGTGCCCAGTACCCTGATGTGCTCCGTACCCTGTGCCCAGTACCCTGATGTGCCCTGTTCCCTGTGCCCAGTACCCTGATGTGCCCAGTACCCTGTTCCCTGTGCCCAGTATCCTGATGTGCACCATACCCTGTGCCCAGTACCCTGATGTGCCCTGTTCCCTGTGCCCCATACCCTGTGCCCAGTACCCTGATGTGCCCTGTTCCCTGTGCCCAGTACCCTGATGTGCCCCATACCCCGTGCCCAGTACCCTGTTCCCTGTGCCCAGTACCCTGATGTGCCCCATACCCTGTGCCCAGTACCCTGATGTGCCCTGTTTCCTGTGCCCAGTACCCTGTGCCCACTACCCTGATGTGCCCTGTTCCCTGTGCCCAGTACCCTGATGTGCCCCATACCCCGTGCCCAGTACACTGTTTCCAGTACCCTGATGTGCCCCATACCCCGTGCCCAGTACCCTGATGTGCTCAGTACCCTGGTGTACCCTGATGTGCCCTGTTCCCTGTGCCCAGTACCCTGATGTGCCCCATACCCTGATGTGCCCCATACCCTGATGTGCTCTGCTGTTCCACATACCCTTTGCCTGTGCTCTGCTGTGACCCCCTACCCTGATGTGACCAATACCCTGCACCCTGCTGTGCCCGTACCCAGATGTGCCCAGTACCCTGATGTGCCCCATACCCTGTGCCCAGTATCCTGATGTGCCCTGTGCCCAGTACCCTGATGTGCTCTGCTGTTCCACATACCCTTTGCCCGTGCCCTGCTGTGACCCCCTACCCTGATGTGACCAATACCCTGCACCCTGCTGTGCCCATACCCTGATGTGCCCTGCTGTGCCCCATACTTTTTGCCCTGCTGTGCCCCGTACCCTGTGCCCATGCCCTGCTGTGCCCCGTACCCTGTGCCCTTGTGCTGATGTGCCTCATACCCTGTGCTCTGCTGTGCCCAGTGCCCCATACCCTGTGCCCATACCCTGATGTGCCCTGCTGTGACCCCTACCCTTATGTGACTAATACCCTGCACCCTGCTGTGCCCGTACACTGCTGTGCCCCATACCCTGTGCCCGAACCCCCAATGTGCCCCGTACCCTGTACCCATGCCCTGCTGTGCCCTGCGCCCATGTCCTGATGTGCCCTGCTGTGCCCCATACCCTGTAACCTATATCCTGCTGTGCCCTGTACCATGCCCCCTACTGTGCCCTGTACCCTGCTGTGCCATGTACCCTGCTGTGTGCCCTGTACCACGCTGTGCGCCCCATGCCCTGCTGTGTGCCTTGTGATAAGCCTTGCTGTGTACCCCATGTTATGCTGCTTGCCCCATGATGTGCCCCATGCCCAGCCAGAGCCTCTTAAAGTGCCCCATGTTCTGCTGTGAGCCCCATAATGTACCTCATGTTTTACTGTGTGCCCTGTGATGTGTCCCATGCCCTGCTGTGTGTCCAATGCCCTGCTGTGAGACCCATTATGTGCCCCATGTTCTGCTGTGTGCCCCATGATGTTCCCAAGGTTCTGCTGTGTGCCCCATGATGTTCCCAAGGTTCTGCTGTGTGCCCCATTATGTGCCCAAGATTCTGCTGTGTGCCCCATTATGTACCCCATGTTCTGCTGTGTGCCCCATGTTCTGCTGTGTGCCCCATGATGTGATCAAGGTTCTGCTGTGTGCCCCATCATGTGCCCAATGTTCTGCTGTGTGCCCCATGATGTGCCCCATGTTCTGCTGTGTGCCCCGTGATGTGCCCCATGATGTGCCCAAGGTTCTGCTGTGTGCCCCATGATGTGCCCAAGGTTCTGCTGTGTGCCCCATGATGTGCCCAAGGTTCTGCTGTGTCCCCCATGATGTGCCCCATGTTCTGCTGTGTGCCCCATGATGTGCCCCATGTTCTGCTGTGTGCCCCGTGATGTGCCCCATGATGTGCCCAAGGTTCTGCTGTGTGCCCCATGATTTGCCCAAGGTTCTGCTGTGTGCCCCATGATGTGCCCAAGGTTCTGCTGTGTACCCCATGATGTGCCCCATGTTCTGCTGTGTGCCCCATGATGTGCCCAAGATTCTGCTGTGTGCCCCATGTTCTGTGTGCCCCATGATGTGCCCAATGTTCTGCTGTGTGCCCCATGATGTTTTCAAGGTTCTGCTGTGTGTCCCATGTTCTGCTGTGTGCCCCATGATGTGCCTAATATTCTGCTGTGTGCCCCATGATGTTCTCAAGGTTCTGCTGTGTGCCCCATGATGTGCCCCATGTTCTGCTGTGTGCCCCATGATGTGCCCAAGATTCTGCTGTGTGCCCCATTATGTGCCCCATGATGTGCCCAATGTTCTGCTGTGTGCCCCATGATATGGCCAATGTTCTGCTGTGTGCCCCATTATGTACCCCATGTTCTGCTGTGTGCCCCATGTTCTGCTGTGTGCCCCATGATGTGATCAAGGTTCTGCTGTGTGCCCCATCATGTGCCCAATGTTCTGCTGTGTGCCCCATGATGTGCCCCATGTTCTGCTGTGTGCCCCGTGATGTGCCCCATGATGTGCCCAAGGTTCTGCTGTGTGCCCCATGATGTGCCCAAGGTTCTGCTGTGTGCCCCATGATGTGCCCAAGGTTCTGCTGTGTACCCCATGATGTGCCCCATGTTCTGCTGTGTGCCCCATGATGTGCCCCATGTTCTGCTGTGTGCCCCGTGATGTGCCCCATGATGTGCCCAAGGTTCTGCTGTGTGCCCCATGATGTGCCCAAGGTTCTGCTGTGTGCCCCATGATGTGCCCAAGGTTCTGCTGTGTACCCCATGATGTGCCCCATGTTCTGCTGTGTGCCCCATGATGTGCCCAAGATTCTGCTGTGTGCCCCATGTTCTGTGTGCCCCATGATGTGCCCAATGTTCTGCTGTGTGCCCCATGATGTTTTCAAGGTTCTGCTGTGTGTCCCATGTTCTGCTGTGTGCCCCATGATGTGCCTAATATTCTGCTGTGTGCCCCATGATGTTCTCAAGGTTCTGCTGTGTGCCCCATGATGTGCCCCATGTTCTGCTGTGTGCCCCATGATGTGCCCAAGATTCTGCTGTGTGCCCCATTATGTGCCCCATGATGTGCCCAATGTTCTGCTGTGTGCCCCATGATATGGCCAATGTTCTGCTGTGTACCCCATGATGTGCCCCATGTTCTGCTGTGTGCCCCACAATCTGCCCCATAATGTGCCCAATGTTCTGCTGTGTGCCCCATAATGTGCCCAATTCTCTGCTGTGTGTCCCATGATGTGCCCCATAATGTGCCCTGCTCCCCCCGTATTGTCTCCTGACCTCCTGTGCTCTGCCCTGCTGTCCCCTGTACACTGCTTATCTCAAGTTAAACCCAAAACTGAGCATCTGTGGGGAAAAAAAGCGCAAGTTTCACATAAAATAGGAAAGTTCTAAGATTTGTTTCTATTATTTAAAGTGGTTGTAAACCCTCCATGTTTTTTCCCCTATGCATTAGTGTGAAAAAACTTCTGTCACTCAGCAGCCCCCCATTTTACTCACCTGAGCCGTTCGTCCCCACGCCGGAGACGCGCTCTTCCTCTCTGGCCGGAGGTTCTCGGCTCTTGATTGGATAGATTGATAGCAGCGCAGCCATTGCTGTCAATCAAATCCAATGACGCGGGGCGGGGCTGAGTCCGGCATTCTCTGTGGACGCAAATGATGGACACGGGAGCGCGCCCGCAAGGTAACCCCCAGGGAGAGCGCTTCTCCTAGGTGGTTTCCCAATGCGGGGAGGAGCCGCGAGCGCCGTTGGGGGACCCCAGAAGAGGATGTTCGGGGCCACTCTGTTCAAAACTAACTGCACAGTGGAGGTAAGTATATGTTTGTTGTTATTTATTTATTTTCTAAAACAATGGTTTACAACCCCTTTAATGCTATTTTTTAAAATGTTTTTATATCACAGCTCGCTGATCATGCCAATGTTCCGTGAGCTGTAGATCTGAACACCACAGGTTACAGCCCCACTCCTGAACCCCCAATGATTGCCTTAGCCATACCCCAGTTCATTTTTAGTATTTTATCCATTATGGGCGTGAGTGGGGCCTCATGTCTAAGTTTTGCCTAAGGCCTCTCAAAGCCTAGAGCCGCCTCTGCCCGCGACCTCCTGCTCTGGAATGGTGGGTTAGCAAGCCCAGATCGCAGTTTGCAGACCTGTCATACCACAGCATCAGTGTTGTGAATGAAGCTGGTGGTAGAGGAAGAAAGCGGCTGCTGAGAAGAGCCCCATTAGTCGATGCTTCCTGTACAGTACCCGCATTTGCCACAGGCAGAGTCTATGGCAAAGTTCAGATAACACGCAGGATAGACACAGGTGCACTATGCTGCACCCGCGGTGTGGGTAAACCGCAGCACATCAGTGTGAAAGCAGTTTATGCCCTTTTCACACGATCGGCCCTACCCAATCAAACCCTCAATTCACCTCTACAGACCGGCAGATGTAAACAGACTTTTGTCCGTTTACTCCCGCCTGCCTCCAATCGGATCCTCTAAAAAAAAATACAAGGGAATTAGTCCCCTTCCATCTGGGTGGATCGGAGGGCCTATAGAGTAACCGTGACCTGTCATATGCCCGCTCCGCTCGTTGTGGCCCGCAACTGGTTACCAAGTTGCTTAAGTGGCTCTCGCTCTTAAAAAGGTTGGGCACCCCTGGCCTAGGCTATAAGAAGATTGCCAAGACCCTGAAACTGAGCTACAGCATGTTGGCCAAGACCATACAGCGGTTTAACAGGACAGGTTCCACTGAGAATAGGCCTTGCCATGGTCGACCAAAAAAGTTCAGTGCCCATGCTCAGCATCATATCCAGAGGTTGTCTTTGGGAAATAGACGTACGAGTGCTGCCAGCATTGCTGCAGAGGTTGGGGGGTCAGCCTGTCAGTGCTCAGACCATACGCCGTACACTACATCAAATTGGTCTGCATGGCTGTCGTCCTATAAGGAAGCCTCTATTAAAGGTGATGCACAAGAAAGCCCACAAACAGGACATGGATTACTGGAACCATGTCCTATGGTCTGATGAGACCAAGATAAACTTATTTGGTTCAAATGGTGTCAATCGTGTGTGGGCAGTATTCCAACATGATAACGACCCCAAACACACCTCCAAGACAACCACTGCCTTGCTAAAAAAGCTGAGGGTAAAGGTGATGGACTGGCCAAGCATGCCTCCAGACCTAAACCCTATTGAGCATCTGTGGGGCATCCTCAAACTGAAGGTGGAGGAGCGCAAGGTCTCTAACATCCACCAGCTCCGTGATGTCGTCATGGAGGAGTGGAAGAGGACTCCAGTGGTAACCTGTGAAGCTCTGGTGAACTCCATGCCCAAGAGGGTTAAGGCAGCGCTGGAAAATAATGGTGGCCACACAAAATATTGACACTTTGGGCCCAATTTGGACATTTTTACTTAGGGGTGTACTCACTTTTGTTACCAGCAGTTTAGATATTAATAGCTGTGTGTTGAGTTATTTTGAGGGGACAGCAAATTGACACTGTTATACAAGCTGTACACTCACTACTTTACATTGTGGCAAAATGTCATTTCTTCAGTGTTGTCACATGAAAAGATATAATAGAATATTTACAAAAATGTGAGGGGTGTACTCACTTTTGTGAGATACTGGATGTCAACAGGCTTTGAGCTTGTGTCAAAAAGCAAACTGCATTCATCCATCAGTTTGAGATACTTCTGAAATCACTCTGAATGCAGGTGTATTAAACCTGAAAATAACCTGCTTTAAGCTGCTTTTGCATTCCTATAGCCTGTATGGGGAGAAAAGCAGATACAAACAAAAGCTCATCAGGACAGACCCCTTATGGTGTTTGACAGCATTTTACACCATTGCCCCTTTCTCTCGAGCTCTGCTGGATATGGAATTACAGGGAGATATAAAAATACATTTAGGCTACTTATGTTGGCTGTATTTAAAGCAGTGTTCCACCCAGAAATGGAACTTCCGTGGATCGGATTCCTCCCCCCTCCAAACTACGCAATATACGGCCCCTCCCACCCCGCGACTCGCACTGTAGGAAACATGCTGTGAAGTCGCTTCCTGTTTCCCTTAGTAAGGATGTTGGAGTGGAGGGACAGGGCGGCTTCAGGTGCTGACATCCGGGGCTCCCTGGACAGGCAAGTGTCCCTGTATTAAAAGTCAGCAGCTGCAGTATTTGTAGCTGCTGACTTTGATTTATTTTTTTCCCCGGGCAGAACTCCGCTTTAAAGCGTAGGTTCACACAAAAATTGAACCTCCACTTTTCGGAAAACTCTCCCCCTCTGGTGTCACATTTGGCACCTTTTTTTCAGGGGGGAGGGGGGTGCAGATCTATGCACTTCCGGGCATAGACTCCCACAGGAGTATACGCCTCTTCCCGCCCCCCGCACTGTCTGCTGAGACACACACGGGTCCCAGGAGATAGCAGGGACCAGTTAGGATGCGCAGCGCGACTCGCGCATGTGCAGTAGGATAACGGGAAGTGAAGCCGCAGCGCTTCACTTCCTGATTCCCCCTGCGAGGATGGCGGCGGCGGCAGCTGCCGAGAGCCGAGTAATTGATTGGCTTTGGCTGCCGACATCGCTGGACCCTGGGACAGGTAAGTGTCCAATTATTAAAAGTCAGCAGCTGCAGTATTTGTAGCTGCTGGCTTTTAATATTTTTTTTTTTTAGGTGGACCACCTCTTTAAGCTTGTTGAGTGTTCTAGGCAATAGGAAGTGGCTTCTGTACTAGACAAATATTTTGAACAAAAAATACCCTGTTCATTTTTCCCCAAAAGTAAAGATTTCCTGGTGATAGTTTCTTATTTAATAAATACTGGTAGGACTAAGGCCCCTTTCACACGATCGGGCCGTTCAGATCTGCCTGTCAGTTTTGACGGCGGACCTGAACGGGCGCTCCATGTTAGTCTGGAGCGTCGGATGTCAGCGGAGACATGCCCGTTGACATCCGACCCGGTCCGATCCGGCAAAAGCAGACGTATGGCTCTACGTCCAGATCCGTCGCTGGCAGATCGGGTGAGATCTGATGAAAACAGACACGCTGTCCGTTTTCATCCGATCTCTCCATAGAGACCAGCGGCGCTTGACAAGCCCCTCCCCGCTCAGTGAGCAGAGAGGGACTTGTCATCCGCCGTCTCAGCGGAGATCAACGGAGAGATCTCCCACTGAGCCGGCGGACAGAGGCGGACTTTCCGTGGAACCGGAGTCCGCCTCGTGTGAAAGGGGCCTTAAATAAAAGAGGACTACGCCCAACAAATGGCTGGCAGAATGCAACGTTCTAGTGAATAGTATTGCCTGTGGGCTCCCTGCAGCAGATCTTTCCCCCAATACGGACAAACATACTCAGTTTTGTTCAGCTTAGTGTGGAGGTGACCATCTTGATAGAGGGAGGGCTTTGCTTCCTTATGTCAGTTTCCAGCAAAGAAAAGAATCAGTAGCACAGTAGTGGCATTGCCAGGCACAGTGTCTTAAATCTCACACTACAGGCATATACAGCGAGGAGTAACTATGTACCCTCATGTACCAAGAAGTGCGTGGCTATTATTCTGGAGAAATTCAAGACAAAAGGATATTTTCAGGGTATTGGCACAATTACCATTTCTAGATGTTACCTATAACATAGCAAGACTTCACTTTTTGAGTTTGGATCTTTTTTATCACTTACTTAGATCCTACACAAACATTATTTTCTGAAAGAATAAAATGGTGGATGTTGCATCTTTTTATGTCACATGATATATTTGTACAGCCATGTTTAAAATGCAAATTTTCAGGAAAAAAAAATAAAAATACACTTCATTTTTTTAGTTAACACAATAGAATACCCAATTTTAAAAAAATATATAAAAAATGATGCGTTGTGTAAATAGATACCAAACATGTCAAGTTTTCAAGTTGCACACATCTGTAAAATTGTGACAAACTATAGTACCTACAAATCTCCAGAGAACGCTATAAAAAAAAAAGCATTTGCAGGTTATCAGTTTAGATCAGTTTAGATTTACACATGAGCTCTGGCACTAGAATTATTGCTTGTTACGACATTCGCTGTGGTACCTCACATAGTTACATAGTCTGGTTGAAAAAAGACACAAGTCCATCCAGTTCAACCCAGAGAACTGGACATGTGGTGCACCCACTGTTTGCATATACATGTGGGTCCTATGCAAGTGTTTGCATTTGCAGGGGTGATGAGGCGCTTGAATTTTTATTCTTATTTATTTTGTTAAAAAAAAAAAAAATTTTCATTAAACTTTATTGCTATCACAGGGGATAAACAACACCGCTTGTGATAGCTTGAGGAGGGAAAGGTCCTCTTTATAGCTAGTTCTGGGCTCTACTAGACCACTGATCCCTCCTTTGCCCTCCAAAGGCAGCCAATTAAGCACAGATCAGTTTGTTCAGCTGCCTCCCTGACTGTTACCAGCCAGGTAAACAAAGAACTGAAACCGGAACCGACCAAATCCTCATGCTTCCAGCTTCATTTGTCAGAGGAGGGGAGGAATGGATGTCCCCCCCCCCCTCCCTTCTCTGTGCGCTGCTGACCTGACTGCTTACAGCAGTCCGTGGCCCCCTGATGGAACAGGAAAGGTGGTGGCAGGAGGGGATCCCCTTTTAAACCCTGTAAAAGTGATCAGGCTGCTGTACAGCCTCTCAGGTCACTTTTACAGTAAAGCCGATCGCTCGAGCTAAAACATGACACCAGGACCATGGATGCAGGTTATCTAGACACATACGCTTGATGGGAAGCAGTTAGTCTGAAAACAGGCGAACAGTGCTCAGCTTTAAAACTCTTCTATTTAATAGAAAAATATATAAATATCTTTAGCATAAGCAATTTATTTTTTCTTTGCTTTCTTACCACTGAAAATAAGCAATGGTTGTTTGAAGACAAAGCATGTGCAGTCACTGAAGGGGAAATCCCTGTAAGGGCTCTTTCACACTGACGGACCGTATGTCCGTTTTTCATCCTTCCGTTTTAGGATGAAAAACGGACATACATGTATCCCTATGGGATAGCGGGTGTCAGCGGATGAGCATCCGCTGACACCCGCTCTCGTCCGTGCCCGCTATGCTCCGTTTCTGCAGACTGAGGAAAACCCCATTCTTTCATCCGTCTGCAGAGCGGATCGGATGACGAGGGACTCTGCGGTCCGTCGTCACCCGATCCCCCATTGGGGAGAGCGGCACTCTGACAGGTCCATCCCTGCACAGAGTGCAGAGACAGACCTGTCATCTTCCTGCTCAGCGGAGATCGCTCCGGCGATCCCCGCTGAGCAAGCGGCTATCCACGGGGCGGATCTGCACTGATCCGCCCCGTGTGAAAGAGCCCTAAGAGATAACCGTAATCTTACAGCCATCTTCTTGGGAGATTCCCCAAAACACACCTCGTTAGGCTGGATTCACACCTATGCATTTTTTTTGCATTTTGCAGACTTGCACTACAGAATAAGAAACCATGTTAAATGGACTGTAGTGCAAATCTGCAAAATGCAAAAAGCACTAAAACTGCATAGGTGTGAATCCAGCCTTACCGTCACCAATGTTTAGACAGATAAGGCAATGCTGGGGGGTTGTCAGGCCGGTGCCACCCCCCGAGAGTGAAGCAGTGACAGCAGGGCGCCGAGCTCAGGCAGCGACGCTGTGACAGCCAGGGCAGGGAGAGGCGAGCTGTGACAGGGTGCGGACCGTAACCGGGTGACTGACACCCAGGGCCGGCCACCGGATTCACTCTGCCGCTCACAGCAGGGGAGAGATACAGTGAAAAGCACTAAATAGAGGACGGCAACTGCTGGACTTAAAGAGGAAATGCAGTCTTCTCACATAATTTGTAATTAGGCTTTTTACCAGACAAGAAACAGGAATTGGGCTAAACAAGGTATTTACTGGCAGAAAAAAAAATGTTTTACTGTCAAGTTAAAACAAGGGCAGAGGATTTAATAGAAGGAGATATGAAAAAAAATAAAAAAATCACTCAAGTTCTGCTTTACCCTTTCAAGTTAACCAGCAGGTGATTGGTTGCTAGAACCACCTAGCAACCAATCATTAGCTTGTTAATATGAAAAATTAACTCTAGCAGTTCCCGCCCTCTGTTCAGCGCTGCTGTGTCTCCAGCTCTGCATGCATGCCCCAGTAAGGTAGGAAGGGGCAATGCTTAACATTCAGGGGTCCAGAGATAGTGTGGGGGGGGGCTGTGTAATGTGCTGGGGTCCAGAGCTGCTTGGCTGTGTAATGTAAAGGGGTCCAGAGGTGCGGGGGCTGTGTAATGCACAGAGGTCCAGAGGTGCAGGGGGAGCTGTGTAACGTGCAGGGGTCTAGAGGTGCAGGGGAGGGGGTGCTGTGTAATGTAAAGGAGTCCAGAGGTGCAGGGGGCTGTGTTACGTAAAAGGAGTCCAGAGGTGCAGGGTGAGCTGTGTAACATGCAGGGGTCCAGAGCTGCGGGAGGTGCTGTGTAATGTAAAGGCAGAGGTGCAGGGTTGTGAAATGTAAAGGGGTCCAGAGGTGCAGGGGGCTGTGTAACGTGCAGGAGTCCAGAGGTGTGGTGGGGAGGGCTGTGTAATGTGCAGGGTAGCAGACCTGTGTAATGTAAAGGGTCCAGAGGTGCGAGGGCTGTGTAATCTAAAGGGGTCCAGAGGTGCAGTTGTGGAGAGGGGGTACACAGTAGTGACAAAGATATTGGGGGGTGCAGAGGTATGCAGGGGGCACAGTGGGGTGTTTTTACATTTTAAAGTGGGGGAGGGGTGCCAGATATAGGATCTGCCCCGGGTGCCATATGCTCTAGGTACGCCCCTGGTTGTCCTTTAAAACCATTTCTTAGCCTCTGCCTTCACAGAGTTATATAGTACTGGTAGATTATAGGTGTGCTATATATAGGGGCCCATTGGGAAGTGGACTTAAAGACAAATGACAGATACTGCCCTGAGCATTTAGATGTTTGCTTTGCCTTCTGACCTGCAGTAAAATTACGAAGATACAAGCTATGTGCCATGTGACAGTCATTGCTTTTTAACAATTACTTGTACCGCAACAAACCGCTTGCTAAGCCATTTACTCTGTTTTCTGTCTTGTTATACCTGTGTAAAGATTGTCACCCAAATCTTTTTTGGAAATAAAACATAAGTTATATAAAAATATCAAAAAAATGTCTAATTAAAATCCAACACATTTTAGAACTTGTGCAGGAGTTCCATAACGGCGATGGTTGTACTCTGACCAAATATGAAGGCTCCACAGAGGACAGAAACGATCCCCCAGGCGATTAGACATGTCCTGCAAAGACAATAACAGAGAAAGAGTCAGATCTATATTACAGAGCGAGTGATTACCTGCTAAAATGATCGCCACACTTTATCATTCATTATTATTATTGTACAGGATTTATATAGCGCTGACAGTTTACGCAGCACTTTACAACTTGAGGGTAGACAGTACTCATGGGCGTCCGCAGGTATGGGCAAGGGGGGTCAAGTGCCCCCCCTGGAATCAGGGATCGGATCTTAAATTCAGTACAGTTGCGTCTCTATCAGGGGTGCGGGCAGCCCGCACCCGGGTGCAACCTGCCAGTGGGGTGACACCATCAAGGTGCTGTCAAGCCCCCCCATCAGTGTAGTCTGACTTCAGGTGCTTTTCCCTGCTCAGTCCAGCAGAGGATTTGGCAGTGCCTTGATAGGAGAAAGGTGAGCTGCGGGCTATCAGAGGTTTCCCCTGCTCGCCCCTCCTTTCTCCTATCAGGGAGAAGATACGGGGGCTCTCACCAGGTTCCCCACTCATCTTCCTGCCCGCTCCGTTCCTTCCCTATTGGCCATAACTCAGTGCAACCAGAGAGAGAGCCACGCTGCCCAGCACCACCAGAGAGAAAGAAAGACTGAGCCATTACCAGACATGCTACTGCATAGAGTCGCGATCGTCCAGCCGGAGGAATCACTGCTGTAATTTCGCTGGGTCTGGTAAAAGAGCCTATTGGCCATTATCCATTACTTATCCTATCCTAAGGACTGTACTACGTCTGCAGTCTATGACCATGATAATGTGATAATGACATTGTTGAAAAGGGGCGGTGCATGAGTTACCCTAAAATGGTGCCACCCCCTGAAAAAAGTTCTGCGGACGCCCATGACAGTACTAATACAATACACTTTAATACAGTAGGAATCGGAGGGCCCTGCTCGTTAGAGCTTACATTGTGTACAACTGTCATGTGGTCTACTGTAATTGCTCACTGCTCCGAAGTAATAGCTGTCTGTTGTGTGCAGAGTGAATCTGAATAGAAGTGACTTTTTCATTATTAATCAACCGATCCACCTGCACAGTGATGCAGTGTTCTAATGAGGAAAGTTGCATGGTCTGCATCCCTTTAAAAGTACTTACCCTTTTGGAGTATATCATAAAGAATTACATTTTTTTTCGTAGGAGATGCCTAAAATCTGACTTATATTTTAGTGCAGATTTCTGGGAAAATGAGCGAGCCAATCACACAAGCAGGAAACTACATTTCTCGGAATGTTATGTACACCAACTGTGTACAGAATGCCTTCAGGTAGCCAAATTGCATTACATTTTACAGAAAATTACAAACGCTGCAGACTGAAAAGGAACGGTCATTTTTTAAATCATTTAATTAAAATATGGCTTGTATAGCAATTGTATATGCTAATTTTTTTGTTATATTTGTCCCGCAAAAGTGAAGTTACCCTTTAACCACTTCAGCCCTGGAAGATTTTACCCCCTTCCTGACCAGAACACTTTTTTGCAATTTGGCACTGCGTCGCTTTAACTGACAATTGCGCGATCGTGCGACGTTGTGCCCAAACAAAATTTACGTCCTTTTTTTCCCCCACAAACAGAGTTTTCTTTTGGTGCTATTTGATTGTCTCTGCGTTTTTTATTTTTTGCGCTATAAACAAAAGAAGAGCAACGATTTTGAAAAAAAAAAAAAGAAAGAAAAAACGCAATATTTATTTGCTATAGTAAATATCTCACAAAAATATATAAAAAAAATGTTTTTCCTCGGTTTAGGCCGATATGTGATCTTCTACATATTTTTGGTAAAAGATTTTTTTTTATATTGATTGGTTTGTGCAAAATTTACAGCGTCTACAAAATAGGGGATAGTTTTATGGCATTTTTAGATTTAATTTTATTTTTAGTAGTAATGGCGGCGATCTGCAATTTTTAATCGGGACTGCGACATTATGGCAGACACATTGGACATTTTTTACACTATTTTGGGACCATTGTCATTTATACAGTGATCGCTATAAAAATGCATTGATTACTTTGTAAATGACACTGGCAGTGAAGGGGTTAACCACTAGGGGGCAGTGAAGGGGTTAAGTGTGTCCTAGGGAGTGATTCTAACTGTAAGGGGCTGGGCTTTACCACATAGGACAGTGATCACAGCTCTCGATGACAGAGAGCTGTGATCGCTGTCCTGTCACTAGGCAGAACAGGGAAATGCTTTGTTTACAAAAGCATCTCCCAGTTCTTCCTCTCCGTGACACGATCATGGGCACCCGGCGGACAGCGAGTCCACAGGACCGGCGGTCACGGAGACCGCGTCGGGCACGTGCCTGCGCCACAGCTTCTTAAAGGGGACATACCTGTACGCCCTTTTGCCTACCAGCACCATTCTGTCAACGTACATCGGCGTGCGCTGGTCGGCAAGCTGTTAAGTATTGTAGCAGGGTGGTACTTTGCCAGGATCCAGGTCTAATAAACAGCCAGTTCACTAATGAGCTGTGTTCTGGGCTTTACGTGATCACCAGACCAAGGCTCTAGGCTCCCAGTTGGAGACTCCTCCACCCCGCAGACAGGAGGTCTAGGCATGGGAGTCAGTAGGGCTTCACCTTGGAGAGAGAGGTGGGAGCCAGTGTAGCACGAGGCTACTTGCTGTACGCACGGAGGGGCTGAGCGTCCGGTCTGTGGGAGACAGACCAATGCCCTAAAGTGTAAGGCCTGAGCTGGAGAGCTGCGTTTACAAGCCAGGAGGGCTGAAAATCGTTTACTTTCGTAGCAGGACTGAAATACTAAATACCCCCGCGAGGGAATCTTCTGTGTTTGTTTTGAACTTCCTTTTAAAGTGTGCAAAACCAGGCCTTAAACGGATAAAAGTGAGTGGCGGTGTCCTTAAAGCGCTACACTTGGAGTGAACCCCTGACAGTATATAGGATCACTTACTTTTTCCTTGGATCCATTACTTTACATTCCATCGCACATATCAGACACAGCCCTGCAATATACAAAAAGATAGATGAAACATTGTTTACAAAGAGCATACATTTTCATATCCACACACAGTCTATTTTTACAGCCACCACCAAAATATGGACAGCACAACCAACAGTTACACTTGACCCAATGGCTCTGTGCACAGTTTGGGGCAGAAGTATTTTGCTTAGTGATTGCTCAAATCTTAATTACAGCGACTGTAAACCCTTACATACGCTTAGTGAAGGGACTGACCTCACAGATGACAAATCCTCCTACCCAAGTTATACCTGTTTGTCTGCAGTATTCTCTTTATATCCAACCAAAGTCCAGCATTTATTAAGCTTGTCTGAGCTGTGAGAAAAAGGGGCAGATAATTGAAGTTACACTCTGCAGAGCCCAGTGAGGAGAGCTCTGAGAGATGAGTGGGGTGGAGGGAAGCGAAGGGAAGGGACAACCCCCCGCCTCCCCGCACAGGAACAGAGCTGAGGCTACCAATCAGCTGAAGCTCCCTCCCTTGTCACTTTTTTTTCTTGGTGTCAGGAAAACTTGTCAGAAGTGATTTATACTGATAGCAACGAGGTAGCTGGCAGAAATGACACTTATGCTTGTAATTGACATAAGTTCACACTATAGAAGGGATATGCTTTGTTCCTATTTCATGTCTGAGGTTTACAATCACTTTAACCACTTCAGCCCCGGACCTTTTGCCACTGCCCTACTTTTTTTTCTTGGTTTCTAAAAAAAATTTAATAAACTCAATTTTAGTCAAACCATAAAATGCCAAAATAGCACAAAACCCCCCAAATGACCCCATTTTGGAAAGTAGAAGCTATTTGCTGAGAGGCATGTTGAGTATTTTACAGCTCTCATTTTTTTTAGAAAATGAAGAAAGTAAAGACAAAAATAAAAAAGATTTTTTTTTTTTTCAAAAAGTTGTCACTAAATGATTGCTCACACATGCCATAGTTATATGTGGAATTGCACCCCAAAATGGGGTCAGTTTGGGGATACCACATGTGTGGCACTTTTTGGGAGCCGAGCCGCGTTGGGGGCCCCGAAACCCAAGCACCGCCTTAGGATTTCTAAGGGTGCAAATTTTTGATTTCACTACGCACTACCTATCAAAAAGTCCCACACATGTGGCATCCCCGTACTCAGGAGAAGCAACAGAATGTATTTTGGGGTGTATTTCCACATATGACCATGACATGTTTGAGAAAATGAAGAAACTAAAGAAAAAAAAATAAATATATTTTTTCTTTTTTCATTTTTGCTTTCCAAAATGGGGTCATTTTGGGGGGTTTTATGCCATCTGGGCATTCCATGGCCTCCGCAAATAGCTTGGGGTGTCTAGTTTAAAAAATGGGGTCATTTGGGGGGGGATTGGTTTTTGGGGTTCCGTATGCAGCAAGGCTCCCAAAAAGTCCTACACATGTGGTATCCCCTTACTAAGGAGAAGCAACAGAATGTATTTTGACACTTTTTGTTTACATTCAAACATATTTTTTTTTGCAAGAAAATTACGTTGAACCCCCAAACACTATATATATTGTTAAAGCAAAGGCCCTACAGATTAAAATGGTGGGTGTTGCATTTTTTTTTTCCACACAGTATTTGCGCAGCGATTTTTCAAACGCATTTTTTGTGGAAAAAATACACTTTTTTTTTATTTTAATGCACTAAAACACACTATATTGCTCAAATTTTTGATGAAATAAAAAATATGATCTTAGGCCGAGTACATGGATACCAAACACGACATGCTTTAAATTGCGCACAAACACGCAGTGGCGACAAACTACATACATTTTTAAAAGCCTTTAAAAGCCTTTACATGATACCACATTAGATTCACGGAGGAGGTCTACTGCTAAAATTACTGCATGGTGCAATTGCTGTTTACATATGACGCCAGACCAACGCTTGTGTACGCCTTTGCGCAAGAGAAGGGGGGGCAGGGGTGCTTTTTTTTTTTTTTTTTGGGTTTTTTTTTTATTTATTTAGCTTTTTTATTTTATTTTTAAACTGTTCCTTCCATTTTTTTTCTTTGTTATGATTTTTATTGTTATCTCAGGGAATGTAAATATCCCCTATGATAGCAATAGGCAGTGACAGGTACTCTTTTTTTGAAAAAATTGGGGTCTATTAGACCCTAGATCTTTCCTCTGACCACACCAAGATTGGTGTGATAAAATGCTTTCCCAATTTCCCAATGGCGCGGTTTATATCCGGGAGGGGGGACATTCCCTCCCACTGCTTGTAAAAGCAGTCTAGAGGCTAATTACCCGCTAGAATTGCTTTTACGATCACTGGCTGAAAAGAATGATACCAAGATGATACCTAAACCTGCAGGCATCAGGAGCCAATCGCTCCCCCCCCCTGCTGCCCCCATGCTTCGGCATATATGCTCATTTTTTTTAACTGTGGTGGTGAAATCACCTCCTACAGCGTTGGAGTCGCGGCTCCCGCTAACAATGCGTTTTTTTTTGGAACCCTAAACTGCTGGGACGCTAGTATAGATCTGATCAGATCAGATATTGATCTGTTCAGATACTGTGCCACTAAGGGAGGTGTATGCTTTGTGCGTGGGTGTTTGCGGTACTGGCACTAACCTGGGGCGACGCAGACCTTATTTGACCCTAAAACCTAATTGATATCACCCGCCGGGCGATCAGGGGGTTAAACCGTTATTGGGTAATAAATGGCGGGTGCCCTGACAGTATAAAAAACAAGCTAACTAACCAGCGTCACCCGTAACAGTAATACAAAAAAAAAACTGGTTACCTAGCGACACTAATGCAGCGATCAGAAAAACGATCGCTTAGTGACACTGGCAAAAGGGGGTGAAAGGGTTAACTAGGGGCAATCAGGGGGTTAAACCTTTATTAGGTAATATATGGGGGTACCTGACGCTATATAAAAACCTGACGGGGAACCTAAATAACGAAATAACTAACTGGCTAACCAGCGTCACCAGTGACAGTTATACAGTGATCACTGGTGAAAGGGTTAACTCTAGGGGCAATCAGGGGGTTAAAACCTTTATTTAGGTTGTAATATGGGGGTACCTGACCTATAAACCTATTTATGAACCTATATAAACATGGCGGTTACCTAAAAAAAAAAAAATGTTTACCTAGCGACAGCAGTGACACTAATACAGCGATCAGAAAAACGATCGCTTAGTGACACTGGCAAAAGGGGGTGAAAGGGTTACCTGGGGGGCAATCAAGGGGTTAAACCTTTATTAGGGGGGGTGGGGGGCTACCTTGGACCTAAAACTAACTGCCCTGACAGTTATTACAGTCACACTGACACTAAATGCAGTGATCAGTAAAAAAATGATCACTGCAATTAGTGACACTGTGACTGGGGGGGGAGGGGGTGATCTGGGGGGTGATCAGGGGGTGACAGGGGGGTGTTTTGTGTGCCTATGTGTACTGGTGTCAGTGTACTGTTTGTGCACTAACCTTTAGATGTTCACAGCTCGGCGTTCCGGTCACATAGACCGGCGCACCGAGCGTGACATCACTTCCTCTGCCTGTGTTTTGATTGACACAGACAGAGGAAGCATCTGATTCGCCAGGAGCGATCGCGAGGGGGTGGCCAGAAACCACTGGCCGTCCCCTCATCCCGGATCGCTCCTGAAGCGATCCGACCGTCCCCGCCGGCCGGGGGGGGGGCCCCCCACTTATACCCCCGTATATATACAGGGGGCGGTCGGCAAGTGGTTAACCACTTGCCCACTGGGCACATACCCCCTTCCTAACCAGGCCAATTTTTAATATTCAGTAATCTCACACTTTGAATGACAGTTACTCAGTCATGCAACACTGTACCCATATGACATTTGTGTCCTTTTCTCATCATTTTTTGCCCTATAAAAAAAAAGCCAGAACATTTTGTATAAAAATGCAAGTTTCTGTTATAAAATTTGGGGAATTAGAAATTTTTCTTCATACATTTTTGTACAAAAAGTTATACAGCTACATTTGTTTGGTAAAAATAACCCAAATCAATGTACAGTATCTCACAAAAGTGAGTACACCCCTCACATTTTTGTAAATATTTTATTATATCTTTTCATGTGACAACACTGAAGAAATGACACTTTGCTACAATGTAAAGTAGTGAGTGTACAGCTTGTATAACAGTGTAAATTTGCTGTCCCCTCAAAATAACTCAACACACAACCATTAATGTCTAAACCGCTGTCAACAAAAGTGAGTACACCCATAAGTGAAGATGTCCAAATTGGGCCTAAAGTGTCAATATTTTGTGTGGCCACCATTATTTTCCAGCACTGCCCTAACCCACTTGGGCATGGAGTTCACCAGAGCTTCACAGGTTGCCACGGAGTCCTCTTCCACTCCTCCATGATGACATCACGGAGCTGGTGGATGTTAGAGACCTTGCGCTCCTCCATCTTTCATTTGGGATGCCTTACAGATGCTCAATAGGGTTTAGGTTTGGAGATATGCTTGACCAGTCCGACACCTTTACCCTCAGCTTCTTTAGCAAGGCAGTAGTTGTCTAGGAGGTGTGTTTAAGGTCGTTATGTTGAAATACTGCCCTGTGGCCCAGACTCCAAAGGGAGGGGATCATGCTCTGCTTCAGTATGTCACAGTACATGTTGGCATTCATGGTTCCCTCAATGAACTGTAGCTCTCCAGTGCTGGCAGCACTCATACAGCCCCAGATCATGACACTCCCACCACCATGCTTGACTGTGGTAAAGGGCTGCTGTTATTGGCCCTTTACCCTGATCCATAATGTGCTGTGTCCCAAGGACTCAGCCATCATGGACACTCCCAGCTGTACGGCCCAGGGGGTGCAAAAGAAGCGCAAGCACATCAATAGACGCGCTCTCAGAACTAGCCGGCCGCGATGTAGCCATCATTCAGCTATAGCATGGTCAGCAAGTGGTTAAGTCATATTCCAGAACAAGAAAAGAGAAGCCGGGTGCACACCACTGTAAAGATGCTTAAAGCGTTTGTTAACCCCGAAGAAATAAAAAAATAAATAAAAAACCTGATCCTGTTCCTTTAAAGCATGTTATATAGGACAGTGCTTGTGCTGTGTCATTTGGCCCCCTGTATACCCTAAAATACCTGGCTGATCCTGCTTGGCTGTACCCTCCCCCTTGAAAACAGACCATGATAATCATGGCTGCTGAGCCCCTGACATCATGGTCTATATTTGCGTGATTCTGTCAGCTGCAGCTCTCCTGTCTGCAGCTCTCCCTGTGTCTGTGTCCTCTGTCTTCTTACCCCTTCCCTCACTACTCGTACCTGCGCCCGCCTCCCCCTGCTCCTCTCGTATCTGATAATAAATCTTCCTATTCCCTCTGTAGCATTAGAACATCTGTCCATGTGCAATGTAAAAACTCAGCCGATCTGTACCTGTATAAATGGCTTCTGCCGTTCAGCTGATTGTTGGCTCTCTCTCTCCTCTCTCTCCCCCTCCTCCACCGGCTGACATCAGCAGGACAGTTTGGCCCCACCCACTTCAGCTCTGAGCTGGACCCATACCGCTGACATGTCCCCTGCATGAGGATTATTGAAATGTTGAGCCACACTTTGATTTTTCTCTATACTGTATAGATGCTCATTAAAATGATCTCGGAGGCACCTTGTGGTCCTTCCCACGTATTGACCACAAGTGATAACATAGATCACTTAACGGGTGTTACAATAAAAAAAAAAAAAAAAATATTCTATTTTAAACTCCTTTTCATTTACTGAAGAACGGACAGTCTCTCCCTTCAATATGTGATTACAACAAGAGAAACTTTAAATCCCACATTTATATAGTTGCCCCTAAAGTGCAACCAGGTGGTGGACTGGAGACCTTGCCAACTGGATTGAGAAAGATAGGAGATAAGCTACTGCCCAAAGTACGGTAGGTGTCCTTCTGAGCACTATATTGATGCCATATTTCAAAATTTCAACACAAATGCTGTCACTACATAGAATGGGCAAATATATGTTTATAAAATACATTTCACCTTGTTGAAATCCACACTGTAAGGTGTTGACATGCTCCATTTGAGACATTGTTATTTCCTTACTTTTAGATGGTGTCCCATTTATTTTTACTTCTAGCAATGGTGAGGGCCCTAGCCAACATCAATTTGGGGTAACGTCTATCTCTGTATAGATACATCATGCCTTAAATGTTGATCACCACTACATATACACCTGACTCGCAGGAACCATAATTTCTCTAATTGCATGTCCTGATTTCTTTGATTGCATGGCCAGCAAAATGCAAGTTCCTATTGTTCTGATTAAGGTACACAAGAAATTAGTTCAGCTGTTCCACCACCATCTAATAACTAATATAAGATCATCAATAAATCTTAAATAAATTCTAGTGTACTGTATGGTCGAAAGGGGTTCTCACCACCATAGATGTGGGACCACTAGCACCAACCCATATAAAGGTTGGTGAGTAATGGCGAAAACGTTGCCCCCATCGCAGCCTCGCATCTCTGGAGGTAGAACTCCCCATCAAAAACAATAATTGTGGGACAAAAGTTACTCAAAAACGTCCAGGATGTAAGCATAATGTTCTCCTGCAAGTTTTGTCTCAGTCTCTAAGTAAAATGATACCACCTGTATCCCCAATTGATGTGGTACAGAGGAATACAGGCTTGTCACATCACATGGAACCCAAGAGTCTCCCTCCTCCCAGGTAAAGCGAATGGTTGGTATCCTTTAAATAACCCGAGAGTTGTGCGACAGGCTGCTGTAGCTGCCTATCTAACCGCTGTCCAAAGTGCTCAGTCAATAAACCGATGCCCGATATTATAGGTCTACCTTAGGAAAATTGTACCCAGTGAGCTTGAAACAAAACTATCACATAAACAAGGGAATTGTTAAAGTGCTCGGTGTCTTTCCTACTCGGTAATAATTTACTGCAAACAAATAAAACCAATTACCTGGGAAGATGAAGATGAAGAAAGCACTTATTCCTCCAATGATGGAAATGACCTCACTGATGTCAGGAACAAACAAGGCAATGATGAGCGTGACCAGAATCCATAGTACTGTAAGTGTAATCCGTACAAAGCGCTCGTAGGAAGTGGTCACATATACTGTCATGTGCTTGTGGTCCATCCAGACCTCCTGTAGAACAGACCTGTGGAACAAGGAAACATTATGTAAAAGTGATATACCAACAGGGATTTGGGATGGCAACCCACTTCCAGGCCCATGGTACCTAGGATAGATCTGCATGCAGGGCAATAGCTAAACATCATAGAACCCATAGCTAAAATTTTATCAGCCCCCCCCATGACCTCTTTCTATGATACGTAGCAGTGTCAAATGTGACAGTACTGTTATTATTTTTTAGCAAAGTATGCTTAAATAAAATAGAAAGAAATGGATGGCTGCACTCCAAAAAGGTAAATAAGTCTCTTAAATGTAAAATCCGTAACATGAATGACACCACAGGACAAACAATCTGGTACAGGTAGACATGTTTCACACAGCGACGGTGCGCTTATTATTCATGATTAATAAGCGCAGCGTCCCTGTGTGAAACGCGTCTACCTGTACCTGCTTTTTTGTCCTGTGGTGTCATTCATGTTACGGATTTTACATTCAAGAGACTTATTTACCTTTTGGAGTGCAGCCATCCATTTCTTTCTTCCCTATTGCACGACCAGGGAGCCAAGGCGGGATGTGGTCTCATCACTCACCTGGAGTGGCATTTTCTTTTTCCCACTGCATGCTTAAATAAAGGACAGGTAACAGAAGAACTGTCAGCAAAGTCAGTACACTCTTAGGACTATTGCTATGGATAGGTTGTTGGGAAGAGAACGGCAACATCTCAAATCTCAGGACTTTAGCGTAAATGCTAAGCCCCCATCCTCTTCCCCTGCCCCAGCAGGCAAAGAAAGAAAAAAAGAAAGAAAGAAAGAAAGAAAGACCACAACAGTTGTACCTAAAAAAAACATCACAATATTTTATTTGATTACATTATTGGTAATGTTCCAGTACACAGTTGATCTACGTATAACACAAATGCAAACTTTTTAAAACTTTGGCTATTTTGCATAAGTACAACTCTCAGCTGTCTTATCAGTTTTTAGATGAGGACACTCTTTGCAGCCTGAGGAAAACAGCATACAGGGTTAATTTTAGAACCAGTCAGGAGTTGCAGAAAATGTTCGGAAGGCAATAAGTCTACACTGTTAAAGAGGAGCTCCAGCGACCCCTGAAAAAATGAAAAGTCAGCAGCTACATATACTGTGCTGACTTTTAAAATAAGGACACTCGCCTGTCCAGGAATCCAGCGATGTCGGCACCCGATTCTTCAATAGGTTTCGGGTGCAGGCGCCGGCATCTTCAGTGAGGGAAATCGTCTTGAAGGCTTCACTGCCGGATCCCTACTGTGCATGTGCGAGTCGCGCTTGTTGTAATATGTTGGCCGATTTACGTAGGATATTATATATATATATATATATATATATATATACACACACACACACACACACACACACATATACAGGCCATAATTCAGTTGATAATTGTTGAGTTGTCCAAGCCAACTCAATTTTAACATATAAAAAGGACAGCTGATGATGATGACCCTTTGATATGTTGATCTTTTGCAGTATGTGAGGAATGGCCTGTTAATCAAAGGGCACATTGTTTACATACTCAAGGATAATAAAGGACCATAGAAGTATTTATTGATGTTAATTAGACTTGAGGGGGCATCCATGGGAAATGGTAAACCTAGGTGGTAGTTTTAGGACTGCAACTGTTTACAGCTAGGGGTCATTATCTGTCACTCTGAAACACAGAAGCAGATTAAAGGCCTAATAGAAATGGCCAATCGAATTGCTTAGCCCTTACCACCCATGGGGAGGGAAGGTGTAAAAGAAGGAAGCCTGTTTTGGCTAAAGGTGTGACAGAAGGAACTGGGTTCTCTCAAGGTGTCTGAATGCTGCACAAATAGCCTGTCTGGAAGAACCGATTACTACTACATCACTACATTGGGGATTGGTAGTAGTAATCGGTTCTTCCAGAGATTCACAGCACCAATGTAGTGATATAGTAGTGGGATGATAATTATTTAGTTATTAGTATGATGCAAATCATTTCCGGCAGCAACCCGATTCTTCCAGAGATGCATTTATTGAAACTTTAGACAGAACAAATTCCATAAGATACTTGCAACAGTAAATGTAAAATAGGTGACATGCTATTTGTGCAGCATTCAAACACCTTCAGAGAACCCAGTTCCGTTTCTATTAGGCCTTTGATCTGCTTCTGTCTTTCAGAGTGACAGATAATGACCCCTAGCCTTAAACAGCTGCAGTCAAAAAACTAACACCAAGGTTGATCATTATCCATGGATACCCCCTCAAGTCTAATTAACATCAATAAAAATACTTCTTCTATGGTCCGTTATCATCCTTGAGTATGTAAACAATGTACCCTTTGATTAACAGGCCATTCCTCACATACCTAGGTAGACTTGCATAAGATCAACATATCAAAGGGTCATCAGCTGTCCTTTTGATATGTTAAAATTGAGTTGGCTTGGACAACTCAACAACTATCAACTGAATTCTGGCGTGGTAAGTTTGTCAATTTAGCACTGTATGTGTATACACACACACACACACACACACACACACACATATATAATCCTACATAAATCAGCCAACATATTACAAAAGTGCTGCGCTTTTAGAATGGCCCGCCTTCTTCTGGGACCTGTGTGTGTCACAGAAGGTAGCAGGAAGGAAGGAGGGGTGGACATATTTTAAGATCGCCGTGGCGATCTTACCCAAAAGTGGGGAGTGGGTACCTGTCAAAAACAAGTGCCAAAATGTGGCAGTGAAGTGGGGGAGGATGCGAACAAGCAGAGCTTCCCCTTTTGGGTGAAGCTTTGCTTTAAGCTAGCTAAACAATTGCTTCTTATGCCGCGTACACACGACCGGACTTTCCGGCAGAAAAGGTCTGACAGTCTTACTAACAGACTTTCAGCGGAGTTCCGACGGACTTTCCGAATTAACTAACTTGGCCACACACGAACGGACTAAGTCCGTTCAAAAGTCCATTCGTTTTGAATGTGATGACGTAAACGGGACTAAAAAAGAAAGTTCAATAGCCAGTAGCCAATAGCTTCCCTTGCGTCGTATTTGGTCCGTCGGACCAGCATATAGACGAACGGTTTTCCCGATAGGAATGGAGTCCATTGGACAGATTTGAAACATGTTATAGTCCTAGGTCCGTCGGATTTTTATAACGAAAAACGATCGGATTAGCCCACACACGATCGGATTGTCCGACGGAATAATTCTGTCCGACCTAGTCTGCCGAAAAGTCCGGTCGTGTGTACGTGGCAAAATAGTAACAAAAAGAAAAAGGGATCTGTGAGTAGCCACATTAGAGATGCGTTAACTTTTATTTAGCTCAATCTTCCTAAAAGGGGTACAATACAATATGCAAGTGCATAATATGGACAGTGAAAATTGCAGTGGATACTTACTTTAAAAGACAATTGTTCCCATTAAAAAAAAATAATAAAAAAGCCTACTGCCAAATCATACACCCAGCAATCAATATTTTAAACTCTACTACTTGTCGACATTGAAAAATTACCTGCATACCCGTTGTCCTGCATAATAAATCCTTGGTTGCCACTGTCCTAAGTCCCTTTGATAATGCAGCCCTGTGCCCAATCACTGCTGTCTGTATTTTTCACAAAGGAAGGCTGTGAAATCACATTACAAGAGTACAGCTCCTACCCAGCAGCACATGAAGCTTGGGAAATTCAGATTCAGATTCCATAAAATCCAAATTCCATAAAAAGTTAAAAAAGGTCTACCAAACAAACCTAACATTTTTACATAGTTTCAGTGCTTTTCAAAGAACATCTTCACAGTATTCACATTTTCCTGTGGTTTCACCTTAGGCACTTACCTGCCCAACAATAGGATGATTGGATAGATGGTGACGATTGATACAGCAAACAGTACCCTGGCTATTATCACAACCACATCATCTCCAGGGTAAGACATCAGAATATCAGCAGCTACGGCATCTCCAAAAGACATATACCCATAAATACCTGGAAAGGGGAGATAGGTGACAATGTTGGGAACTGGCTAAACTCTGAGGCCAAAGGATAAGTAGTTCACAACATCTTAAAACGCAGCAACATTCAAAATTGTTCATTTTTACTTTGGGGTTTGGGACAGGCAGAAAGCACCACCATCCCAGCTGATAAGTCAAGCATTGTTCCATTCAAAATGTTTGGTTATGGTGAAACCAAACCAAAAGTTTGTCTTTTTTCTCACTTTTGTCTTCACTTTATGGATATTTGCCTTTTCTGGCACTTGGACAGAAAACAAGGGGAGAGAAAATCTTAGTTGAGACAGGACTACAGTATATACCTTCCCCAAAAATTTGGGATGGATTGCTATTTTAAGCATTTGCATCCAACGACCTTCTACAGATCTCCAAATTGTATGTATATAAGAAGGCTGCCTTCCAGCCGCCAAATTGTCATACATGTTCAGTTAGTGAATGAAACTACCTGCACGCCTCTATCAGATAGCTAGAAATTGTAATCAGCATTCTCCAGTTTTAGGATTGTACAGTGGCATGGCAATTCAAATAAAACCCAGCCCTCTAATGAGTATGGAAGGAAGTCTTGTTGCACCTAACAAGATTATGAAACCATATCGAGCAGGTTGGATTTGATTTAAATTAAGTCGATTTACATCACTAGTAAAAAGGCTTGATTTAAAATCAACTCAATTTGAATCATCATTTTTAAAGAGCAACTGTCATCTCTTTCCTGCAGCGGCTCCTCCTCTGACCCGCTGTTGACTCAGCGACAGTCCCATTCACTTTAATGGGATGGCTGGTGATGCGGCAGTGACACAACAAGGAGAGAGACGTGGCGGAAGCAGGTGAGTGGATGCCCGCTAACAGGTGCTGCCATGATGTATTTGAAATGACAGGTGCTCTTTAAATGTAAGGACTTATTCTTGCTGGTAGTTAGAATATTTAATATTTGCAAACAAAATGAAGGTTTCCTATTTAGCATAATAAGCTGTCAGGTTAGTAAAACAGTGATATCAGAACCGATTCAATCATGCGGTTTGTAGTGTACATAGATTTGCAAAACAATGGAATAAAGGAATATTCCTGAACGTTAGTTTATCTAATGGTTACTGTGAAATTGTGTGAATGCAATAATTTAGTGCATATGCATGTTGTCTCAGCTTGCAGAGCTTGGATTCATTGAACGAGTTTACCAAAATTGTAAATATTGCAGAATATACAGCCTCACGCTATATAACTAAGGCCCACTTCATGCTGAATAAATAAAATTATTAATGTATCTTAAATAGAAAACTATCTTTGTATACATTTTTACTCCAAAAGCATTTTACTAAAATAAATTTGATAAAAATCAAAGCAAATTTAAAATCAAACAAATACAATTCGTTTGATTTAAAAAAAAAAAAATTATTGATTTATAGCCACCCTGATACCGATTAACTAATGTACCACCATTCATTATATCCAAACTGATTTGCCAAATGCTATCGATATCTATGCAAATCTTCGTAAAGCAAATTTTTACAGTGCCAACAGGCCTCAAAGCAGTAACATGGTCTCCCGAATTGTAGTCCTGACAATTGTACAGTGCTAGCAGGCCCTAGAGCAGTCACATTGTCTGCCAAGTTATAGTCATGACAGTTTTACAGTTCTAGGGGGCCACAGAACAGCAAGGTGGTCTGCTAGGCTTGTAGTCATGCCAATTTTACAATGCTAGGGGGCCCCATATCAGTGACCTGGTCTGCTAGAGTTGTAGTAATGTCAATTTTACAATGCAAGGGGTCATCAGAGCAGTCATACGGTCTTCTAGGAATGTAGTCATGTCAATTTTACAGTTCTAGGAGCACCAGAGCAGTCACTTGGTCTGCTAGGGCTGTGGTCATGCCAGTTTTACAGTGCTAGAGTGCTCTAGAGCAGTCACATGATCTGCTAGGGCTGTAGTCATGTAAATTTTACAGCAATAGGGGGCCCCAGAGCAGACACATGGTCTGTCAGGGTCTTATGCACCGTACACACGATCGGAAATTCCCCCAGCAAAAGTCTGATGTGAGCTTTTGGTTGGAAATTCCGACCGTGTATGCTCCATCGGACTTTTGCTGGCAAAATTCCCACCAGCAATAGATTGAGAGCAGGTTCTCTATTTTTCGGTCGGAAAAAGTTTCGATCGGAAATTCCGATTGTCTGTAGCAATTCCGACGTGCAAAATTTCTACGCATGCTCGGAAACAATTCGACGCATGCTCGGAAGCACTGAACTTCATTTTCTCGGCTCGTCGTAGTGTTGTATGTCACCGCATTCTTGACAGTCGAAGGTTCAGAGAACTTTTGTGTGACCGTGTGTATGCAAGACAAGCTTGAACGGAATTCCGTCGGAAAAACCATCCAAGTTTTTTCCGACGGTAAAAATCCGCTCGTGTGTATGCGCCATTAGTCATGTAAATGAAAGCTCAACGTTGTACAAAATATAGCAACCTGTATCAAAAAAATAATTTTTTTATACAATTCGTTTAGATCACCCAACAAAATTTCAGTTTCTTGTAGTCTAACATTATGTACCAAGTCTGTATATGTAATATGGAAGCTTATAATGTGGATGAAAGAAAAGCTGCAATTGTCTACCTGTCAGGGAGTAAATAAGAAGGCAGATCAGCATGGACACCACAGACACCGCTATCCAATTAGACAGGGACTTGTTCCTCATGCTGCTGTAAATTGTGATACAAGCTTCATGGCACTGGAAAGTAGAAACAGGCAGTTATGTCACATCAGTTGGTATGTCCCTTTTCAAGACATTAAAGCTGAAAGACGGGATTGCTGTTGGCTATACACAGCAGTTACACTACTAATGGGCAGTCACTCCATATAACATTCTTACTGAAGGCTTCTTATGTACGGATAGCATTTTGCTGAATACAGAATTTCTGCCATCCAAAACAAGAAACTATAAATCCATTTCATTCTAGTGTTATGCATGGTTAGCAAAAAATGTCAAGTCAATAAAAAAACAAGTTAAATGGAAATAATAAAAAGGGTTTCTTTGACTTACCGCCTGGCCAACCTAAAATGTAGGCCGTTTTCAGCAGATCTAAACCCAATTACCTAAAATGTTGATTTAAATTCAAAAGTCATAATAGGAGTCCATCATTAGGGTCCTTGACAAGGCGATTACTACTATAAAAGGTGACAACACTGTCCCTGTCAACCAAATTGCCTCCTGCGCTATCACCCTGTCACATTTTTTCCAATGGATATAAGCGGTTGTGCTGATGGTAAATGTGCAGCATGTTCAGTGGCTGTAACCATAAGGAAGCTCATCCTGAGCAGTGACCCGCAGCTGCCACTTGAGTGAATGCATGCATGTAGATAGGCCTCATGCACACTGGTTGTTTAGCTCCGATACTTGGTATCTTGGCATTTTGGTACGGGTTGAAGGTACAGGTGCACTTTCCAGCCCCCTCGACAGCAGCTTGTACAAAATGGTGCGAGACTAAAAGCTGTGACAGTTGGACGGGGTATGATAGTGCACCCAGTGGTACTGGCATTTAGGGCAGTATGTGCCCAGGAAGGAATGTCTGAACTCAGACTGGCCTGAGTCTTGGGCATTCGTCCCTGCGCACATAGTGCTCTAAATGTACATACCATTCTGTGCACTGTCCAGCCGCAGAATCTTTCAGCCTCTCAGACTTTTACACGCTGCCAACGGGGTTGGACGGTGCACCTTTGCCTTCTTCCTGCACCAAAATGATGGGGGCTCTCATGCACTGGAGCCAAACACCCAGTGTGCATGAGGCCAGAGAAGTGGCTGTAAAGTGATGTGGAGAAAAAAAAAAAATGTAAAAAGCTAGCTATGATTTATAATACACAGTGCTTTAGTAAACTAGCAGCAATCTAAGGGTTCAGAACTACTTGAAGATATACACCCAATTCCAAAAAAGGCTTAACTGTAAGCTGAGAAAATTTACCATTTTAAGGAAAAATTATGCAATTTTGAAATTGATAGCGACAAGTCGTCTCAAACATGTTAGGACAGGGCAACAAAAAGCTGGCAAAGCAATGGGTACAAAGAGCTGAAAGAACATTTTGCTTAGGAATTAGGTTAATAGGCAACATATTAGTAACACGATTGGGTATATAAAGGGCATCTTAGAGAGCCAGAGTGTCTCTGAAGCAGTGGTGGCTGGTGGGTTCTTCTTTTGGGGGGGGGGGGGGCACAAACAAAAATCACCCCCCCAGTGGTGCAGCACTGACAGCAAATTCACCCGACACTGACAGCACCCCCCTACCCCACAGACGGTCTGGCACTTGCCTGCTCGTGTGGCGGGCTGTAGTGTCCTCCCCTTCTCTCCGCGAGTGCGGGCATCCGCTCCTCAAGCTTCCTTCCTGGCTTCCTTTGCCATGTGTTGCTTGTTCTGCCAAAGCGCTAGGCATCCAATAGGATCGCCTGACGCTTTGGCCAATTGGGAAACAGGTCTCATGACCTGCCTCCTGATTGGCGGGGAGGAACTTTAGTGTGGAAATAGCAAAAATCCAGTGCCCTGCGCTCCGAACCCACCCTTTTTTGAAGCCAATTAGAGCACCCCCCCATTGGAATCCATAGTCCGGCTCCCTGATATGTAGATCAGGGGGCCGGACACATGGATGGGGGGGGGGGTGGCACCCATGCGCCCTCTATGGATGGTTCTGCCACTGCTCAGAAGTAAAGATAGACAGGGGTTCACCAACCTATGAAAATCTGCATCTAAACAATTTTAGAATAATGTTCCTCAATGTAAAATTGCAAGGACTTTAAAATGTATAATCATCCACAGTACATAATATCATCAAAAGATTATGAGAATCTGGAGAAATCTCTGTGCACAAAGGACAAGGCCAAAACTTAATATTGGATCGCGGTGACCTTTAGACCTTCAGACAGCACTGCAATAAATACAGACATTATTCTGTGATGGCCTCAGGAATATTAAAAAAAAAATCATTGAATGTGAACAAAGTCTGCAATGCCATCCAAAAATGCGAGTTAAAGCGCCATCATGAAAAAAAAAAAAAGAAGCAGCCATATTGATCCAGAAATGCCAACATCTTCTCTTGTCAAAAGCACATTAAAATGGTCTGTTGCAAAGTAAAAAAAAACTGTTCTGTGGTCAGACAAATGGAAATTTTACATTTTTGGCAACCATGGGTGCTGCGTTCTCTGGACTATAGAGAAGAGGGACCTTCTGCCTTGTTATCAGCACTCAAAATCCTGCATTTCTGATGGTATGGGGGTGCATGAATGTGCATGGAATGGACAGCTTGCACATCTGGAAAAGGTACTATCAATACTGAAAGATATAGCCAGGCTTTAGAGCAGCATATGCTTCCATCCAGACAACCTCTTTCAGGAAAGGCCTTGCATATTTCAGCAAGACAATGCTAAACGGCATACTGCATCTATTACAACAGCATGGCTTGCATGGCTGTAGTAGAAGGGCCTGAGTGCCTAACTGGTCTACTTGCAGTCCAGACAACAAAAACAACCCAGGACTAATGTGCAGTTAAGGCTATAATCAGGCAAGAATGGGACAACATCCCTCTCCCAAAACTCCAGCCATTGGAGGAGGCTACACCGAGGTAAACATTGCCCTGTCCCATTTTCCCAGTTTAAATATTTGATATGTTTTATATTTTATATTGTAAAGTATGTGTTTATAAGATTTGCAAATCATTGTACCGTATATACTCGAGTATAAGCCGAGTTTTTCAGCACATTTTTTGTGTGCTGAAAATGCCCCCCTCGGCTTATACGCGTCGAGTCAAGCATTTTTCTGCTGCAGAAATTTACATTTTCCGAACCGACTTTAGGCCCTCGTATCTCGGGGCCACTTGGTGCTAGGAACCCCAAATTTGGTATGAAATCCTGTGGAGCTAGCACTACAACATATCCAAGCTGGGGTTCCTAGCACCAAGTGGCCCCGAGATACGGGGGCCCCAAAATCGGTTTGGAAAATGTCATTCTCTGCTGCAGTCTGCACACCAAATTTGGGGTTCCTAGAACTAAGTGGCCCCGAGATACGGGGCCCCAAAGTCAGTCAACTGTGTCCATCTGCAGCAATGTCATTTCGGGACCCTTTTGGTCCAGAAACCCCAAATTTTGGCTGCAGCTAGTGGGCATCTTGGAACCCTTAACTACAGAGTTTGAAGTTCGGGGGACCTATGGCTGCAAATGGGCACAGTGAGGCATGCAAATGGACATTGTTAACCGTCTTTTCCACTTACAGTAGCTGCGCATTTCTAACCCTAGGCTTATACTCGAGTCAATAAGTTTCCCAGTTTTTGTGGTAAAATTAGGTGCCTCGGCTTATATTCGGGTCGGCTTATACTCGAGTACAGTGGCGGTGCGTGCATAGAGGGCGCAGGAGCGCCGCTCCCCCTCTCCTGCACCGCTCTATCACCAATAGATAGATTCATGCATTGCATGAATCTATCTATTGTCACCGCTGCCGCCCCCTATTCAGGTGTCCGGCCCCTTGTCGGGCGCCGGGCATCTGAATTACAGCTGTAAAGCTCTAATAGGGGACCTTATTAGAGCGGTGTGCTCTAATAGGCTTCCATAAGTGTAAACAGCGGGCGCAATGCTTTGCGTTCGCTGCTTACACAGTATTGTGTTAGGGAAGAGAATACATCGCTTCCCTAACACAGACCCGCCTCTCAGCCAATCAGGTTGCCGGTCTGTGTTACCGGTCCCCTGATTGGCTGAAGTCACAGGCGCTGTGATTGGACGCCTAGGCGTCCAATCACTGCAGAAGACAGGAGCGCGGGAGAAGATGAGGAGACACCGCTCGCCGCCTGACAAGGTAAGTGCCATTGGCAGCATTTAATGGGCACAGTGACAGCGTTAGATGGGCACAGTGGCAGTGTTAGATGGGCACAGTGGCAGCGTTATATGGGCACAGTGGCAGCGTTATATGGGCACAGTGGCAGCTTTAGATGGGCACAGTGGCAGCATTTGAGGCACAATGGCAGCACTTGGGGCACAGTGACAGCGTTAGATGGGCACAGTGGCAGCTTTACATGGGCACAGTGACAGCGTTAGATGGGCACAGTGGCAGCGTTTAAAGGGGACAGTGGCAGCATTTGATGGGCACAGTGGCAGCGTTTGATGGGCACAGTGGCAGCGTTTGATGGGCACAGTGGCAGCGTTTAAAGGGCACAGTGGCAGCGTTTAAAGGGCACAGTGGCAGCGTTTTAAAGGGCACAGTGGCAGCGTTTAAAGGGCACAGTGGCAGCATTTAATGGGCACAGTGGCGTTTGATGGGCACAGTGGCAGCGTTTAATGGGCACAGTGGCAGCGTTTAATGGGGACAGTGGCAGCATTTAATGGGGACAGTGGCAGCATTTAAAGGGGACAGTGGCAGCATTTGATGGGCACAGTGGCAGCGTTTGATGGGCACAGTGGCAGCGTTTGATGGGCACAGTGGCAGCGTTTGATGGGCACAGTGGCAGCGTTTAAAGGGGACAGTGGCAGCGTTTAAAGGGGACAGTGGCAGCGTTTGTTGGGCACAGTGGCAGCGTTTGATGGCACAGTGAGGCTGTTTGTTTTGCGCCCCCCCAAAAAATTTGAGCACCAGCCGAATACATCGCTTCCCTAACACAGACCCGCCTCTCAGCCAATCAGGTTGCCGGTCTGTGTTACCGGCCCCCTGATTGGCTGAAGTCACAGGCGCTGTGATTGGACGCCTAGGCGTCCAATCACTGCAGAAGACAGGAGCGCGGGAGAAGATGAGGAGACACCGCTCGCCGCCTGACAAGGTAAGTGCCATTGGCAGCATTTAATGGGCACAGTGACAGCGTTAGATGGGCACAGTGGCAGCGTTAGATGGGCACAGTGGCAGCGTTAGATGGGCACAGTGGCAGCATTTGAGGCACAATGGCAGCACTTGGGGCACAGTGACAGCGTTAGATGGGCACAGTGGCAGCTTTACATGGGCACAGTGGCAGTGTTAGATGGGCACAGTGGCAGCGTTTAAAGGGGACAGTGGCAGCATTTAACCACTTCAGCCCCGGACCAATTGGCAGCCAAAGGACCAGGCCCCTTTTTGCGATTCGGCACTGCGTCGTTTTAACTGACAATTGCGTGGTCGTGCGACGTGGCTCCCAAACAAAATTGGTGTCCTTTTTTTCCCACAAATAGAGCTTTCTTTTGGTGGTATTTGATCGCCCCGGCGGTTTTTATTTTTTGCGCTATAAACAAAAATAGAGGGACAATTTTGAAAGAAATGCAATATTTTTTACTTTTTGCTGTAATAAATATCCCCAAAAAATATATAAAAAAAACATTTTTTTTCCTCAGTTTCGGCCGATACGTATTCTTCTACATATTTTTGGTAAAAAAAAAAAATCGCAATTAGCGATTATTGATTGGTTTGCGCAAAAGTTATATCGTTTACAAAATAGGGGATAGTTTTATAGCATTTTTATTAATATTTTTTTTTTTACTAGTAATGGCGGCGATCAGCGATTTTTATTGTGACTGCGACATTATGGCGGACACATCGGACATTTTTGACACATTTTTGGGACATTTGTCATTTATATAGAAATCAGTGATATTTAAATAGCACTGATTCCTATGTAAATGACAGTTGTAGTGAAGGGGTTAACCACTAGGGGGCGGGGAGGAGTCAGTGTGACGTGTTGTGTTTATTTTACTGTAGGGGGGCGTGGCTGTACGTGTGACGTCATTGATCGGCGTTCCCGATGACAGGGAACCGCCGATCACTGACAGTCAGTGTAGGAAGCGCGGGGAGAGGTTTGTTTACACAAACCTCTCCCCGTTCTTCAGCTCCGTAACCCGATCGCGGGACACCAGCGGCGATCTGGTCCGCTGGTCCCGCGGCCGGGGTCACGGCGCTCCCGACCGGGTCGCGAGCGCGCCGCTAGCGGCGCGCGCGCGACCCACAGGCAGGCACATGCACGATCACGTACAGGTACGTGATTTTGCCTGCCCGTGCCATTTTGCCGACGTATATCGTCGTTAGGCGGTCGGGAAGCGGTTAATGGGCACAGTGGCAGCATTTGATGGGCACAGTGGCAGCGTTTGATGGGGCACAGTGGCAGCGTTTAAAGGGGACAGTGGCAGCGTTTGATGGGCACAGTGGCAGCGTTTGATGGGCACAGTGGCAGCGTTTGATGGGCACAGTGGCAGCGTTTGATGGGCACAGTGGCAGCGTTTAAAGGGGACAGTGGCAGCATTTAATGGGCACAGTGGCAGCGTTTGATGGGCACAGTGGCAGCATTTAATGGGCACAGTGGCAGCGTTTGATGGGCACAGTGGCAGCGTTTGATGGGCACAGTGGCAGCGTTTGATGGGCACAGTGGCAGCGTTTGATGGGCACAGTGGCAGCGTTTGATGGGCACAGTGGCAGCGTTTGATGGGCACAGTGAGGCTGTTTGTTTTGCGCCCCCCCAAAAAATTTGAGCACCAGCCGAATACATCGCTTCCCTAACACAGACCCGCCTCTCAGCCAATCAGGTTGCCGGTCTGTGTTACCGGCCCCCTGATTGGCTGAAGTCACAGGCGCTGTGATTGGACGCCTAGGCGTCCAATCACTGCAGAAGACAGGAGCGCGGGAGAAGATGAGGAGACACCGCTCGCCGCCTGACAAGGTAAGTGCCATTGGCAGCCTTTAATGGGCACAGTGACAGCGTTAGATGGGTACAGTGGCAGTGTTAGATGGGCACAGTGGCAGCGTTAGATGGGCACAGTGGCAGCGTTAGATGGGCACAGTGGCAGCGTTAGATGGGCACAGTGGCAGCGTTAGATGGGCACAGTGGCAGCATTTGAGGCACAATGGCAGCACTTGGGGCACAGTGACAGCGTTAGATGGGCACAGTGGCAGCTTTACATGGGCACAGTGGCAGTGTTAGATGGGCACAGTGACAGCGTTAGATGGGCACAGTGGCAGCGTTTAAAGGGGACAGTGGCAGCATTTAACCACTTCAGCCCCGGACCAATTGGCAGCCAAAGGACCAGGCCCCTTTTTGCGATTCGGCACTGCGTCGTTTTAACTGACAATTGCGTGGTCGTGCGACGTGGCTCCCAAACAAAATTGGTGTCCTTTTTTTCCCACAAATAGAGCTTTCTTTTGGTGGTATTTGATCGCCCCGGCGGTCTTTATTTTTTGCGCTATAAACAAAAATAGAGGGACAATTTTGAAAGAAATGCAATATTTTTTACTTTTTGCTATAATAAATATCCCCAAAAAATATATAAAAAAACATTTTTTTTTCCTCAGTTTCGGCCGATACGTATTCTTCTACATATTTTTGGTAAAAAAAAAATCGCAATTAGCGATTATTGATTGGTTTGCGCAAAAGTTATAGCGTTTACAAAATAGGGGATAGTTTTATAGCATTTTTATTAATATTTTTTTTTTTTTTACTAGTAATGGCGGCGATCAGCGATTTTTATTGTGACTGCGACATTATGGCGGACACATCGGACATTTTTGACACATTTTTGGGACATTTGTCATTTATATAGAAATCAGTGATATTTAAATAGCACTGATTCCTATGTAAATGACAGTTGTAGTGAAGGGGTTAACCACTAGGGGGCGGGGAGGAGTCAGTGTGACGTGTTGTGTTTATTTTACTGTAGGGGGGCGTGGCTGTACGTATGACGTCATTGATCGGCGTTCCCGATGACAGGGAACCGCCGATCACTGACAGTCAGTGTAGGAAGCGCGGGGAGAGGTTTGTTTACACAAACCTCTCCCCGTTCTTCAGCTCCGTAACCCGATCGCGGGACACCAGCGGCGATCTGGTCCGCTGGTCCCGCGGCCGGGGTCACGGCGCTCCCGACCGGGTCGCGAGCGCGCCGCTAGCGGCGCGTGCGCGACCCACAGGCAGGCACATGCACGATCACGTACAGGTACGTGATTTTGCCTGCCCGTGCCATTTTGCCGACGTATATCGTCGTTAGGCGGTCGGGAAGCGGTTAATGGGCACAGTGGCAGCATTTGATGGGCACAGTGGCAGCGTTTGATGGGGCACAGTGGCAGCGTTTAAAGGGGACAGTGGCAGCATTTAATGGGCACAGTGGCAGCGTTTGATGGGCACAGTGGCAGCGTTTGATAGGGACAGTGGCAGTGTTTAATGGGCACAGTGGCAGCATTTGATGGGCACAGTGGCAGCATTTAATGGGCACAGTGGCAGCGTTTGATGGGCACAGTGGCAGCGTTTGATAGGGACAGTGGCAGCGTTTGATGGGCACAGTGGCAGCGTTTGATGGGCACAGTGGCAGCGTTTGATGGGCACAGTGGCAGCGTTTGATGGGGCACAGTGGCAGCGTTTGATGGGGCACAGTGGCAGCGTTTGATGGGGCACAGTGGCAGCATTTAATGGGCACAGTGGCAGCGTTTGATGGGCACAGTGGCAGCGTTTAATGGGGACAGTGGCAGCATTTAATGGGGACAGTGGCAGCATTTAAAGGGGACAGTGGCAGCATTTAATGGTCACAGTGGCAGCGTTTAAAGGGGACAGTGGCAGCATTTAATGGGCACAGTGGGCAGCATTTAATGGGCAGTGGCAGTGACAGTGGCAGCATTTAATGGTCACAGTGGCAGCGTTTAAAGGGGACAGTGACAGCATTTAATGGGCACAATGGGCAACATTTAATGGACAGTGGCAGTGACAGCATTTAATGGGCACAGTGGCAGCGTTTAAAGGGGACAGTGGCAGCATTTAAAGGGCACAGTGGCAGCGTTTGATGGGCACAGTGGCAGCGTTTAATGGGGACAGTGGCAGCATTTAATGGGGACAGTGGCAGCATTTAATGGGGACAGTGGCAGCATTTAATGGTCACAGTGGCAGCGTTTAAAGGGGACAGTGGCAGCGTTTGATGGGCACAGTGGCAGCGTTTGATGGGCACAGTGGCAGCGTTTGATGGGCACAGTGGCAGCGTTTGATGGGCACAGTGGCAGCGTTTGATGGGCACAGTGGCAGCGTTTGATGGGCACAGTGGCAGCGTTTAATGGGGACAGTGGCAGCATTTAAAGGGGACAGTGGCAGCATTTAAAGGGGACAGTGGCAGCATTTAATGGTCACAGTGGCAGCGTTTAAAGGGGACAGTGGCAGCGTTTGATGGGCACAGTGGCAGCGTTTGATGGGCACAGTGGCAGCGTTTGATGGGCACAGTGGCAGCGTTTGATGGGCACAGTGGCAGCGTTTGATGGGCACAGTGGCAGCGTTTGATGGCACAGTGAGGCTGTTTGTTTTGCGCCCCCCCAAAAATTTGAGCACCAGCCGCCACTGCTCGAGTATATACGGTAATCTGTCTTTATGTAGATATTACACAGCGTCCAAACTTTTTAGGATCTGGGGTGGTATATTTTGAGGTTAATATCCAAGTTCCTTTTTTCAGGAAATTTATTTTTACAAGTCAATACCGCATTGCCATAGTGTTACCTACTCTTCAGGGATATTCTTAACAATTGCCTGATTCAAATCCAACTGTGCTAGTTGAATATTTTAATAAGCATGGGGACCAGGACCAAAAGAAAGGAACCATATTCTGCATAGCATTATCTCTCAGAACAGAAACCATATGCAACTTAAAGTGACCCTAAACTGCAGTTTAAAGAGGAATTGCAGTCTGCTCAGAAATTTGTAAAAACATGTTTGCCATTCTTATGCCGGGTACACACGGTCGGAATTCTCGTCGGAAAAAGCTCTGATGGTTTTCCCGTCGGAATTCGACGGAATTTCGCTCAAACTGTCTTGCCTACACACGGTCACACCAAATTCCGACGGTCTGTAACACAGCGGCATAAAACACGTTCGACACCACTATAAAAGGGAAGTTTAATGCTTCCGAGCATGCGTTGAATTGTTTCCGAGCATGCGTCGGAATTTTACGTGTCAGAATTGCATACACACGATCGGAAAATCCGATAGAAAGGTTTTCCGTCTGAAAAATTGAGAACAGGTTCTCAATCCAAAGTCCGTCGGAAATTCCGACAGAAAGACAGATGGGCATACACACGGTCGGAAAATCCGTTGAAAAGCTCCCATCGGAACTTCCGACCGTGTGTACGCCGCATAAGGCTTCCCTCCAACCACTTTGCATATTTTATATATACTGCGATTCTGTACTGAAATCTCCCTCTACTGAGTCTGGCTGCAACCATTTTAACTGTGGGCAGCTGAAGCTGCTGCCTGTTCACTTCCTGGATTTACACAGACACAAAGCTCCAGCCCTGCAGCTCTTATTGGCCCTGACTTATCCCCCCTCCCTTCCTGGCAAACTCTCACAAGAGTGAGAGAGCTGCGCATGATGTCACAAACCTAGGCTTTTTACCAGACAAGAAACAGGAAGTAAATGTTTTATTATCCAAAGTTAAAACAAGGGCAGGAGATTTAATAGATGGAAAGATGAAAAAATTACTGAAGTTCTGCTTTAAATAAAAAAAACGATGTACTCAACTCAAAAAAAAAAAAAAAAACACAAACACACACAAACACACACACACCTTTCTTTTGCTCACAGCCTACTCCAATTTTTTTATTTTATTGCGGCTGTGATTTGGCTTCCTCTATTGTTCTCCATGGCTCCAAAAAATGGACTAGGGACTATAGGATTTGAAGTGTGTGGTACTAATGACTGTGTGACTGACATGCACGGTTAGTTCCAAACAAACAGAAGTGAGGAGGAAAAGGAGCAGTTTGGGAGGAGGCAGAAAAACACAGTAGGAAACAATTTCCTGAAAAGTAGACTGCAGGGCCATTAAGTAGTGCATGTGTATGGGTTACTTTTGTAGAATAGTTTTTGCAATTTACCTGAAAGCCAAAGCAGATTGTGGGAATCACGCTGAACATTGAAGACAGTGAGGCAACCCTATAAATAAAAATGCATATATTAAAAGGATATTTCATCCAAACCACAGCATCCAACATTATCCCTTACCAAAATAGAGTATTGTATGACTAGATTTTTTATACCTGACCAATTTCTTACGAGAAGAGAGAAAAAGAGAGATGGGAAAAAAAAGAAAGGGAAGAGGAAAAGGAAGAGGAAGAAGAGGAGAGGGGGGAGAGGAGGAAAAGGAGAGAGATCTTTAATTGAAGTTACCACACATGGGCCAGTATCAACGCTGTATCCTGGCCTAGGCTGACAAGGCCGAGGCCTACGGCAGCACTTTCCAGGGGGGCAGCACTGAAAGAGTCCCCGCCAGCTTGCCCTGTTAGTGCAGTGCCAGTCTTATGCGGTGGACTGGGCTGAGAGGCAAATAAGTCTAGCGCCCCTATAATGTGGCTGCACTGCTTCCGGAATGCTTACAGCCGGCATTCCGCAACTGTGGGGGGGGGGGCTGCTTCTAATTCTGACTGTCCTATCATCCTGGACCACAAACCTTCCTCACTGTGCTATATATTTTTTGCTACACTATTGGCATGGTTACATCTTCTTAGTCCTCTCCATAAAATGATCATAAATTTGTGCTTAAAGTAAAACTATAGGCAACACTTTTTTTCCCCCATTTTGGGAAGAGTAAGGGAGGGTTATAGCCCCTGTCAGTTAATTTTTTACCATCCCTGTCCCATTGCAGAGATTTCCCTTCACTTCCTGCCCCATAGCCAAACAGGAAGTGAGAGGAAATCTATGCAAATTAAGGGAATCCATTGCGCCCCCCCAGGCATGTTGGGTATCAATTTACTTGGCGTAACATTATCTTTCACGATATATAAAAAAATTGGACTAACTTTACTGTTGTCTTATTTTTTTATTCAAAAAAGTGATTTTTTTCCAAAAAAAGTGCACTTGTAAGACCGCTGCGCAAATACGGTGTGAAAAAAAGTATTGCAACGACCGCCATTTTATTCTCTAGGGTGTTAGGAAAAAAAAAAAAAAACAATAAATATAATGTTTGGGGGTTCTAAGTAATTTTCTAGCAATAAAACCCGTTTTAAACATGTAAACACCTAAAATCCAAAACGAGGCTGGTCTTAAAGTGGTTAAACAGCAAGGGGTGTGGCCTTGACAAGAAGGGGTGGGTCATATTTAAATTAGGTGGTGCACAAGTTTAGTCAGGCCTAGGGCAGCACAAAACCTAAATACACTACTAGGCCAGTTATTGGAAGACTAGGCTAGTGCTGGATACCATTGTGATCAGAAGTCCATTTACAGTATTAATACGTAAAATAAGCAAACCTGCTACTTTAACCAAAACAGCTTTCAAAGTTTTGTTCAGAAAAATCAGTGAAAGACAATTTCTAATTGGTTGTGCTAAGTTTCTGCTTTTTGGACACTGATCGAGTAAAAAAGGTTCAAGCAAGCTTTCAAGCATCTAATCCAGGCCTAGAAGAAGGCAAATCTCCCTTTTTGTGAAATGTTCTCTGTATATGTAAAAAATTTATTAATAAAAATAATTAAAACACAGAAAGATCAGTGAAAGACAATTTCTAATTGGTTGTGCTAGGTTTCTGCTTTTTGGACACTGATCGAATAAAAAAGGTTCAAGCAAGCTTTCAAGCATCTAATCCAGGCCTAGAAGAAGGCAAATCTCCCCTTTTGCCTTTTTTACTTCTAAACATCTAAACTCCAAGACCAAATTTGTAATACACTGAATCTTAGCAGCCCTTATATGTGGTGGCTGCAATCGTTTTTTTTTACGTTTTGCTAGTACTAGTAACACTTTCTGTCCCAAGGTGACAACACTCACTCACTGCACTGTATCTATGGAGCAGCAGTGTTGTCATACTAGGATGGGATGTATGGTAGGAATGGAGAACCTCTCCTCATTTCCATAACATACGGAGGGGTGGGCGAATTTTTCTGGGCCACACAAAAAAATGATGACCACCAATATCAGTGGAGGAAAAAGCAGAGGGCACGGGAAGCTGTTAGCCCAATAGATGGCAGGACCACAGGTTCTTTTTGCACTTATCAAGCAGATATTCCAAAACACTTAATTGTACATTTAACAAAATGGAGCAGACATAGCTTTATTGTTCGGGGTTGCATACACTATAATGTTCTCTTACCCTCGCTTACAATATTCTCTGCAGTGTAGCCTCTCTGTTCACCTTGCATAGGCCAATAAACATTATCTCATGTACTAAAAGCAATATAAATAGCAGTGTTTGAAACATTCATTTGGATAAACACATTTTCCTATGGCATTGAAGGCACTAGTAGCATGAAGAGAATATATAATAAACATGAATTACGCAAGTTTACAAAAATCGAAATAGGAATTATTCAATTTTATGTACCGTACATACAAACACACATCAATAATGTTATTAAATCAGTCTAGGAAGAAGCATTTAATAACATAACCCAAATCAATTATAAAAGACATTTATCTCATGGCTGGGGTGACATATGGGAAAAGATAATCTGATGTATTTTGTGATTCAGATAATACAGTATTAAATGACGATGTATGGGAACATTACAGCTGATTTATATAAAGCTCTTTTTAAAGTCAGAGGTACTCTAGACTGACCATTCACATTTATGATATTTGTTGTCAGCAGGGGCGTTGCTAGGTCTGCAAAAGATCATGGGCTAGAGCCCATAGCAGCGTAGTAAAGAAAGTCATATGTTTGGGCGGGCATACACATGTATATACCATAATATACGTGTGTGTGTGTGTATATATATACCCAGAGAGCCCCCCCCCCCCACTTACATCAGGGTCCCAGAGAGCCCCTCCTTACATTAGAGTCCCCAGAGAGCCTCCCCTTGCATCTGGGTTCCCAGAGAGCCCCCTACTTGCATCAGGGTCCTCAGAAAACCTCCCCCTTGCATCTGGGTCCCCAGAGAGCCCCCTACTTGCATCAGGGTCCTCAGAGAGCCCCCTAATTGCATCAGGGTCCCCAGAAAGCCTCCCCTTGCATCAGGGTCCCCAGAGAGCCTCCCCTCCCTCGGGACCCCTGCAGAGACTGGGGGCTATTGGCCCCAGATTCGGGGCTATAGCCCCAAAAGCCACCCCCTAGTGACGCTACTGGTTGTCAGAAAGATTGAATAATCCCAACCCTAGCAGAGTACCCAATAACCTATCCACACAGGAATCCCTGCAAGTCTCATTAGAGCTCTCCCATAGAGGGAATTTCCATAAGCAGCTGTATGGAGTGCCAATACAATAAGTAAAGGGTGCCATACTCCTCATCGGTAGCATCAGCTGTCCAGTCTTCAGGTAGCGCTAACAAGTAGCCCCATTTTTGAAGAAGACCAGAGCAAGAATGATTACTAACCTGCAAATACATCATATGGCCAAAAGTTTGTTGACACCTGACCACAACATCTGCTATATGGCCAAAGTTATGCCGGCACCACTTTAAAACATTTCCACTAATAGGTACCTTTAATGCTACGGCATATAAAACACATTTTACATAATTGTGTGCTTTCAACCTTGTGGTAGTAGTTTGAAGAAGGCCCTTTTGTGTTCCAACATGACTGTGCCCCTTAACAGATGGTCAGTTTCATAAAGACATTGCTTGAGGATGATACATAGTTGGCAAGGTTGAATAAAGACAACAGTCCATCCAGTTCAATCTGTGTTGGCGTGTGTGTGTGTGTAGAGAATCATTTCCCCTATATTGTTTTCGCTAAGATGAACGTCCAAGAGTCTTTTAAAACTATCCATACTTCCTGCCAACATCACAGATTGTGGAAGAGAATTCCACAACCTTACCGCCCTGATAGTGAAAAACCCCCTATGCAGCTTAAGGTTAAATCGCTTCTGTTCCAGTATCATTGTGTGGCCCCATGTCCTGTTACACTCCTGGGACTGAAAAGTTTCATACTTACACTGGGATTGCCGTTGATATATTTGAATATTGCTGTCATATCTCCTCCCAAGTGCCCCTTTCCAGGGAGAATAAATTTAGCACCTATAGCTCGCTCCTCATAATTGAGGTCCTCTAGTCCCCATATTAATTTAGTTGCCCTTCTCTGAACTCTCTCCAGCTTAAGCACACCCTTTGAGGACTGGTGACCAGAACTGGATGAAATACTCCAGATGCCACCGAACCAGAGTTTTATAAAGTGGTAGTGGCACTGGGAGTGGTCTGCACAAGTCTACTGAACACCTTCCACATCAATGGGAATGCCAATTGTGAAACACAACAAAAAAGAAAAAGGGCGTACCGACCTAGCGAAATACCTCAATAAAAATGTATTCCAAGATAAAAACAGCAATAAATATACTCACAAATGTGAATTAAGTAAACGCATGTCATAGTAAGTGACATCAACTGCCTGAAGGTCTAATCAAGTCCATTGGTACTGCCAGAAGGCCAGGAGGCATCCAAAAATGTCTGACACGTTTCGAGGGTGAACCCTCTTCCTCAGAGCCAGGGTAGTGAAATTTGGATACCTCCTGGTCCTCTCGCAGTACCGATGGACTTAATTAGACCTTCAGGCAGTTGATGTCACTTGCTATGACATGCGTTTATTTAATTCACGTTTGTGAGTGTAGCAGGAACCTGGCTATCTTACCTACAGTATCAGAAGACAACCTGCAACATTGTTGCAGTGAGACTGTTTCCCTCTAGTGCCAGCTAAGACTGTCATCACACCCTGTCAGCGGAGAAATTAACACCAGGAAGCAAAGCATACAGGGAATTGTAGTTTAAGGACTCAAGTTTCATATTGAGATTACACGGTTTTAGGACTACAACCTCCAGCCTGCTCTGGGGGCAAAGGAACTAGAGAATCAATCTTGCTAATCTGAGGGGATTTTCTCAGACTACATGAGGGAGAGGAAGAGATTAGACCTAGAGGAAATGATCTGCCTCCCAGGTCCGTCCACCACAGGATTTTAGGCATCCACAGCCAGTTGGGACATAAAGCCTGTGAGAGGGGGATCCAAGGTGCCTATCCAGATGCACCTGTACCGATGGTGTGAAGCATTCCAGTGTGAGTTGACCAGTCGAGTCACTAGAAGAGCCTGCCTGTTCCAGGACGTTTGTTTGTGCCTTGACCGCAGGATTGGGCGAGAGTGCTTTTGGAAATAAGGATGTTGCACATAGATAGAGTTGTATGGACACTGTATACAGACATCATTGCTCTTAGTCACCTTGCTGACACCTGTAGTGCCGCAGGACACAAGGCCATTCAGATAGAGAGGCACAGATGCCATTTTCCTTTCACTTTGCTGAGGAAGATCCTGCATTCTTTACTTGATAATCTGGGCCAGTTGTGTTGTTTGGCCCTGCTATTCAGGAGTTTAAGTGCACCAACGAGAGTGGCTAGCTGAAGATACAAAGCCTCATCTTTCTTCAAAGGGACTGAAGTTACTAGTGCCATATGGGCCTGCACACACCTACTAAGGGTTCTGTATATGCAGTGGGTGTGGACAGTTTATCCGGGAAGCTAATCCATTAAATGTTGATTTGAATACAGTGTAGTTGGGCCTGTGGTGTCAGGAGAGAGGTCTGACATAAAGAGGGTCAGTCTTCTGCTCTCCTCCTGCCTGAACTCATAGTGCCACATTCGAGTAGAGGTAAATTCGCTATAAATTGTCATATTGTGAGTTATTTGCCATTTAAGTGTACATCTGCTCTTGGGGTTATTCTCAGGTTTGGAATCCCCTAAAAGCAGCCTGAATATAGTATTGAGCTATATTGCTCTTAATCTCAGTTATTGCTCTGCAGTTGATTACTTGAATATATATACTGTTACTGTCTGTTTCTTTTCGACAGAAATATTGCAGTAAAGACAATTTATGTGTTTTATCATAACATGTGAGTTTCTCATTGGTCATTGCACTTACACTATTACCAGGTGTGCCAAAGGGGCTGAGACTGCCTCTCAACCCCAATAACAGAGTAGGCAACAATAACAAATACCTGCGGGGGTATCGCTACAGGAGTATATCTATTGCGGTTTTTATCTTGGAATAAAAAAAAAAAAACAGTGCACCCTTTTCTTTTTTGTTGTTTTTCAGTCTGAGGATATCCATTGTCCTGAGAGGGCAGCTGGGTTCACACAAGAGCATGGAGTGGCTCACATAAGGAGGTCTGGTGCGTCCCTATTCACTGGTTGAGGTACAAAATTGTTGCTGTAACTGCAGGAGTTCAGCTTCAATTTGTTAAAAAAAACAAAAACCCAGTCCACCGGACAATCCCCTCGTGTGTGGGCGCCGGCTTTTTGGCGCCAAAAGTCCGGCGGACTTTTTAAGTTTTGTTTTAAATTTTTTGTTGTTTTTCAGTCTGAGGATATCCATTGTCCTGAGAGAGCAGCTGGGGGGTGGGGGTCCCCCCCAAATCCAGACCCTTATCCGAGCACGCGTGCCCTCAACATGGGGGGTGCCCTGGGGAAAGGGGGGCCGTGCGCCCCCCCACCCCAAAGCACCTTGTCCCCATGTTGATGAGGACAAGGGCTCTTCCCGACAACCCTGGCCATTGGTTGTCGGGGTCTGGGTGCGGGTGGGGGGCTTATCGGAATCTGGGAGCCCCCTTTTATAAGGGGCCCCCAGATCCCGGCCCCCCACCCTATGTGAATGAGTATGGGGTGCGATGTACCCCTACCCATTCACCTGGTGTAAAATGTAAAGTAAAAAACCCACACAATTTGGAAAAAATATTTTATTGCACTGCTCCGGGGGTCTTCTTCCGTCTGGGGGTCTTCTCGCCGGACTCCTCCGCCATTTACCTAGCTCTTTTACCGAGCAGAGAAGTCCGGCTACCTTCTTCGTCGTTGCCGCCGTCTGGGGGTCTCGATCCGCCTTCGGGGGTCTTCAGGGGTCTCTTCTGTTCTTGCCGCTGTCGTCGCTTTCTGCGCCGCCTTCTCTTCTTCTTCCTCCTCCTCTTCTTCTTCTTCTTCTTCCGATGTTGACACGTCGCTCTCTCTGCCCGGAATGCCAGAGCCGCGCTGTGCGGGGACTTATATAGGGACAAGGGGACAGTGTCACATGCTCATGTCACATGGTGACCCCGCCCCCTGTGATGTCACAGTCCCAGCATCCCCCAACATCGGAATGTCAACATCGGAAGAAGAAGAAGAAGAAGGCGCAGAAAGCGACGACAGCGGCAAGAACAGGAGAGACCCGGAAGACCCCCGAAGGCGGATCGAGACCCCCAGGCGGCGGCGACGACGAAGAAGGTAGCCGGACTTCTCCGCTTGGTAAAAGAGCTAGGTAAATGGCGGAGGAGTCCGGCGAGAAGACCCCCACGACGGAAGAAGACCCCCGGAGCAGTGCAATAAAATATTTTTTCGAAATTGTGTGTTTTTTTATTACATTTTACACCTTAGGTGAATGGGTAGGGGTACATCGTACCCCATAGGGTGGGGGGCCGGGATCTGGGGGCCCCCTTAATAAAGCCCCCCGCCCGCAGACCCCGAAACCAATGGCCAGGGTTGTCCCTTGTCCTCATCAACATGGGGACAAGGTGCTTTGGGGTGGGGGGGCTGCACGGCCCCCCTTTCCCCAGGGCACCCCCCATGTGAGGGCACGCGGCCTGGTACGGCTCAGGGGGGGGAGGCGCTCGCTCGTCCCCACCCCTTACCTGGCCTGCCGGGCTGCGTGCATAAGGGTCTGAGATGGATTTGGGGGGGACCCCCACGCAGTTTTTCGGCGCGGGGAGTCCCTTTAAATCAATGCCAGGTGACGGAGCTAGCGCGCCGGCATTCACTGCCTGCGCTAGCTACGTATACCTGAAGTTACGTTCTAAATGAACGGACTGCTCCGTGTGTGGGCAAGTCCGTTCATTTTCAAAAGGCCCGCGGACTTTGTCCGCCGGAGAAGTCCGGGCGTGTGTGGGCACACGCTCGGAAGTCCGGGCGTGTGTGGGGAAGTCACGCCGGACTAGGTCCGGCGGACAATCCGCTGGACTAGGTCCGGCGGACAAAGTCCGAACGTCTGTACGGGGCATTACACTCCCCTCCACCCAGACTGACAGTACTGCTTTCCAGAGGTGCCCATGTGCTCCTTCATCCAGAGTGGATGAACTCTAATACAGGAGGTGTGTTACTGGCCAGATCACCAGGTGAAAACAGAGGAAAAAAACATTAAACCACTTGCTGCCTGCCATATAGTAAAATGACAGCGGCTGGGCGGCACTCTTGTTCTGGGACGATGTCATGACCGCGCCCAGAACTGCCGCTCTGGCACGCAGCGTGGCGGTCGCGCTGTGTTTCTAGGGCACAGCACGACCCCGATCTCGGTAAAGAGCCGATGACGCGGATCTTTACCCATGTGATTGGCTGTGTCCAATCACAGCCGGTCACATGTAAACAGGAAAGTGCAGCTTATTGGCTCTCCTCAGCTCCCACTGACAGGGGAGACCTGTACAGGTAATCAGGGCACTGATCTTCAGTGCCCTGCTTACAGTACAGCCCCAGCAGTGCCACCAATCAGGGCCCATTAGTGATGCCAGTCAGTGCTGCCTTTCAGTGCCCATCAGTGCTGCCTATCTTTGCCCACCAGTGCCGCCTATCAGTGCAGCATATTAGTGCCTCATCAGTGCCCATAAGTGAAGCCTCATCAGTGCAGCCTATCAGTTCCCATCAGTGAAGGAGAAAAATTACTTATTTACAAAATTTACTGACAGAAAACTAAGAAACTTTTTTTCTTCAAAAAATTTTTTTTTTCTTTTAATTTAGCAAAAAATAAGAAACCTAGCAGTGATCAAATACCACCAGAAGAAAGCTCCATTTGTGTGCAAAAAAAAATATATAAAAAAAATAAAAATAAAAAAAAGTAATTTGGGTACAGTGTTGCATGACTGCGCAATCGTCATTCAAAGTGTGACAGCACTGAAAGCTGAAAATTGGCCTGGGCAGGAAGGGGGTGAAAGTGCTTAGTAGGCAAGTGATTAAAAATGAAAACTAAGGAAAGCCTCCATATCTAAGGATTGGTAATCTGCAATATATAACATTTTTGGTTTTGAGTTTAATATTGCTTTAATGTTTCATTAGCCTAGTGTCAAAGATGAATTACTGTATATGATCATTTTGTGAATTTGCTGTAGCCCTGATAAAGGGGGAGTGCTTGAGTGTGCGGGAACGGGTTAGTTGTCCTGTCCTATGCTATCCTACCCTATACTATGAACATTTTTGGAATGTTCACCACTCTTTATGCCATTTTTCTCTCTTGTTAAGGGAAGAAGAAACATATACAGGACATCTCTGTATTTTATGGAGTTTTGGCTCCAGGAGATGATGGAAACTAAAAGGTGTGCTTCTGCCATACTTACTTTGAGGTATGTTCATGCTTCTGGAATACAGTGGGCTCCATGAGGTAGTACTTCACAATGATTACCACTGTCAGGTAACAGGCCGCCAGGGTGCCCAGAATACTGAAACCACAAGAAGGAAACAGGTCATTCAACCTGGACAATGACTTTATTCAGCATCAAGCCGTACACCTAATTTACTATTATACAAGTATGACTAATCAGTTTCTTACATTTCTAACAGAATGCAACCAAATTGCAATGTCACACCAGTCTAAGCTTTGGAAGACTGCAAGCATTGGCAGAAATATAGTTTAGTTTATACTAAATATAAATGAGTATTCTGTAAAATATTGGACTTTTTTTTTCCTTCTGGACCTTACGGATTTCAAACCCTGAAATGTATGCAAATAGGGAGAGAGAAATGGGGTATATTCCCATAAAACAGTTCAATAATTATCTTATCATTCAGTGCTTTTGCAAGACACAGAAATTGTGATGGTGGCTGGCTGAACTCTGGGAAAGTATTTTTGGGGCCTAGCTGCTATTCATAGGTGCCTCCAAAGCTAAAGTAGTTCTTAGTTCCGATGAAGCGGGTCATACCCTTGAAATGCGTTGGGAAGTAGGAAAAACACAAGCCTGATCAGTTCAGTTGCCTAGGGCTACCGCTGAGCCAGCCCCTGATGGGAAAACCTTGGCGACACTGCATATTTTATGCATATTCTCTTAAAACTACATGTGAATAGTATTTAACTTTTTTTTTTTATAAAAGCACAGTGATACTATTCAAGAAAGCAGTGTTTTGCCCTTTATTAGAGATACTTTTCTGCTGCATTCCTGGAAGATTAGGGCTTAGGCATGAGCCGAGTCACAGCACAGCAGTGGAGGTTACCTGGCCAAACAAGGAGGAAGTGAGGCCGCTTTGCCCATGGTCAGGGCTGGCACCAGCATTAGGCAGTCACCTTAGTGTGTCAAGATGGGGGGGAGGGGGGGAGCAGTAAAAATCCATAACCCCAGTCCCCAGGAAAGGTAGCGCAGTGGTGTCTGCGGTGGGCAATCTCACATCTGGACAGAAAAGGGCTGTCGGTGGTGCTAGGCATATGTGGGATCTTGTTCAACTGTGGAGCAGGGAGCTGTAGGAGTGAGCCTCCCCCTGCCCTATACCAAATTTTGCAAAAACACATCCGAAAGTCTTCCTAAAGCATATGGGAAAATGTGTTCTGGTCTGATGAAAACAAGGTTGAACTTTTTGGCCATAATTCCAAAAGATATGTTAGGCGCAAAAACAACACTGCACATCACCAAGAGAACATCATACCCACAGTGAAGCATGGTGGTGGCAAAATCATTCTTTTTCTTTAGCTAGAACAGTGGCCTTAGTCAAGGTAGAGTGAATTATGAACAGTTCAAAATACCAGTCATGTCAATATTGGCACAAAACCTTCAATCTTCTGCTAGAAAGCTGAACATAGGAACTATATCTTTCAGCATAACAGCCCAAAGCATACATCCAAGTCAACAAAGGAATTGCTTCACCAGAAGATTCAAGTTTTGTAATGGCCCAGCCAGAGCTTAGACCTAAATCCAATTGAAAACCTGTGGGGTGATCTGAAGAGGGCTGTGCACAGATGTCTTCGCAATCTGACAGAATTGGAGTTTTGCAAAGCAGAGTGGGCAAATATTGCCAAGTCAAGATGTGCCATGCTGATAGATTCATACCCCAAAAAGACTGAGTGCTGTAATAAAATCAAAAAGGTACTTCAACAAAGTATTAGTTTTAGGGTGTGCACACTTATGTGACCATATTATTTTTATTTTTTTTTACTTCCCTCCAACTAAAATATTTCAGTTTGTTGGAGTACAGATTATAGGTCACATTAAAAAAGGTGGAAAAAGTTCTAAAATTATTTAACTTTGTCTAATTTTTTTACATAACCGCTTCCCGACCGCCGCATGTAAATATACGTCGGCAAAATGGTTGGGCTAGGCAAAAGCACGTATATATACACGTGCCCTTTAACTGCCTAGCCGCGGGGTCGCGCGCGCTCGCCGCTGGCGGTACGCTCGCGACCCGGTCGGGAGCTCCGTGACCACGGCCGCGGGACCAGCGGACCCGATTGCCACTGGTGTCCCGCGATCGGGTTACGGAGCTGAAGAACGGGGAGAGGTATGTGTAAACAAACCTCTCCCCGCGCTTCCTACTCTGCCTGTCATTGATCCGCTGTTCCCGGTCATCGGGAAAGCCGATCAATGATGTCAGACGTCAGACCCGCCCCCTAATGTAAAAAAAAAACACACACGTCACAGCCCATAACCCCTCCCCTCCCCCTAGTGGTTAACCCCTTCACTACAACTGTCATTTATACATGAATCAATGCATTTAAATAGCATTGATTGCTGTATAAATGACAATGGTCCCAAAAATGTGTCAAAAATGGCCGATGTGTCCGCCATAATGTTGCAGTCACAATAAAAATCGCTGATCGCCGCCATTACTAGTAAAAAAAAAAAAAATTATAAAAATGCTATAAAACTATCCCCTATTTTGTAAACGCTATAACTTTTGCGCAAACCAATCAATAATCGCTAATTGCAATTTTTTTTACCAAAAATATGTAGAAGAATACGAATCGGCCTAAACTGAGGAAAAAAAAATGTTTTTTTATATATTTTTTGGGGATATTTATTATAGCAAAAAGTAAAAAATATTGCATTGTTTTCAAAATTGTCGCTCTATTTTTGTTTATAGCGCAAAAAATAAAAACCGCAGGGGCGATCAAATACCACCAAAAGAAAGCTCTATTTGTGGGAAAAAAAGGACGCCAATTTTGTTTTGGAGCCACGTCGCACGACCGCGCAATTGTCAGTTAAAATGACGCAGTGCCGAATCGCAAAAAGGGGCCTGGTCTTTTGGCTGCCAATTGGTCCGGGGCTGAAATGGTTAAATTATAAATATGATGGCAATGATAAATCCTATGGGCATCCCATATTCCAATCCCTATCCAAGTTGTACCCCCTTTACTTCATCTTGGGTACCCATTAACTGACCCCACCAACAAAGTTATCTAGTTTAGTTTTAGGTTTGGTTCACACTGGTGTGCTGTCCGGCATCGGATGTGATTCGCACTGCACTGCAAATCACATGCGATGTCTATGCCATGCAAACTCAGCCATACAAATTGTATGGCTGAATTCGTATTGCATTTTGGATCCTTTTTTTGGTCCGAACCAGAATCGGAACGCATGGGTGTTCACACCCATGTGATCCAATTCCTGTCCGAATTGACAGTTTGCACTGCGATTTGCAAACTGATTTGGGGGTGCCATTAAACTTTCTTTTGACACTCCAAGCAGTTTGCATATGGCAGTATAATGCGGGAACCCGCAGTGGATTTGCAGGGTTCTCGCATCACACATTTGGGAATAAAATGGGGTAGTATTGTGTGGGACAAAGGGAGACAGGAGGAGAATGTAGGCAGTTTCAGGCATTCTGCCCGCCTGTAGGGGGCACCATGCCGATGCTACAGGGGAAGAGTGAGATAAGGGGGGGATCTGTTCCCTGTAGACTCCGTCAGCCTCTCTGGGTAGGTGTCTAATAGACATGTGCCGTCCATTGTGAATCGAAATTCAGATACAATTTTAATTTCTTCTGAGATCCAGGTGTATCCAAACTTCAATAGTAACAAAATGTAAATGAATCCGAATTAACAAAACTAAATTTTGGCTGAAATTAGAAATCAAATTTGAAAACGATTTTCAGGTTGAATTTGAAAACTAAATCGAATTTGACAACAAATAAACATATTGCTGACTATTGCTGATTTCCTTCAAAGACTATGGGGGTTATTTACAAAAGGCAAATCCACTTTGCACTGTATGTGCACTTAAAAGTGCAGTCGCTCTAAATCGAAGGGGGTAGATCTGAAATGAGGGAGAAGCTCTGCTATATATATATATATATATATATATATATATATATATATATATATATATATATATATATATATACACATATATACACACACACACACATACACACACACACACACATACATACACACAGAACCGCGGTTTACATACACGTACAGGGCAACAGGGGTTTTGGCAAATTTTGTTTTACTTTTTTCTTTAATTTATTTTTTTACGTGTTTGCTATCACAAGGGGTTATTAAAAAAAAAAAACTCACTCTTACTTTGAACCCAACTCATAGGGTAGCTTGAGCCCTCAACCCAGAGAAGCCATGCCATACCAGCCATGACTAAATTGTTGGCTGCATTCAATTTTTTTGGGAAGGCCTCCTATCAGATGGTAGTTGGAGAGGTAGTGGAAATTTCGCAGGCCTCATTCCCATCTTATCAATGTACTGCACAGTTTCCGTGCAAGCCCAAATATACAGTGCCTTGAAAAAGTATGCATACCCCTTGAAATTTAAACTTTTGGTTGTAAAATGACAAAATATGGGAAATTTATTTTATTGGGATTTTATGTGATAGACCAAAAGTGACACATAAATTGTGAGGTGAAAGTAAAAATTATAAATGGTTAAAAAAATGGTTTACAAATAAATATCTGAAAAATGTGGCGTGCGTTTGTAGAACCCCCTTTAGCTGCAATTACAGCTGCAGGTCATTTTGGGGATGTCTCTACTAGCTTTGCACATCTAGAGAAATTTTTGCCCATTCTCCTTTGCATATTTTTCAGAAATATAACATGCAAGATTTTAAGGCGCTTTTCTTCGTAAATTAAAATTTCTAAAACAAAAAGACTGTGCGATATTTTACAGCATATTTGGATGCGGTAAAATATTGCTTAGTGAATTGTGCCCCATGTGTATAATTCCCCATACACATGGTCGGATATTCCGATGGAAAAAGTCCGATCGGATTATGTAAGAAAATCCGATTGTGTGTGTGGGCTCTAGCGGACTTTTTCCATCGGAATTTCCGTCAGAAAAAATTTGAGAGCAGGATCTAAAATTTTCCGACAACAAAATCCGATCTGACTTTTTCCGATCGTGTATAGAATTCTGACGAACAAAGTGCCACGCATGCTCAGAAGAAATTTGGAGACGAAATTTGGAGCTATTGGCTACTGGCCTCTACGTAGTCCCGTTGTACGTTTTGAACGTCACCTCGTTGGGAACGATCAGATTTTCCGACAACTTTGTCCGACTGTGTGTGTGCGCGCGCAACACAAGTTTCAGACAAAATCCGTCTGAAAAAATCAGATGGATTTTGTGGTCGGAATGTCCGACTGTGTGTACATTAGTGTTAGAATATACTCACTGTGGCACAAAAAAAAAATAATAAAATGTAGGTGCCGCTCAGATATAGTTAAAGTCCAACTAGACCCGAGTGCAGGCAGGAACAGGGAGCTCGTCTTAGCTCCAAGCTGCAGCAATATCAAAGGAAAAGATCCATAAGCCGCACATCATGAAGCAGACTCATGTGCATGAAATGAGCCATCCATAACCAAAAAGGCATATTTATTCCTCCATTCAGACTGATGGCTATAGTACAAAGACTATTTGCTAAAATCCCTATCAAGATTTGTATCTGGTGGACAGAAATCCAATCAGAGCCTCAGCCACATTAAGCTGAATCATGTCCAATCAATATGATGGGAATAAAATGCTGAGGCAGTGGTCCTATGTAATAAACAAAGTATTTGCTTAATGAACATCAGATGCAGATTTACAATATATTCCACAGCCAATAAAAATGGAGCACAACCTGAAGAATAAAAAAATTATATAGATACCCACGCTATGGTGTACAAATATTATAATAAAACTATCCTACATAAATGTGACAGGGCTGCTGCTGCCGTGGAAGGTTAAAAAAAAACAAAGTGATGATATGAATTATTATACTCAGCGCTGCTTCAATATTCCTAATAATCAATAAATCATACAATATAATGCAAAAAAAAAAAAAAATACATAAAGTGCAAATCTGCAAAAAACTGCAAAACTGTATCAAGTCCTTTTAATACAAAATACACGTGTAGATTCTTGTTGTGAAGATTCGAGTGCCATTCTGTGCTTCCCTCCTGGGTCCTCACTCACCAGAGATAAGTTATAAACAGGCAAGATATTTTCCAGCAAGGATCAGGATGTCTCCTTACACCATTGATTGTGAAAGATTCCAAATTGAACCAAGATGTATTCTCATTATTCCATTACTGGGTCTCCATTGCGGTAAAACAGGCAATACATGTGCCAAATGAAGAAAGATGCACATAGCGTAATAATGCTAAAAAAATTTTTTTTTAAAACACACACAAAAAAATGCACTTACATCAAAAGAAAGGCACGCAGACAAAAAAAAATTGCTGCCTTGGCTTACTGCCAGCCGTCACTGTACCTCGTGCGAGTGTTCCTTGCTTGGCGCATTTCGCCCCTCCCACTGGGCATCTTCAGGAGCTAGGGGGGCCATGACTGGCTGTCTTTGTTAAGTCCTGCCCACTACACCGAAACCTCCCACTACTCTCATCATCTGCAATGTTTAAATTTCACTTCCTGTTAGTACAGGAAGTGTTGTGGTCTCCATCTTGGTACTCTCGTGTGCGGTCTGTCTCATACATAGAAAATACCATGTTTGCACTCCCTGTGATCACCCATTCATACAAACAGGAAGTGCAACGGCTACCACATAACCGGTACTCACATGGAACCATCCCGCTTCCTTTAAAAACAGGAAGCCGCTTGGGCGCCATCTTGGTACTCCCTATTCCATCTACTCTACATTGCGTTTGCCATTTTTGTACTCCCGCATGTTGTGTCAGATTACTGGTGACACAAATTCTAATTGTGGTGCTTTGCATATCGGTGTCATTGGCTGAAAGATGTATTGAGAGGTTTGAATAGTATACTCGTGTACTGCGGCTCAAAAATTAGAGACCGCAGCACGGGAGTACACCACTATGCATTTCAAATAACACATATACATGCTACCATTAATAAAAAACAAAATATTACAGGATTAAAAATTTGACTGTATGCATATATTGTTGTTATCAAGTTTACTTATATAATGCCCATCTAAATAGTCAAAACTTAAAAGCTACATATGTATAAAAATTCATGCACAAAAATGATGTATAAATTCATATAAACAATAGTCAGTAATAAAATAATTAAATATCTAAATCTATGTTCAACCCTGCAGGTGTCATCGACTAACCATTCCATTCCGTTTCCGGAATATATCCATTCCGCTTCATTTTGTGAAATGGCTTTTTTCATATTTGTGCCTCTCCAGTGTCTTTCTGCTCTGTCTATGCCACAAAAGGTTCATTTTTAGGGGTCTCTGTTGTGGAATCTTCTAAAGTGATTAGATAAACTGTGCTTTGGAAATCTTTTTTTTTTTGTATTATTAATATGCTCCCTAAGTTTTACTTTTAGCTCTCTGGTAGTTCTACCCACATACTGCAAACCACACTCACATTCCATTTAGGTATGTGACATGAGTGGTTCCGCATTTGATGAACTTTGATATTTCATATACTTGTTCTATTGTCCTGGATTGAAAGTGCATTTTCCTTTTTCCTCCTGAAAAAAACTGTCTAATCCAAAAAAGTGACAGTTTTTTTTGGTGGGTCAGGGATGCTTTTAACTATTTTATCTTTCAATATAGGTGGTCGTTTGTAGATAAAATTAGCTCTCTTTGGCAATGTTTTGGCAAGTATTGGGTTCCTCAAAAGAATTGCCCAGTGTGTTTTAATGACCTTCTGTTTGTATTGTCTATTGTATTCTGTACAGAATGCTATTTGGAAATCTCCCCCTTTCCTCTGTTTGGGGGTAAGGCATTCCCCTCTCTCCATTAAGCCAACATCCTCCTGAATTTTTTGTAATTGGGGTCGTTTTTTTATCCCTTTTGTGCAAATCTGTCTATTAACATGTTAGACTGTGCGTTATAATCTACCACCTGCACACAGTTTTTTTTATTTGTATTAATTGGCCTTTAGGTATGCCCGTGATCCACTTTGGGTGATGGCCACTACAGGTAGGGATATAAACTGTTTCTATCCGTACTTTTAAAATAAGTATGTGTTAACATTCTTTTGCCTTGTTTAAAGATTTCCAAATCAAGATAGTTGACTATCTCTACTGTAATTCTCTGAGAAAGAGACATTATATTTACTGATGTTAACTTGTTGAAAAATTTTTAAATGATTGTTCAGAGCCTTCCCATACTAGAAATATATTGTCGATGTATCTTCTGTATGTTATCAGACCTGGGATCTGTTTGCCAAAAATTTCCTCTGATTCTCATTTGCTCATAAAAATTAGGGGCCAAACAAGGGGCATATTTGGCCCCCGTGGCTACACCCTTAATTTGTTTAAAAAAATAGTTTTGCATGCCAGAAATAATTGCTGCCAATTGCCAAATCTAATATATACATCATAAACTCAATCTGTCTCCTCTTTTACTTAGGTTTTCAATTTTTTAATGCCCATTCTACAGCTCTGATGGCATCATCTTGTTTAATGTTAGTAAATAATGAATCTGCATCAATACCAGCCAGTATTGTGTGATCATGAGGAGTGTGAGGAATATTTCTGATGTGATTAATGAGAGCTCTACTGTCTTTAGTGATGGAAATTGTTGGGCTATGCGTTGGAGAAAGTGATCTAAATACTCTCCTATTCTCGAAAATAAAGAATCTACCCCATTAATGATTGGTCTGCCTGGGGGTTTTAGTCGATTCTTATGAATTTTAGGGACTTGATATATAATGGGAGTTTTCAGTGCCTCTGGGATGAGGTATTTAGCCTCTGTTTTTTTAAATCTAGAATTCCTTCCTTCTGAGCTTTCTTTACTTTTTTAATAAGTTGGGCTTTTAATTTATTAACCGGGTCTCCTTTAGGTTTGCTGTATGTATCCTTATCGTCTACCAAACGATTGAGTTCCTGGATATAGTACTCTTTATTTAAACGCAACAATCCCCCCTGTCAGCCGGTCTTATTACAATGTTTTTCTTTTTTTTCTAAATCATTGAGGCACTGTTTAATCTGTTTATTGCCTCTCATGGGATGTATATTAATTGCTTCAATATCCTGTTCTACCATCATTTTTAGGACATCTAGGCATTGATTGCTACCATGTTTCAGATTGAAGGTAGATTTATTCTTCAAGCCACTGTGTGTAAATAGTGGATCTATGGGTTGAACATTATCAATTTTATTAGCAAAATGCTTAATATTAAATCTTTCTAATAAATGTAATAAATGTAAATCAATTAAAGTCCTAAATTTATTCACATTTTTGGGTGGGGCATATTTTAAACCTAATCCTAATACCCTGAACTCCTCTGTATTAAAAGTAATGGAACTCAGGTTAAAAATACCTGCATCTAAGTTTCTATTTTTTTTTCCTCTTCCCTCCTCTCCTGCCTCTTTTCTTCCTTCTCCTGTATTGTATGGGGGTGGGTGACCTCTGTGTCCTCCCATTGGTCTCCAGTAATTCATAGGTTCTCTTGGGGGTCCCCAGTGACCTCCTCTCCCTCTGTATCCCCTCCAGGGGGGTCTGCCATATCCTCTGTCCCGAAAATCCCCTCCATAAATGTGGGGGATAAAGATTATACTCAAATTGTCTGTGGTAAGAAGGTCCTCCTACATTATATGGTGGAGTACAAGGTCTGATGGGCTCATATCTATTCTGTGTGGGTAGGTTATACTGGAGTTTCTGGTTCATTATTGGATTGATAGTAAGTTTGGGTTGTATAGTTAGGCTCATTTCTATTGTTTCCTGTATTGTTGGAGTATCTAGCTGGAGTACGGAGGTTCGGTGTCTGTGTAAAGGGCACTGCTTCCCTCTCCATAGAGGATTCTCTATATAATGCGATCTCTTCCATTTTCTCTTCCTGCCATTTATAAATGAATCCTTGTTCAGGTGTGGCAAATGCTTAACATGCAAAAGAGGAAAAAGGAAAACACACTTTCAATCCAGGACAACGGGACAAGTATGTGAACTATCAAAGTTTATCACATGCGGAACCACTCATCATGTCACATACCTAATGGAATGTGAGTGTAGTTTGCAGTATGTGGGTAGAACTACTAGAGAGCTAAAAGTAAGATTTAGGGAGCATATTAATATAAAAAAAGGATTTCGAAAGCACAGTTTATCTAATCACTTTACAAGAGACCACAACAGAGACCCCTCAAAATGAACCTTTTGTGGCATAGACAGAGCAGAAAGACACTGGAGAGGCACAAATATGAAAAAAGCCATTTCAAGAAACGAAACAGAATGGATATACCAGTCGATGACACCTGCAGGGTTGAACATAGATTTAGATATGAATTGTTTTATTACTGACTACTAATTATTTATATGAATTTATACAGAATTTGTATATGAATTTTTATACATATGTAGCTACAGTCAAAATTTAAATCTATAATTTTAGTTTTTTTATTAATGGTAGCATGTATATGTGTTATTTGAAATGCATAGTGGTGTACTCGTGTACTGTGGTCTCTAATTTTTGAGCTGCAGTACACTATTCAAACCTCTCAATACATCTTCCAGCCAATGACACCGATATAGCAAGCACCTCAATTAGAATTTATCTGTCACCAGGAATCTGACACAATATGCAGGAGTACAAAGATGGCAACTGCGATGCAGAGTAGATGGAATAGGGAGTACCAAGATGGCGCCCATGCGGCTTCCTGTTTTTACAGGAAGCAGAATGGGTCCATGTGAGTACCAATATGGTAGCCGTGGCACTTCCTTTCTGTATGAATGGGTGATCACAGAACAGAACTCTCTTTTGGACGCGTGGACTGCCTACAAGGACCTGTAGGGAGGCCTTCCGGAGAGCGCAGCCTCCAGCAACTGTGGAGCGGAACAACCAGTGACTCTGCTTCATACCTGTGTGCTAAAGAGACAGTGTGACTGGATCGGGAAGGATTCAGAGACGCCTGACTGAGCCATCTGAGGGTCCGGGTCATCTTGCGGAAGAGAAGCATCGTGACAGTGCTGGCTTAAAGCAGGACTGAGACAACCAGAGTGGAGGTTTCCTATTCTTCCAGGCCTGGTTTGGTGAGAGGGCTGCTGCCCATAATTCTTAACGCACTTTTACACGCTTAGACTCATACCACAGTGTTGCTGGGACTGGTAGTCCTGCAGAGGAGGTTACACACTATTAGACTGAGTTCAAGCAGGCCTCAAGCCTATACTCCACTAGGATCCGATACTGTGTGGTTTGGAGACAACTAAACTGTAGGCAGTTATAAGCGTGCTACATCATAAGAACAGTTTCAATATTCATTCTACACTATTCTTTGTTTGTTAAACCTTTTGGATTACAATCACTACAATACAATAGCTAGCAGAAGACAGAAGACCAAAGACTACATCTTTATTCTAAGGCCATACGATCAAAATCACAACAAGGAAGGACTGCATTATAAAGCAGGGGGAGCTCCTTAGCAATTGTATTGTGTGGTTTTGATAACTTTATATTCCTGTGTTTGTTACAGCGTGCTGGAAGTGGGAAGGTGCCCGGAGCCAAGGGATAGTTACTCACTGGTCCCACTTGGAGAAACGCCTGCAGGGGTCATCCAAGAGTTCTTTATATGTCAAAATTGTTGTGAACGACCACTGTGTTGTCGCATTACGTTTATGTGGCGGTGCAGTTATTGTTATTACTGTTTCATATCAGTTCCAGTAAAAAGCATATTCTGGTTAATTACAATTGGTGTGAAACGATGTTCCTTTTTTTCCTACAGGTGGAACAACGTATACCCAGGTAATGGTAGAGGTACACTATTGCTGTATTGTACATTGTCTGGTCATTTTTTGTTGCTAGCTTCACACCAACACTGCAAGGGGATTGAGCCAAGTTATTGGGGGTGTAAGATAAGAGTACAGGCCCAATAAAATACCAGCAGCTCCTTTGGGGGTTAGTGCTAGACATATATATATATATACACACATATATAATTATAATTATACAGGATTTATATAGCACCAACAGTTTACGCATCGCTTTACAATGTAAAAAAGGGAGACAATACAGTTATAATACAATAAAATACAAGCATATGAAATTAAAAGGAAATCGATATACTGAATGCCATAATCTCATGTATTACTAAATAAAGCTGTCATGATATTGGTCCTTCCCCGGTCAAGAATTGGTTAACCACCGAAATATGACTGTAGACTAATAATACCACAATTATATTCCCAGAGAAGAGTAGCGACTAATCTACATTGAGGAGCACGGATATAGAATTAAACGTGACACTTCAGGAAACCATCTTGTAAGCTTTTGACATGTTATAAGAAAACCGGTAATTGAAGATAATATGAAGAGCCGAGATTGATTGCTCTCAATACCTTAAAGTTAAGCTTAACTAGAACAGTAAAAATGAATTATATACTCACTGCAAGAGAGGCCTATTCATATAAGTCAAAGTAATAAATGAGAATCTCTTACCAATGTAGGAGTTCTGTAATATGCAATATATACACTAAAGCACAGAAAACAATGAAGTTAGACTTACTGGTAACTGTTTCCAGGAGTCTTCCAGGACAGCCCTTGAGAGATGGAGGGCCTCCCCAGACAGGAAACACATTTCCTCCAGCTCTTTAAAATGTGGTCCCTCAGGCATCTGGTCAGTTTTATCCAAGAACTGAAGGATGGAGCTGAAATACACTTAAGCCATACATGCAATTCATTTTATACATAAAGGGTGGGAACATGCTGTCCTGGAAGACTCTTGGAAACAGAGTTACCGGTAAGTCTAACTCCGGTTTTCCCCCAGTCTTCCAGAGCAGCCCTTGAGAGGATGAACAAGTATTGAGGTCATTGTTTTTAAGGAAATTTTCCCTACTCTCTAGATGCTTTCCTGAACCTGAAGCTACCGGAGTAGGGGAAGTGGGCACCTGATCCGGCTGGCTAACGGCCAAGCCTGGGGCTTGTATATCTGAGATACATTTTCTGAATGATTGAAAAGTAGATTGCATTTCATCCTTGAAGAAGTAGAGAAATTTAAAAAAAGGGGAATCCTCCTCGCTCTTTAACACGGCTGCGATGCAAGTAGGACATTAAGTTTTTGTGTAACTAGATGAGAGCCTTGCATTACAAGGACATTTCTTCTTATCGGTCTTGGTAGTGGCTTTTTCTGATCTGGATTCTTTCTGAGAGGGGGAGGAGGAGAGAGGGTTTTTTTAAATTTATTTTTAAACAAATGAAACCTCATCTAGTCCTGGCCTCCTCCCAGTGTGCCAAGGTGCCCACAGAGCTACAAGGTGGTTCCCTCAGGGTCTTCTAGCTCCCCTTGTAATAAAATTGATACACAGGAAAAAAAAAAGGTTCTGGCCAGGCCAGCTTTCCTGTAATGAGCCGGCGTTTGACTCCCCTGGAGCGTGGGATGCCTTCATGGTGCTCCGTTGCTGCTGGCGTCCAAAGCCCATGCTATTGCGCCTTTTATCTACGTTGGCTTGCCCTTCCCCTTGCTCCTTTCGCCGAAGGCCGGAACCACAACCTCCGGCACGCAGTGATGACATCACAACCGCTGGAAGTGACACCTGGCGTTTTCCAAGTCACGATGTCCTACAGCGAGAAGAGTGAGCTCTCACTGTTGGCGCCATGCTTCCCGATCACTCCCTCGCCGGGCACCGGAGAGAGGGGGGGACGGGGAACTCCATACCAATGCGGAGGGAACAACGGTGAGGGGGATTTTTGGCTAGTCTGGACAGCCCTTGATGATGGATGCTCTCCAACTCCATCTCCCCTTTGAAGATGGTTCCTCTAGGCAACATGTCTCCTCTGACTGAGAAAACAAAAAAACTGACCAGATGCCTGAGGGACGGCTTTTAAAGAGCTGGAGGCAATGTGTTTCCTGTCCGGGGAGCAGCTCCATCTCTCAAGGGCTGTGCTGGAAGATGACTGGGGGAAAATTTAATTTTTTCTTTGACATGACTATTAAAAAAAAAAAAAAAAAAAAAGAAGGACATTTCTTGTTTGTTTAAAACCAGTAGTGTAGTTACAAAGGGAGGGCCCCCACTGCTAATTTTGGGCCCCACCTCATCCTGGCTACTACTCGTCTATGGCTTTCACCCTTGCTTGCCTTTTTACTGCCCTCTAGGATGAACACTTAAGAGACCATCACTAGGCCATTTATTAAAAAAATAAAAAATAAATCCTCTTAAAAAAAGACTATATTTAATTCAACATATTTTAAAGTGGTTGGAAATCTCTGAAATTAAAAAATGAACAAACCATATCCTTTTATAGTGCGTACTTACCTTGATTCAAAGCATCTAGTGTAATTATGTCTGCTTTTTCATTCCTTTGCTGTCTACATGCATCACTTCTGAAAGGCAACGCCGACACCTGACAAGCATGTAAAAGTCTCCTTTGTGTACACAAGGAAAAGCCCCAACACTACTGCTAGGCAAAACCATCTTGGATGGAGTCAGCACCCCCAGCTGTCACTCAAGGATTCTCCTCTGACTGCTATATAAAAAGGTTATGTAAGATGATAAAGGGAGAGGTGGAGGAGCAGGGCCAATATATAAAGTAATTTGACATTCAAAAAGAGGAGAAGGCTATGATGTGCAAGGAGGGAGGGGGCTGTGTTAGAGAATTTACACCTTCTGGGTGTGAATTTTCTAGCTCAGAGTCAAAAAAAAAACCACACACACTTTAAATACTTGATTTCTCTGTGTGGCACCTGCACTTTAATTTTAAAGAGACCCTGTCATCAAAAATAAAAAAACAAAATAACAACAGACACATCCTTTATGGCAGAGCTACAAAGGCAAGATGCTAAAGGCTGGTGTAAACCTCAAGGATGGATTTTCCATACAACATCATAACAAGGGTCCCGTATGAAGGAGGTTCTTAAGAGGGGGGGGGGGGGTCACCATTAAATAGCTCAATCCCCTTATACTGTATTGCAAATCTCTCTTGCTTAAAAGTAGAATTTAAAAAAAAAAAAAAAAAAGGCAACCCCCCCCCCCCTTATTTTGGATAGAGTAAGGTAAGGGGAAGTTATAACCCCTATTGGTTGTTTCCCATCTGTGTCCCATTGAGGAGATTTCTTCTCACTTGCCATACTATAGCCACCACAGGAAGTGACAGAAAATGCCTCCAAAATTAGGGAAATCCCTGGTTGTCACCAGAACTAGTCTCTCCATTGGAAGATTTCCCATCTTGCCCTGTTTTGGTGACCACTCAAAATTTGTTATTGGTTTTTCTTTCTGTGCTAATGGTCACCAACAATCCCTCTCCCGTATCAAAAAAAATATATTTTTATATATTTTAGCATCCAAATCAGAGTTATATTTTTGCTGCAGACAGGTACACTTTAAAGTAAAAGTGGAGTTGGAGTACTGCATGGACTAGCACACTCTGCGGTAACAGAGCTGTAGCCACATGAATAAGCAAGACGTAAATGCAGAAATATGACCATGAAGCAGTTTAAAGTAATCTGCAAGCAGTGCCATACATAATAATGCCATATATGTAGAAACTCAGAAAATGGGTCACGTCTCCGGGCTTCTACTCGTATTTGGGACAAATGACTGCTTAAAGAAATATATACGAAATCTAGAAGAGGTAGGAATGACCTAGATTCTCTATACTAAAATTAATTCACTTATGTACTGAATGATCATACCCTAAAGCCATCTGACCAAGTTGCCCTAGCGATATCCCCTGACAGCATTCCTTTTGCTTCCCTTAAATCAGTACATTTTCTACAGAGATATCAGGGCCAAAAGATGGGACATTTTATAAAAGTAGGTTTAAAGCAAAATTAGATCAACTGTGCATCCAAGTCTACATTTTGAGCATTTATTTTTATTTTTTTAACTATTTGTACTATAGTGTGCTGCCACCTAACCCCTTCATGACCAGGGCAAGGATCCTACTTTAGCGTAGAACTACTGTCCAATATCACTCTTGAACGTAGATGTAAACATTTTGGCGAAGATATTAGCAAACCGCCTGAAACACCTTATACCTCATATTGTGCACCCCGACCAAAACGGGATTTATTGTAGGTCACGAAGCACGAGATAATGCCCTTAGAGCTATCCACCTCATCCATTGGGCATGCACCCGCCCTGAGCCTAGTCCTTACCTTATTCTATCCACAGGCGCAGAAAAGGCCTTTGTCCACATATGCCAACCTGGATCATGGCTTTATATTCAGCCCCCAGGTTAAAGGCGAATGACCTTTTCTCTTACCAATTAGGAATGGCATGCGCTTGATACGGGCTAGCCCAGACATCAAAGGGTCCCCACCACTAGTGAGTAGTTTACAAGCAGCATTCCCCTTTACATGGGCCAAGTCCTCATTGAAAATTTTAGTTATTCAACTCACTGACCGCTTTGATTCTCTAGAATAGTAACTAGCCCACTTTACTGGCAGCGGTTAGGAGGAATCTTGCAAATTGGTCTAAAACTGCCTTTACCTGGCTAGGGCGGGTGAACATCCTCTCACGAGAGCTCTATCTGCAGATGGTGCCAGTGCCCTTACCCAGCACCTTTTTCTCAACAATTACAAGTATGCTATCTAAATTTCTGTGTAATGCAAAGAGACCCTGAATAGCTATCCGAGTGCTGGAGGCGTAGATATACCGGATATCAGAAGATATTATAGGGCCATCGTTCTCCAGCGGATGATAAACTGGCGTTTCCATACCCAATCTAGGCTCTGGGTATCCCTGCAAGAACCTGGCTTATGCTCTGTGGTTGCCTATGGAGCACAGGGGGTTGTCAGACGCTACCTCACGTCCCAAGCTCTTAAAGTTTGTGACTGGATCAACAGTCAATACTAATTGGTTCCCCGTGTGTCCCGGGGAGCAGATAGTCTTCTTTGGGAAACGGGCAGAGGATACCAACGTTAGCTGTGGTAAATTCCAGGAGAACGTTGGACTTCCTACTCTTGAGGCCCTTAGGGCCCGCCACGGTAGCTTCCCTATGGACTTTTGGCGACAAACAACTCAGTTATTTTTTTCGCTACACAAGGCCGCACTATTAAAGCCATCCCTACACTTACATCATTTGAGCTTCTCTTTGTTGCTGATGAACCTATTCCCCATATGATCTCCAAGTTAAAACTAGTGCTGGGTTCACCCTCATCCAACACTAAGCCTGTTTATATCAGGGAATAGGGATGGGCCCGGTGCTCGATGCGAACCCACGTTCGCATCGAGCACCGGGCGTTCGCTCGCTCGGCGAGCCCAGAACTATTTTGGCCGCTCGCATCACGTTCGTGTGATGCGAGCGGCCCCGCAATGCATTGCGGCCGGCGCGGCCGGCGCAGTACATTGCTGGCTGATGATTGGCCAAGCATGCACTGTGACCCCGCATGCTTGGCCAAGCATGCACTGTGACCCCGCATGCTTGGCCAATCACAGCCCCGGAAACTCGAAGAGCCATAATTGGCTACAGGCAGGACGCCTGTAGCCAATTACAGCTCAGGGGCTGTAGTACACGCCCCCCCCTATAAAAGGCCGCCACGCCGTCTGCGCCGGTCACATGCTGTTCCGGCGCAGATAGAGCAGGCTAGATCTGTGACACTCTGCTGGATTTAGTTAGTTAGAGAGATTTACTTAGAGAGATTGAGTTAGATAGATTCATTCATTTAGATTGATTTAGAAAGAGGGGCTTGTAGTGTGTTCGTGGCAGGCAGGCAGAGCTCCTATATTTTGTTCCCAGAAGCACCTATAGGACTTGTAGTGTGTTCGTGGCAGGCAGGCAGAGCTCCTATATTTGTTCCCAGAAGCACCTATAGGACTTGTAGTGTGTTCGTGGCAGGCAGGCAGAGCTCCTATATTTGTTCCCAGAAGCACCTATAGGACTTGTAGTGTGTTCGTGGCAGGCAGGCAGAGCTCCTATATTTTGTTCCCAGAAGCACCTATAGGACTTGTAGTGTGTTCGTGGCAGGCAGGCAGAGCTCCTATATTTTGTTCCCAGAAGCACCTATAGGACTTGTAGTGTGTTCGTGGCAGGCAGGCAGAGCTCCTATATTTTGTTCCCAGAAGCACCTATAGGACTTGAAGTGTGTTAGTCCCATCACACAGACCTACATTTTCTTCCCAGAAGCACCTATAGGACTTGAAGTGTGTTAGTCCCATCACACAGAGATCATATATTTTGTTCCCAGAAGCACCTATAGGACTTGAAGTGTGTTAGTCCCATCACACAGACCTATATTTCCTTCCCAGAAGCACCTATAGGACTTGAAGTGTGTTAGTCCCATCACACAGAGATCATATATTTTGTTCCCAGAAGCACCTATAGGACTTGAAGTGTGTTAGTCCCATCACACAGACCTACATTTTCTTCCCAGAAGCACCTATAGGACTTGAAGTGTGTTAGTCCCATCACACAGAGATCATATATTTTGTTCCCAGAAGCACCTATAGGACTTGAAGTGTGTTAGTCCCATCACACAGAGATCATATATTTTGTTCCCAGAAGCACCTATAGGACTTGAAGTGTGTTAGTCCCATCACACAGACCTATATTTCCTTCCCAGAAGCACCTATAGGACTTGAAGTGTGTTAGTCCCATCACACAGACCTACATTTTCTTCCCAGAAGCACCTATAGGACTTGAAGTGTGTTAGTCCCATCACACAGAGATCATATATTTTGTTCCCAGAAGCACCTATAGGACTTGTAGTGTGTTCGTGGCAGGCAGGCAGAGCTCCTATATTTTGTTCCCAGAAGCACCTATAGGACTTGAAGTGTGTTAGTCCCATCACACAGACCTACATTTTCTTCCCAGAAGCACCCATAGGACTTGAAGTGTGTTAGTCCCATCACACAGAGATCCTATATTTTGTTCCCAGAAGCACCTATAGGACTTGAAGTGTGTTAGTCCCATCACACAGACCTACATTTTCTTCCCAGAAGCACCCATAGGACTTGAAGTGTGTTAGTCCCATCACACAGACCTATATTTTCTTCCCAGAAGCACCCAAAAGACTTGAAGTGTGTTAGTCCCATCACACAGAGATCATATATTTTGTTCCCAGAAGCACCTATAGTACTTGAAGTGTGTTAGTCCCATCACACAGACCTATATTTTCTTCCCAGAAGCACCTATAGGACTTGAAGTGTGTTAGTCCCATCACACAGAGATCATATATTTTCTTCCCAGAAGCACCTATAGGACTTGAAGTGTGTTAGTCCCATCACACAGAGATCATATATTTTGTTCCCAGAAGCACCTATAGGACTTGAAGTGTGTTAGTCCCATCACACAGAGATCATATATTTTGTTCCCAGAAGCACCTATAGGACTTGAAGTGTGTTAGTCCCATCACACAGACCTACATTTTCTTCCCAGAAGCACCCATAGGACTTGAAGTGCGTTAGTCCCATCACACAGAGATCCTATATTTTGTTCCCAGAAGCACCTATAGGACTTGAAGTGTGTTAGTCCCATCACACAGACCTATATTTTCTTCCCAGAAGCACCTATAGGACTTGAAGTGTGTTAGTCCCATCACACAGAGATCATATATTTTGTTCCCAGAAGCACCTATAGGACTTGTAGTGTGTTAGTCCCATCACACAGAGATCATATATTTTGTTCCCAGAAGCACCTATAGGACTTGAAGTGTGTTAGTCCCATCACACAGACCTACATTTTCTTCCCAGAAGCACCCATAGGACTTGAAGTGTGTTAGTCCCATCACACAGAGATCCTATATTTTGTTCCCAGAAGCACCTATAGGACTTGAAGTGTGTTAGTCCCATCACACAGACCTATATTTTCTTCCCAGAAGCACCCAAAAGACTTGAAGTGTGTTAGTCCCATCACACAGACCTATATTTTCTTCCCAGAAGCACCTATAGGACTTGAAGTGTGTTAGTCCCATCACACAGAGATCATATATTTTGTTCCCAGAGGCACCTATAGGACTTGAAGTGTGTTAGTCCCATCACACAGACCTATATTTTCTTCCCAGAAGCACCCATAGGACTTGAAGTGTGTTAGTCCCATCACACAGAGCTCCTCTATTTTCTTTGCAGAAGCACCCACAGGACTTCTAGTGTGTTAGTGGCATCACACAGAGCTCCTCTATTTTCTTTGCAGAAGCACCCATAGGACTTCTAGTGTGTTAGTGGCATCACACAGAGCTCCTATATTTTCTTCTCAGCAGCACCCACAGGACTTCTAGTGTGTTAGTGGCATCACACAGAGCTCCTCTATTTTCTTTGCAGAAGCACCCACAGGACTTCTAGTGTGTTAGTGGCATCACACAGAGCTCCTCTATTTTCTTTGCAGAAGCACCCACAGGACTTCTAGTGTGTTAGTGGCATCACACAGAGCTCCTCTATTTTCTTTGCAGAAGCACCCACAGGACTTCTAGTGTGTTAGTGGCATCACACAGAGCTCCTCTATTTTCTTTGCAGAAGCACCCACAGGACTTCTAGTGTGTTAGTGGCATCACACAGAGCTCCTATATATTCTTCTCAGCAGCACCCACAGGACTACCGACTACAATGGCTGGAAGACCGCCAAGGGGAGGCAGAGCGTGCAGAGCCAAGAACACAGGGCAGGCAGGCTCTGTTTCTAGTGGACGTGGTCGTGCATCGTCATCAGCACGTGGCCATGGGACACGCGCGTCTTTGTTTTCGGCAGCTGGACATGTGGAGCCGCATCATGCTGAAGGCTTGGTAGAATGGATGACCAAGCCCTCCTCATCCTCCTCATCCTCTCTCACCCAGGCTCAGGGTACTGACAGAGCATCATCAGCCACCCCTTCCCTAGACCCACCATGTCCTCCTGAGGAGTCCCCCGAACTCTTTGAGCACAGTGTTGGGTACATGCTCCAGGAGGATGCCCAACGATTCGAAGGCTCGGATGATGATACCCAGCTTGAGGAATCTGGCAGTACTGTTCCACCAGCTGCAGCTTACTGCCAGGTTTGCTCTAGTGGTGAAGAGGGAGGGGATGATGAGGTCACTGACTCCACGTGGGTGCCTGAAGGGAGAGAGGATGAGGAGGAGGACGAGGAGGAGGAGGATGCGGCGTCACATGTCCAACGAGGCAGGATGCCCCCTGGAGGCCAGGTAGAGGCCAGCACAGCAACTGTACAACACCGCAGAGCTCCGCCTGTGCAGGGCGCTGCCTCTGCACGTTATCAGAAAAGTTCTTTGGTGTGGGCCTTTTTTGAGACGAGTGCAGCAGATCGCACCACTGCTATTTGCAATATTTGTCTCAAGCGTATCTCGCGTGGCCAAAACATCAGCCGCTTGGGAACCACAAGCATGACCAGACATATGGCGACCTGCCATGCAGCTCGTTGGCAGGCACACATAAAAGACCCACACCAAAGAACTAAGCGGACCTCTCCTTGCTCCTCCTCAGCTGGGATCTCCATCCCCACTACACCTTCAGTCCTCTCTGAAAGCTGCTCTGAGAGGACTGAAGGTGTAGAATTAGGTGTGTCACAACCAAGTACTTGCAGTACACCGACGTCCGATTGCAGCAGGCAAATTTCCCTGCCCCAGCTGCTGGACCGTAGAAAGAAGTACACACTCCCAGCCATCCACATGCCCAGCGGTTGAATGCTAGCCTGGCTAAATTGCTAGCACTTCAACTGCTGCCTTTTCAGTTGGTAGACTCGGCCCCCTTCCGTGAGTTTGTTCAATGTGCGGTTCCTCAGTGGCAGGTTCCCAAACGCCACTTTTTCTCACGGAAGGCGATTCCGTCTCTCTACCGGCATGTGGAGGGCAATGTCCATGCCTCGCTGGACAGGGCGGTCAGCGGTAAGGTGCATATTACCGCTGACTCATGGTCCAGCAGGCATGGACAGGGACGGTACCTTTCTTTCACGGCCCATTGGGTCACTCTATTGGCAGCTGGGAGGGATGCAGGACAAGGTGCAGTAGTGTTGGAGGTTGTTCCGCCACCACGCCTCCAAAACGCTACTACTGCTACTGGTTGTGACACACCTCTCTCCTCCACCCCCCCTCCTCTTCTTCTTCCTCCAGTGCTCTGTCCTTGGAACCAGCGGTGCTCCGTAGGCGTACAAGGGGCTACGCAAGTACGCAGGCAAAAAGATGCCATGCCGTGCTTGCGCTGGTGTGTTTGGGGGACAGGAGCCACACTGGGCCAGAGGTTCTGGCAGCTCTGCAGGGGCAGGCCGAGAGGTGGTTGACGCCACGTCAGCTTAAGCCAGGAATGGTCGTTTCTGACAATGGCACCAACCTCCTCTCCGCCCTGCGACAGGGGCAGCTCACCCATGTGCCCTGCATGGCTCACGTCCTCAACCTGGTGGTGCAGCGGTTCTTGGGCAGGTTCCCAGGCTTACAGGATGTCCTGAGGCAGGCCAGGAAAGTCTGTGTGCATTTCCGCCGATCTTATAATGCCAGTGCTCGGCTGACTGAGCTGCAAAAGGAGCTGAACCTGCCCAAGAACCGCCTAATATGTGACATGCCCACCAGGTGGAACTCAACGTTGGCCATGCTGCAGCGACTGCACACGCAGCAGAGGGCCATCAATGAGTACCTTTGCGACTACGGCACCAGGACAGGGTCAGGGGAGCTTGGTTTTTTTTCCCCACGTCAGTGGAGCATGATCAGGGATGCATGCACTGTCCTCTCACCATTTGAGGAGGCCACGAGGATGGTGAGCAGTGACAGTGCATGCATCAGTGACACTGTCCCTCTTGTCCACCTGTTGGAGCATACGCTGCGTGGGATAATGGACAGGGCACTTGAGGCAGAACAGAGGCAGGAAGAGGAGGACTTCCTTGCCTCTCAAGGCCCCCTTTATCCGGACAGTGTTCCTTCTGTCCCACCCATCACACAGGAAGAGGATGAGGATGAGGATGAGGAGGAGGAGGAGGAGGAGGAGGATTGTGTGAGCATGGAGGTGGAGCCTGGCACTCAGCATCAGCAGCAGCAGTCTTTTAGGGATGATGTACAGTCCCAACAAACCAGTGGACTTGTACGTGGCTGGGAGGAGGTGGCTGGCGATCATGTCATCCTCAGTGACCCAGAAGACTCCGGACCGAATGCCTCAGCTAACCTACGCTGCATGGCCTCCCTGATCCTGCAAAGCCTGCGGAAGGATCCTCGTGTTCTTCGGATCAAGGAGAGGGACCATTACTGGCTGGCCACTCTCCTTGATCCGCGGTACAAGGGTAAGGTTGCGGACCTTATCTTGCCGTCGCAGAGGGAGCAGAGGATGAGACATCTCAGGGAGGCCTTGCAGAAAGGTCTGTGCAACGCGTTCCCAGAAACTGGGAGGCTACAAACTCCTGGTCTTGGGCGACGAGTTGCTGAGGCTTCGGTCAGTGGCAGAAGGAGCGGTGGGGAAGGTGGACGTCTGACCGATGCGTTCAGACAATTTTTTAGTCCGCAGCCCCAAGGTATGATCGGTTCCAGCAACCATCGCCAGCGTCTGATATACATGGTGCAGGAATACCTTGGGGCAAGGTCAGACTTGGACACCTTTCCCACCGAAAATCCTCTGGCTTACTGGGTCCTGAGGATGGATCACTGGCCAGAGCTTGCACAGTATGCAATTGAGCTACTGGCCTGTCCTGCCTCCAGCGTTCTTTCCGAACGCACATTCAGTGCTGCTGGAGGATTTGTGACTGATCATAGGGTGCGCCTGTCCACCGCCTCGGTTGATCGACTGACCTTCATCAAAATGAATCAGTCTTGGATCACCACCAGCTACCAGGCACCTGAGGCGGATATAACCGAATAATTTTTAATGTCACATCCCTTCAAGACTGCCTATGCTGATGCTGAGTGACTGTCCTCTTATGTTCCCTGACTATCCTCTTCCTCCTCCTCAATGATCCATGCCACCACACCAGTGCCTAAGGCACAATTTTTCAGCCCCTGTTTAACAGGGGCGGGTACTTACAATTTTTTAAAAAAATGCTTCGCAACACATGTGACTGCTGTGCTCCAAGTACAGTATCTGTGAGGGGTTGCAGTGTTGTGGCACCAGCACCAGTGCCTAAGGCACAATTTTTCAGCCCCTGTTTAACAGGGGCGTGTACTTACAATTTTTTTAAAAAATGCTTCGCAACACATGTGACTGCTGTGCTCCAAGTACAGTATCTGTGAGGGCCGGGTTGCAGTGTTGTGGCACCAGCACCAGTGCCTAAGGCACAATTTTTCAGCCCCTGTTTAACAGGGGCGTGTACTTACAATTTTTTAAAAAAATGCTTCGCAACACGTGTGACTGCTGTGCTCCAAGTACAGTCTCTGTGAGGGGTTGCAGTGTTGTGGCACCAGCACCAGTGCCTAAGGCACAATTTTTCAGCCCCTGTTTAACAGGGGCGGGTAATTACAAATCTTGATCTAATAGTTCACAGCAGGGCCCATTCCTGCGCCCACCAAGAGTAACTATGAGGGCCTGCAGTCTTGTGGCAACACCGTCCACCACCACCGCCAAAGGCCCAATTTTTCTGCCCTGTTCATCAGGTGCTTGCAATTACAAATCTTGATCTAATAACTCACAGCAGGGCCCATTCCTGCGCCCACCAAGAGTAACTATGAGGGCCTACAGTCTTGTGGCAACACCGTCCACCACCACCGCCAAAGGCCCAATTTTTCTGCCCTGTTCATCAGGTGCTTGCAATTACAAATCTTGATCTAATAACTCACAGCAGGGCCCATTCCTGCGCCCACCAAGAGTAACTGTGAGAGCCTACAGTCTTGTGGCAACACCGTCCACCACCACCGCCAAAGGCCCAATTTTTCTGCCCTGTTCATCAGGTGCTTGCAATTACAAATCTTGATCTAATAACTCACAGCAGGGCCCATTCCTGCGCCCACCAAGAGTAACTGTGAGAGCTTACAGTCTTGTGGCAAAACCGTCCACCACCACCACCACCACCCCCAATTTTTCTGCCCTGTTCAATAGGTGCATGCAATTACAAATCTTGATCTATTAACTCACAGCAGGGCCCATTCCTGTGCCCACCAGTCTTGTGGCTACACCAACATCTAATAGGGCAAATTTCTGCAGAGTATATACGCCAGGCCCCTACTTTCAAACATCCAACTTACAAACGACTCCTACTTGCAAATGGAAAGAGAAAACAGGAAGTGAGAGGAAATCTACCCCTAGGAAGGGAAATTCTATCCTGTTAGATTTAATTTGGGAAAAAGGTATCTCCTCTCTACTGATACTTTATCACCAATCCTTGTTTCAATTAAAACCCCACTTTTTCCAAAAACATTTGTCATTGGGACGGAAAGTGAGGTGACATGTTCTGAACAGATGTGCAAAGACAGCAAATGTTACAGGGGTGATAACCCCTCCCTATGTTCTCCAAAAAGCTTAAAAATAGATTTTTTTGGGATGGATCTACACTTCATAATGTACCTGTTCAGATTCTACTTAAGAACAAACCTAAAGCCGCAAGTGGATGGCTTCTTTTTTTCCCTTTACAAATGTCATTTTGTGCAAGGACAGTTCTAAACACGGGAAACACATGCCACTTCACAGGCATACTTTAGACACCCCCCAGGTACCATATTTAAAGGAAAATTTCACTTTTTTTTTTTCACTTTATGCATCATTAAAATGACTGCTCCCGAAAAAACGTTAGTTTTTAAAAGTTCTTTTTGCATTGATATATGTCCCCTGGGGCAGGACCCGGGTCCCCAAACCTGTTTTATGACATTAACATGCATATTGGCCGTTGTAATTAGCACTTTTGATTTCGAACGTTCGCGTCCATTATAACGTATAGGGTTCGAAAATTTGTGCGAACTTTCGGTCGGTTCGAAGGTTCTGGTGCGAACCGAACCCGGGGGTGTTCGGCTCATCCCTATTAGGGAATAGTAAAGGGACCTGTAGACTGAGTTCTCTGAGATGCAGCTGGCTCACTTATATCAGCTTACGCACTCTAGCTCCATTGAGTCTAGAACCCAAGTAAAGACCTACAAGATATTGACGTGCTGGTACTGGGTGCCTGCGGCTTTGTCGCGGGTCTATCCCTTCATATCTGACCGCTGCTGGAGAGGCTGTGGCCACCGTGGTACATTGTTGCACCTGTGGTGGGAGTGCCTGGTGGTCAGACCCTTCTCTCCGATGCACTTCCTCTTCCATATTTCTACAATACCTGTTAGCCAATATAAGAAAAGTGCCTTGCCGCATATCACGAATGCTGCTAAATGCCTGCTCCCAGTTTACTGGAAGCATGCTCATGAGGAATGGATTCGGAAGGTGCAGGAGATTAAGGAAGCAGAAGAATGGGTGGCAACTTGGAAAGGTACAAGGTAACATTTCAATAATATCTGGGCTCAGTAGCTAGAGCATACCTCTGACCTGGGGCACATCTCGTCCATCTTGGATGCCGCATTGTTAGAGCTTGCTGAGCCGTCCCTTAGAGGATGCCTTGGACAGCGCAGTTCGTCTGATTAGATCCATTTCCTGGACTTAGACAGACCATGCTCTTTATAATTTTTACCTTGCGGCGCTGATCATTGGTGTGAGTGTTCATCTACACTTTCCTAGTGGGAGCATAGGTACATGCCTGGAGGACAGGGTTCTCCCTCTTCTTTTTATTTTTCCCTCGCTCTACTCTTAATTTTGGTTTGTAGGTTAGGTTTTTGATATGCATTCGTTTTTCCTAATTGTGATACCTGGCTGCATTTACCTGTTATGCTTTCATAGGATACACCCCTCTAGTGGTCAGCACCCCCTCTTCTTCCTGTTCCGGGGACTGGGTCCACATATTTGCGGTGCCCTGTTCCTGCATGTCCCTGGGCAGGACGTTTGGTCAGAGAAGAAGGTCAGATGGAGGCTCTTTTGAGCCCCCCCCCCCCTTCTCCACTGAGGGCCTGCAGGACGGGGTTTCTACTGGACCTGTGAGTCCAGACAAGCCAACCAAGCCGAGAAAAAAAGGGTATCCACCTGAACAGACTTATGCCAGCATCTGTAAATTCTCCTTGCTTCTCAAACATGTTTGAATAAGCTATTATTGTTTGTATTCTTTTTATTTTGTCATAAATAAAGCATTCCAAAAAAAAAACCTCAAAGCCCAAACACAATTTTTCAACATAACCTGTACATATTATCCTAACTACTTGTAACTACTTGTATATCCAGGTGGATTAAATCTTGTTTTTTTCAGGACACGTTAGGCTTTCATGTGGTGGTAAATGTACAGTGCCTTGAAAATGTATTCCGATCTGGTGACTGGAGGCCATTGGAATACAGTGAACTCATAGTCATGTTTAAGAAACCAGTTTGAGATGATTTGAGCTTTGTGACATGGTGCATTGGAAGTAGGTGCTGGTAGTAGCCATCAGAAGATGGGTACACTATAGTCCTAAAGGGATGGACATGGTCAGCAACAATACTCAGGTAGGCCGTGGCATTTAAACGATGCTCAATTGGTACTAAGGGGCCCAAAGTGTGCCAAGGAAATATCCCCTACACCATTACACCACCACCAGCCTGAACCCTTGATACAAGGCAGAATGGATCCATGCTTTCAGGTTTACGCTAAATTCTGACCCTACCATCTGAATGTCACAGCTGAAAGTGAGAGTCATCAGACCAGGCAACGTTTTTCCAATCTTTTGTTGTCCAATTTTGGTGAGCCTGTGCGTATTGTAGCCTCTGTTTTCTGTTCTAAGATGACAGGAGTGGCACCTGTTGTGGTCTTCTGCTGCTGTAGCCCATTTGCTTCAAGGTTCGATGTGTTGCGCATTCAGAGATGGTGTTCTGCATACCTTGGTTGTAATGAGTGGTTATTTGAGTTACTGTTGCCTTTCTATCAGCTCGAACCAGTCTGCCCGCTACCATCATCAAGGCATTTTTGTGCACACAACTGTCACTCACTGGACATTTTTTTTTTTTCAGACCCATCTCTGTAAAGATAGTGGTGCGTGAAAATCCCAGTAGATCAGCAGTTTTTGAAATACTCAGACCAGCCCATCTGGCACCAACCATGCCACGTTCATAATCACTTAAATCCCCTTTCTTCCCCATTCTGATGCTTTGTTTGAACTTCAGCAAGTTGTCATCACCATGTCTAGATGCATGGAGTTGCTGCCATGTGATTGCTGATTAGAAATTTGTGTTACCAAGCAATTTAACAGGTGTACCTAATAAAGTGAGTGTATAATATGAATTTGTTCTTTGTACCCATAGGAGGGCCAAGAAATAAGCACACATTTTGGTGGAGTTTTTTTATGTCCCCACCTAAACACACTGACACTAAATATAATACCTTCTTTTTTTTATCTAAGACACCGACCCATAAGTTGGCCATTGATGAGTATTTTTTTTTCCTTTTCGTTCACTTAGCAAGTTGAATGAGAATAACTGACCCAATTCCCCCCATTCACACACTCGAAATGTATCAAGCTTATATATAGCGACTGGAATTGCGTGCATTAGAAAGCAACGAGGGGAACAAAATGTAATTTCAGATTCATTTGTTAGGTTACGATTCAGAGATTCTGACAGATCCACCTCCATCCAACCCATACGCAATATGTAGGACTTCTTATTTGACTTTTATACCTTACTGTATTTATTTCAAAATCCATTTCATAGGTAGTGTATTTTTTGTAATAATGAAAAATGTTAATGTAAAAAAGAATGGGCTGATAATCCAAGAATCAAAGACTACCATGCAGTTATTATCCGAATAAAGCAAATGAATTAAAATGTATTAATTCCTTAGGTTATCAAGTTGAATTAATTTCCTTATTCCCAATTGACTTGGTTTGTTGGGCTACGCACACAAAAATTAAAGAATGGTCCCTCCAGTTCAACCAATACAAAAAGAATTCTATTACAATATTCATGCCAAGCTCACTAGAATAGAAACTAATGGATCAAGATCAATTCGGATCATTTGTTATGTTATTTTGGATGCTTTAAACATTAACAAAAGGCCCAAACCATCACATCATGTCATCAGAATGAAACAAATGAATACGAGTGAATTTGTTTTCGTTACAATTCATTTCAGATTCATTGAAATTTGTTGCATTTGTGATTTGGATACATCCTAATCTCCAAATCACGCAAATTTCGTCCCAATTTGGTTCAAAATGAAACTAATCTCACATGTCTAGTGTGAACCTAGATTTACATTTCACACAACACTATCCATTGTTCTGACATAACGGTTGTGCTGGAGTCAGTTAAGTGGAATTCCTTTTGTTTTTGTTTCAGTAGCTGTTACTGGTAAAATCTCTATTAAAGCGGAAGTAAACCCATCGATTTAACAGTTTAAAAAAAAAAAGGCATGCCGGGAATGCTAACTGCACATTGGCTGTGCTCTCAACCAAACAGTCAAACCATCCAATGGCTGGTGTCATAACGGATCACATGTGAAGCACCGTGGCAGTTGAAGATTAAACAGAGGCAAAGATGGCAGCTTCCTTGGCTTAAAACGATAGGGGAGTTTACTTCCACTTTAAAAACACACCACACACACACACACACACACCTTTTCATATTTTATATATACACACACAATCCATCTAATACATCTCCCAAGACTACCATCAAGGGCATTGATTGGCGGGTTGAACAGCAGAGAGAAATGTTGAAGAACAAAAAACATATTTAAAGGGAAAGAAAGATTAGATATACAATTCCAGCCAAGCTGGGTTGCCCTTTGTAGTCTCAGAGGCAGACTTCTTTGAGAATAGTAATTTTTGACCCCCAAGGACCATTTAGAAAAAAAAAAATATATCTTCTTGGCGCTGATATTTCCACCACTGCTGTTCAGGCTTGTGCTCCTTTTTTGTAATCAGTTGCCTGTTGTATTGCCCCCCCCCCCCCCCACTAGCCTTCAGTGGTAAATCCTTATTACTAGGGGGGAATCTTGAAGATACAGTTCCAGTGCCGTGGTTAAATAATAATCTTATATTAATTTTGACAACCAAAAACACAGTAGGGCTTATTTTATGGGTAGGGCTTGCCACTTAATGTGCCATCTCCCTGCCTGTCAGGAATCCCCAGTGTGAACAGAGTAAAAGTGGTTGTAAAATGATATACTACTGATAGAGCGATAGATCTATCTATCTCCACACACACACACTAATTACAAGCAAACAGATCACAGGTGAGGATGGTTACATTTAATAGCCATTCAAACCCCTTTGTGTCAACTTGTGTGCATGTTATCAGGCCGCAATCACCAGGGTATGTAAACTTTTGACCAGGGTCATTTGGGTTGTTTCTGTTGTGAGGATTTAAAAAAAAAAAAAAAAAGGAGTAAACACAGTTGACTGATAATAAATGGCTTCAGTCAAACACTAACTAGGAGTGAAAGAAATGTTTTTTGTGTTATTCATATTCTCTGGAAAATGGCCAAGAAAATCATAAATTGTGCCAGGGTATGTAAACTTATGAGCACAACTGTATTACCTGAGTATCAATTCACTAAAGCACTCATAGACAGTGTATACCAAAACCCCCATGTGGACAGGGCACACTTGCTACTGGAACACCCTTGGGCAGGGCACGCTTGCCATTGGAATAGGACTTTGCGTAATATACGGAGGCCGAGTCTGCAAACAGTAAGATGACATTTTGACTTCTAGGTTACATTGTATCGTTCTTTAGTTGTTAAATTACTAAAGTACTGCATGTTGGATTCTGCAAGGTAAAAAAAAATAAAATAAAAATAAAAGAATGAATTGAGTATAGGCACACCTTGTGTATTTCTGGAAACTGATTTCCCTGGGGATGGAGAGTGGGAGGATGATAAGGAGGCAGAGGAGGCTCATGGTTAATCTTGGGTCCAGGTACCATGGCTGGATACTTTCACCCACCTCGTTCATGGTCAGGTTTGCATGGACAGAGTCACACACTGCACAGGGAAGAAACCACAATTTGTGTGAAATAAACATTATGCCTGTTATAAAACACTCATAAAAGCAGTATGAACAAATTATAAAAACTGAATACATTGGTTGGGATGAGAAGGTTGCAATGGACCCTTCAGTATTGGATACAGTGGTAATATTTTAATATAAAAAGAGAGATTATGTAACACAGCCAATTCATTTTTATACAAGCCTTTTAATTTTCTCAATTATTATAAGACAGGCTTTGCATCAAAGGAGGTTGAACCTGATAAGAAAGCATCATCATTCATGGGTAGACTTATCTTTAAATAAAGTTCTGATCACTAGCAGAACTGCGCTTTTATCAATGTCATTATCCTGAAAATAGATTCTTCCCTCAGCTTTTATAAATGTACCAAGGGCCTGACCATCCAAAAAAAAAAGTTATATTTTTGTTGCAGATGGAACTTGGTATTCAAGTAATCTGTTGCAAGATAACTAATGACTATTTCCCTGCCCACCTTGGGGTGCACCTACGTTTTCTAGAACATTAAATAAAATCTCAACTAGGAGGGGGAACATCCTCAAAATGGCTGTGACTGATGCACAGACCTAGGAACTAGGCACAGAGAAACATAACCTGTTAGGTTGTAACTCTTCAGTATCTACAAACAAAAATTAAATATACATTTTAGATTAACTAAACCATGATGCAATACTTAAAATAGTCTTTTCTGGCATAACATTGCAAAGTATTATGCTAAAAGCATTACATGTGTGCAAAGTGCAGTAACTTCGATCAACCAGCTTTAATCATTTCAGAACAATGAAGGGAAATTAGTCATTGGTTGATATATGTTCCTGCACTTTGCACATACATCCTAACTTTAGTAAATTAGTCTGCTTGTCTTTTAAAGAAAGAACCTAGAAGGATAACTCACATTTGTCCAGCTGATCCTCCACCACACGGAGAAAAGCCACAGATATCATGAACAGGTTGAATATGAAGCAGATTCCACAGAGTTTTCCAATTGCTGGTCCACAGATGTCTCTCACCACTCCCTGGTATGTGGATTGGCTACTAAGAGAGGATGCATATCCCAGAATTACCAGTCCACTTATGAGAAAGACCAATGAACCCTACAAGAGAATGAAATAGAAACAGTCATACAACCCAAACGTCACTTGATTCCACTACTAAAAACACACCACACACACACACACACACACACCTTTTCATAGTTTATATATACACACAATCCATCTAATACATCTCCCAAGACTACCATCAAGGGCATTGATTGGCGGGTTGAACAGCAGAGAGAAATGTTGAAGAACAAAAACATATTTAAGGGAAAGAAAGATTAGATATAAAATTCCAGCCAAGCTGGGTTGCCCTTTGTAGTCTCAGAGGCAGACTTCTTTGAGAATAGTAATTTTTGACCCCCAAGGACCATTTAGAAAAAAAAAAAAATATCTTCTTGGCGCTGATATTTCCACCACTGCTGTTCAGGCTTGTGCCCCTTTTTTGTCATCAGTTGCCTGTTGTATTGCCCCCCCCCCCACTAGCCTTCAGGTACTTACAGCAATAGTATAAAAGCACTGAGATAAAAGTTTAGTCCCTATTGAAGAAACAGTGCTAAAACACAAATGTAATTTCATTTATTTGTTACATCCCAGCTTGCAGCTTTATCATTGTGATGCATTTATTACATTACTTTATTCAATAAAAATAGTGCTGCACTAAAGTGTAGAAAAAAAAAATGAATAAACATAAATCAATTTATGTGCAAAAAAAAAATCTAAAGCATTAATAACCCATAGGATCAATTAGTGTACTAAAATAATCATCAATAAAACCATATTGTGAATCTAGTATCAATTGTGACAAAGTCTGTGCTTGGTGGCAATGGGTCAACAATCGAAAAAAAAAACACCCCACACAACCTGAATGGACAATCCTCCACCGAATCCTCCGAAAGGTTTGTGCTCACCTTACAGATTGAGCCTCACCAACTACAAAAAAAGCCAGGAGGAAGCCAAGGTCAGAAATGGAGGCCACAGATAGAAACTCTCATGGGCAAATGGACAAAGCCATCTTGGAATCACCAGCAGGAGGGACCACAAACTCATCTGCAGAAAAAGCAGCCTCAAAAAGCACTGGATACTGGTCAGCTTAAGAGAAGAAATCAATCATAGTGCTCACTGCCTAAAATGTTCTCACCAATATAAAAAGACATATGCATTCACTTGTATAAACAATATGCAGGCATTGGTAAACACAAAGAGCTGCTGCCTCACTACAAATCCTCTGTATGTGCAGCCAAACACCACCAATCAGGGATCAGTTAAAGCAAGCAGCGTGTGAGTGTCTTTCCCGAATCATTAAGCACCTCCCTACGCATTTCATCAGTGTAACCGCATCAGGGACATGTCTGTAGACTTAATGTGTCCCCTTGAATACTAATTCCACCTAAATTGTGTAAAACGATTTATTTGAAATGCCTGCTTTATAGTATTTGGAGTGTTTGTTAGTGTCACAGATCAGCTGCGGAGCTGATCTGTGTCTCACCTTTACTGCTGTAGGCCGGCTGGCACCTGTTGTTCCACTAGCTTGTAATCAGCTCTTCTGCACTTTGCAGCTATGGGTGTTGCCGGCTTCACCTGTTGCTTAATATATGATTCCTTCCTGCTACTTCCTGTCCAGCCCCTCATGTGCTTCCCTATTTAAGTCCCTCTCTGACCAGTGTCTGGTTGTTTGAGCAACATTTGTTTCTGAGCTCCCTTCGTGTAACCTGCTTTAACCAGACCTCTCGTGAACTGATCTCTTGTATACCGACTCGGCTTGTTCTGATTACGTTGTCTGCAGCCCGCCCTGACCTTGGCTCGCTATCCGGCTCTCCTTTGCTTCATCCTTCCATCCTTGTCTGACAGGGTCTTCTGGTACTTCCCTAGCGAGCAGGGTGAACCCGGGGGTCGTGACCTGGGGTCAGCTAAGCTAAGCCCAAACCCTTGTGAGGGGGTCCCTGGCAGAATACCGGATGGCCCTTAGACTCCATGCCCTGGGGGATCCCGTGTCACCTGCTCGCCTGTGGGCTCACTGTAAGGAGTACCGTGACAGTTAGGTCTTGCAGTGATAGAAATTTTGGAAAGTATTTACATAATGAGGTGCTAATAAATTTCCTTTAGCGCTGCACCTTTAAACAGAGAAGGTAAGAGAAGGAAAATGATGGATCCTGGAAATAAAAGTGAGAATAGACAACTCTCAGCACTTACCTTTTTTTGGAGGAATGTTACCCAGCTATAGCCTCACTAAAGCTACTTGGCATCTTTGGAGTGAGAATATTTGAGGGTTCTTTGAAAACCAGCTAATTTGAGAGCTGGCACATAGGACCCTACCCTCACATGGATAATCCTCAAACCCTAAAAGGATCAGTATCTCTGGATGACTAATATGGTTACAGGGCTAAACACAACACATACATTTTCATGTTAAAAAGGAAAGTGTAGTGAATTTGTTATTACTGCAGGGTTCACATACAGTTTTTTTTTTTTTTTAGGACTTACACATTTTTACATGCTGGTTTCCATTAAGTTGACCTTTTTTACAGTGAAGACTATACACTATAACAGCCTGACCTCTAGAAGAGAACCCCTCCTGGACCATGACTCCCAAACATTACCATGGCACTGTAACAGCAGAATGTGCATATTTAATATAATTGGACAATACATTTGTAAGGTTAACCACTTCCTGCCCGAGGTACGTCATATGATGTTCTTGACTTTGCGGGGGTATATCTGAATGATGCCTGCAGCTACAGGTATCATTCAGACATCAGCTTTTTCAGCCGGCGATTCCCTGCACCACAAGAATGATCATAGCGACTGTTCTGCCGCTTGATCGTTCTTACGGGTGGCGAGAGGGGATGTCCCCCTCTTGCCACCCTCTGGTGCTTCTACCGACTCACCGCTTCCATCAGTGAGTCGGACACGAAGTGTGTGCAATTTTTAAGCGTGACATGTTAGGTATCTATATACTCGGCGTAACTTTATATGTGGGATACAAAGTTGCAACGACCACTATTTTATTCTCTAGGGTCTTTGCTAAAAAAACATATATAATGTTTGGGGGTTATATGTAATTTTCTAGCAAAAAAAAAAAAATTTTACATGTAGGAGAGAAATGTCAGAATTGGCCTGGATGGGAAGTGGTTAAAGTGTTTGTTAACCCATAGAATACAAACACTGTCAGACCCTCTATTTTAAAAATAAGCGCTGTAAATACCGATTTACAATGATCTTCAGGCTGGTCACATGACTCGTGACCTCTGTATACATCAGATGGATGGCTTCTGCAGGAGGGGATATGATCTCCCTCTGAAGTCAGCCAGGAAGATTACGTGCCTCTCCTGCAGTAGCCCTGGAAACTTGACCGAGAGTCACGTGACTGGCCTGAAGACAGCGCTTAAGATAATAATAGTGGTGGAGGGGAGGGGGGGTGGAGACGGAAACACACGATGACAGGCAGGAAGGGAGAGGGTGAGGGGGGAGAGAGGAGAGCAGAGAGGATATCGTATGACAGAGGGACACACTCTGAATACGGTCATAAGGGTGGAGCAGCCCTGATTTGTGGTCTGTTTAGAGAGCCATACAGGAAGTGGCAGATTCAGATTATTATTTTTTTTTTTTTTTTACAGTTTAGAGGGGGGCAGATTACACAGCGCAAGCTATGTGCAGTGTAATCTGCTTTAAGAGACCAGGAAATCAATCATTTTTTTGGGGGTTAACACATTAATGAAGTTACCTAGATGCTATTTTTCTCATAAGATAACCCAACATCATGACTTCCTGTGTGCTCTGTGAATACAGAGGTTTCCTGCTAAGGGCAGGACCCAATTCAAAAGATTTGGCAACATGTTCAGATATTGTGCATGCAAATCCAACTAGTCATCAATATCCACAACTAGCTTACAGAATGTAGACATCTACCTGATATGATCTAACTTTATATCCTGCAGATATACAATACTACAGTAGCCAATAGACAGAATATGGTCCGAGCTGACCTGGCCACTAGATTGGTGATTATAAGACTGTTTCATACTGGCAATATGCATACAGTGTCCTCTCCCAAAAATTACTACTGGACATAGAATAGTTAAGTTTAAACAATAGACCTCATTTAGAACGCAATATTAACAGCTATAATAAAGTGGTGGGTAATTAGTGGTAGAACTCCAACCAAAAACCATTTAATTTTATTTTTGGACATAGTGGTTCAAGTTTTATAGCAATCTGAATTCTCAAATTTATAATCAAATCCCATTTGAAGGGTTTAAGGCCCCAAGCATACACTGATTAAATAGAAAGATGAAAAACCGCGCTATCTAACAATGGTGAATGTAGCAGCCTGCACAACAATAATTGTATGGGAAAAACGTGAAATATATATATATATATATATATATATATATATATATAAGTGCGGCGCTCCTAAAGTGTTTCAAAAAATTAATATTTGAACAGGTAAATAAATAAAACTATTAGAATATAGATTGTGAATGAGTAGTGAAAAATCAATATATGCTGAAAATTATTGATAATAAATATGCTGAAGGATATTAATAATAAATATTCATAATCAATTAGAAGTGATTATATGAGACAAAGCAACAATATTACACCAAAAATAGTGACATAGGTGTGTGAAAAATATTATAAAGTGACTTGTGCGGCTTGTCTGAAGTTTTCAATCACCAACGGGACAAAAGGCTTACCGACTTTCGTGGACTCAGTAGGCTTATGCCGTGTGAGTCAAACGTGCTGAATGGTGTTTAGACTACACCTAGATGAGCAGCTGTTCCAGGATTATGATGCAGTGAAGACCACGGATAAATGCAGACAGTGGACGCTCAATGGAAGCCCAAGGTGGGGGTGGTGGAAGGTGTACAGTGTAGTTCATCCCCAGCAGTATTACCGGCAAAAAAGGAATGAGGCCATATAGTGTAATACCGTATAGGCTAATAAAATTTATTTTTAACCTCATTTTTAACCTCACTGACCTCATTTGTGAGTACCTCTGTATCTATATATAAGCGGTGGCCCCAGTGAATCAGCACCCCCAGATGATGCCTCTATAAGGCGAAACATGTCGGGAGACTAATTTGCTGATGCCACTGCTGCCAATTCTTTCCATATATGCTTGCATTTTCTCTGCACATGTGAGTACCCATCTGCTTTTTTAAAAATACATTTTATTAGCCTATACGGTATTACACTATATGGCCTCATTCCTTTTTTTGCCGGTAATACTGCTGGGGATGAACTACACTGTACACCTTCCACCACCCCCACCTTGGGCTTCCATTGAGCGTCCACTGTCTGCATTTATCCGTGGTCTTCACTGCATCATAATCCTGGAACAGCTGCTCATCTAGGTGTAGTCTAAACACCATTCAGCACGTTTGACTCACACGGCATAAGCCTACTGAGTCCACGAAAGTCGGTAAGCCTTTTGTCCCGTTGGTGATTGAAAACTTCAGACAAGCCGCACAAGTCACTTTATAATATTTTTCACACACCTATGTCACTATTTTTGGTGTAATATTGTTGCTTTGTCTCATATAATCACTTCTAATTGATTATGAATATTTATTATTAATATCCTTCAGCATATTTATTATCAATAATTTTCAGCATATATTGATTTTTCACTACTCATTCACAATCTATATTCTAATAGTTTTATTTATTTACCTGTTCAAATATTAATTTTTTGAAACACTTTAGGAGCGCCGCACTTTATATATATATATATATATATATTCACGTTTTTCCCAAGCATACACTGTTTACCCTACAAAAAAGGGAAATCTCCCTTATGGAGACACATACAGCAATAAAAACTTGACTGAAGATTCATACACACATACTGGAGTACCACTTTAAGGGCTCCATTACATGAGAGGCCAGCTGGTGGTAAAACCAAGCGGTTGAGCTGTTTCACCAAACCTAACCACCAGACTGAACACTGACATGCAGTCGCTCAAGGCTGTACTCATGTTGCAGTAAAAATTAAAACATCAAAAAAAAAAAAAACACCATACACAACCGAAGTCTATGGTGCCACACTGCAACTCCACACAATGCATGTGATTGTTTTGCAGTGGGTGGCATTTACAGAATATACAACATAAAAAAAGAAAAAAAAAACCCCACACACACTTTACTAGAAAAGGTCAACACATTTCACATGAGAGGATCTTAAAAAAAAAAAAAAAAAAGGAAAAGGGTAATTTTTTTCCCAGCCCCTCCCTCTTCCCTTTTGTATATTATACTAGGATGTAGTATGAATATTGGCAGCTGCCTTCATGTAATTAATTTACAGGATTAAACCAGGTCGTGAGGAGTTGACATCTGCTTCTCACCACCTGTCAAACACCACTGAAAAGGGCAGCAAGGACTGCCACACATGTGAAGGAGTATCTGATTGCAGTGTACCAAAGCCAAGGGATTGCTAGCTGATTGTGATAAATTACTGGTACTTTGTCTTTGTGTGGGCAGGTCATTGGTTACAGTAAATATTACAGTTATGTCATTCAGTTTAACTAAGCATAGAAACTGTTTGAACAAGATAGCAAGCTTTAAGCGCAAAACGTTTCAACACACAGTACCAACTCTGAGATACTGTTATCAGCATATTGTATGTTTCATCCATTTCAATTTTACCCACACGGACAAACACTTTTTCATTTCATAACATAACGTAGAGGGCAAAAATCACTCCAATGGAATATTTGCCTTTTAGGAAGTTAGATGTTTAAACATTTTTTTATTTTTTTAAGATATCTGCTCTGGGCTACAGCTAGCATTGTTATTCATCCTATATGAAGCTCAATTACTGTATATCGACTGGACTATGCCTTTTTAAGTCCACATGAAAAATGCCCCTTGCTGTAAAAAATTCATTTACCTTGCATCAGAGAACTTGGAATGCTCAACGGTGTGTGTTCCTAGTTTTCAATGACTCAACGTCAGACAGAAAAACTAGAAAGATATTGTTTAAATGAAGTTATACTTACTGACACTAAACTTGCTCCAAGCATCCAAGCTTAAATTTGCCAGCAAAGTGATTCACTGGTTGGCACTCCTGCCTTGCACCACTGAGGTCATCATTTTGAATGCTGGTCAGGACACTATATGTATTGAGTTTGCATGTCCTTCCTATGCTAGTGTGGGTTTCCTGCAATACTCCAAAGACATGCTAGGTGGGTAAACGGCTCATGTTCAAACTGGCATGTGTGTGTGTGCGTGCGAGAGATAGGGACATTAGATTGTAAGCTCGAGGGCAGGGACTGGTTTAGATGTACAGTATGTGAAGTGCTGCATAAATTGTCTGTGCTATATAATGTATTTTTTAATAACCTTTGATTCCAAGGTTATGTAGTTATCTAAACGGCTTGGGTGGAGAGTTTGAAATAAGTAAAGGGGCGCTATCTGCCTCAATAACTGTAATTAAGAAGGAGGGGAAAGATGGATCGTGTTGTGCTAATTATAGGCCTATTTCATTGCTTAATGCTGATACTAAGCTCTACGCCAAGATACTAGCAGACAGGATGAAAACACTTATGAATAAACTGGTCCACCCAGATACAACAGGATTTGTACCAGGAAGGGAGGGAAGGGACAATGGGGTGAGAACCCTGCTTCTGTTATCGCACGAGAACGAAAAGAAGAGTTCGAGTCTACTCCTGCCAACAGATGCCCAGAAAGCATTTGACAGGGTTGACTGGAACTTTATGTTTAAAACCCTGTAGAAAATGGGGATAGGCCCAAAAATGCTCCAGCGGATTAGGACACTATACCATCACCCGACAGCTATAATAAAGATCAACAGTACGGAATCCCCTTCTTTCGAAATGAAAAATGGGACGAGACAGGGGTGCCCACTTTCCCCCCTTCTGTTTTATTTTTATTAAAAAAAAAAAAATATATAAATTAAACTTTATCCCACTGTTAAGCCCCATACACACGATAGGATTTTCCGATGGATTCTGTCCTATCAGACAATGTTGTCGGAAAATCAGACCGTGTGTAGGCACCATCGGACAGTTTCCATCAGATTGTCTGACGGACAAAGTCCTATCTCCTGCTGGATAGATTTTTTGACAACAAAGTCCGATCACACCAAATCCGATCGTGTGTAGCGAATTCTGACCGGACAAAGTGCTACGCATGCTCAGATCACATTACAAGACCAAAGCTATTGGCTACTAGCCTCTACGTAGTCCCGTCGTAGGCAACAAACGTCACCACGTTCAGAATGATCGGATTTTCCGACAACTTTGTCCGACCGTGTGTACGCAAAACCAGCATCAAACAAAGTATGACGGACATGGTCTGACGGACCTGGTCCTCGGATAATCCGCGCGTGTGTATGGGGCTTTAGATGAAATCAAAACGGAGAGCAAAAAGGTTGACATACAGACCACTTACCTGGCTAGGACGAATCCACTCACTCAAAATTTTTAGATTACCCAAAATCCTCTATAAATTTCAAATGATGCCCATTGCGTTACCAAACTTATCTCTCAAAACTCAAAGCTTTATTAATGGGTTTAGTTTGGAATAACAAAAAACCTAGAATTGCATATTTCACTCTGAAACAGGAGAAAAATCGGGAGGGGGGGGGGGCTGGCAGTCCCCGACATCCATTATTATTACAAAGCCATTGTGCTGTTGAGAATTGTAGAATGGGTTAAAGAAAGTAAAAAAGAAAAAAGGTGGGTCAATCTAGAAAACACCCTTAGGAACGCACAATTAGGTAAGATTATTTGGAACCCCCCAAAACATAGGAAAATTGACACTTAATGCACTTAGGGTCTGGGATGGAGTATATAAGAAACTAAATGGTCACTATAACTCGCCACTTATAGCTTTAAAAGAAAATGAATTTTTTGCAACGGGAATGAAGATTAATGGGGGGGAATTGGATGAGACAGGTGCACAGGTGAAGGATATTTTAAAAGAAGGGAAGATTCTACCATTACAGAAATTGAAAGCTAAGGAGGGATTTGAGGGAATAGATGAGTGGCGGTATCGCCAGCTTGCCCACTTTATGGGGAGTCTGCCCCACCCAATGAGAGTGTTGACGGAATTAACGCCTTTCGAGCGCCTCTGCACAACTAATAACCCCAAAGGCATGATCTCAAGGTGGTACAGACTCTTACTGGAGAGGGATGACCTGGCGATTCCGCCATATATACAGAAATGGGAAAGGGAACACATTGTGACACAAGCGCTATGAAGAAAATGTTTAAATTAGTACATAGGTCAGCAATGGATAGTAAGTCTACCGAAATAAATTATAAAATGCTTACGAGATGGTATGCTACCCCGGATAAGACCAGCAAATACCAACAGGGCAAATCAGGGAATTGTTGGAGAGGGTGTATTGAGCTGGGCACAATGACGCATCTGTGGTGGAGTTGTCCAAAAATCAAGGCATTCTGGGGAAAAGTATTGTACTATGTAAAGGAAATAACTAACATAGAAGTTCCAGAAGAACCGTGGACAGTTTTGTTGCATGGTACAAAAGAAGGCGTAAAAAAATACCAAGGGGCTTTAACCCCACATTTCTTAAATGCCGCAAAAAAACTGATCCCCAAGAAATGGCAAGAGGTGGAAGCTCCAACAATCTGGGAATGGATAGACGAAGTCAAAGATATTTATAGCATGGGAAGGTTAAGAGATAGTAATGGTGGCATCGGAGATGGAAAAATAGATAAGTGGAAGGAGTGTAGAAAATTTAAAAAAAAACACAGAGCTACGCGGAACAATTAAGAAGCTAGGATATAGGATAAGATGGGGAAACAACAGGCGTAGTAAGAGCGGCCGGTCAAGATTGGGTGGGGGGGGGGGATTTAGGTGGAGGGTTGGGAGGGGAGGGTTGATAGATAATGAGAAGAGGGATGTCTGGAAAAATTCAGTGGGTTTTGTATATTATGAGTTTTTGTAAGTACGCTTTTTCACATAGATATGCATAAAGTAAGCTACGATGATGTGAACATGAGAAGAGACAGTAATGAACTGAAAGTTGATTTTACGTCTCTCGTGGAAATTCGCTGAAGTGGCAAAAAAAAAAAAAAAAAAAAAAGGAGACAGTCCTGGAACGTGCTGGACTTTCTTGGGTAGCCTGAAGCCTTCTTCATAACAATTGAACCTCTCTCCTTGATGTGGGTTAGACCTGCTCCAGACCAACCCCAGCACCACCTCCCATATCTCTTGAAATTCTTGATAATCCGATAAATGGTTGATTTAGGTGAAAAGCAATGGATGACTGCACAGGTTTCCTTGCAGGTAACCATGGTTAACAGAGGAAGAACAATGATTTCAAGCACCACCCTCCTTTTAAAGCTTCCAGTCTGTTATTCTAACTCAGTCTGCATTATAGAGTAATTTCCAGCCTTGTCCTCATCAACACTGAGGCCTATGTTAACAAGAGAATCACTGGCATGATGTCAGCTGGTCCCTTTGTGGCAGGGCTGAAATGCAGTGGAAAAGTTTAAAAAAAAAAAAGTTCATTTGCATGGCAAAGGGGGGCTTTGCACTTAATTAAAATTGAGTTGATCACTCTTTATAGCATTCTGCAGTATATGCAAATTGCCATCATAAAAAAAAAAAACTGAAGAATCAGACTTTCTTAAAGCTTTTGGCCAGGGCTGTAAGTGGTAAGGCAATAACAATACCAGCAACATAAGGACTATTCACAGGCCCTGTCTAACCACTGGCCAGTGGTAGAATTATTTTAGTCCTATTGGTGACGAGGCCATTGCATTAGAGTGCTCATTTTATATGACCAAAATAGCAGCCAAGGTCCTCTTACCACCGAGGTCACCAGTTCTGTTCTCAAACCATCACTCAGTTACCTGCAAAAGGGTCCTTCCTTTTTATCCTGCTCTCTGCAGTTGTAATGGGCAGTGGTAAGTGGCAGTTAAAACACTTTGGAAACTGGTTCAGTTCTGAAACAGACGCATGGCATGTAGCCCTGGCTCTTTGCAGCAGCAGTTTCTATACAGCAGCACCCATCTCTCAGGCTCACTCCTTAAGCAGTGGGAACAGCAGCAGGCTCTGTACACAATACTTAGTGGCCAGTCTCTCTCAATCTGGGCTCTCAGTAGCAAAGTCTTCTTGCAGCTTTCCTCTGCATTGCAGATCAGCAGCAGACAGTCTCTAGCAACTCTGGTTCTCAGCAGCATGTGGTCCAGCAGCTCTCACTATCAGCCTCTAGAAGTAGCAGTCCTGTACATTGGCTCCCATTACAGTCAAGCAGCAGAAGTCGCAAACTCCTCTCTCTAGGCTGCAAGCAGTACAGTCTGGGCCCATATACCGTAAGCACCTCAACTCCCTTCAGGTCCTGCTGATCTCTTCCTTTTACCTCTCATTCGTCGCTGTTCATCTCCTGATTGTTGGGCAGGGCAAAAATGGGTTCAGTAGCCAAATAGGATCATCCTGATATGTCCAGCCACAGTTCCTCTTTTCCCTACCGTTTCTAGGGGCTGGTCCTGCCTCTTGGCTGCACCTGCAGCCAAAAGTCCAGTTCAGTCTCTCTCTCCCCATGCAATCCAGCAAAGGTTGTTCCGCTACTGGCTTACGGTATCCCAGATCTAGCAGTCTTATGCACAATGTAAACTCCTTTGATGAAATCTAAAAATGTATTAGACATGCAAGCGGTGGTGTATAACTGCGATACTTGCACAAGGAAGAGAGATGGAGACTTGCTTCTTCCTTGCAGTCTGAAGAGAAACTAAAATAGCGGATGACCTTTCCCAGAAATCTGTTTCTTTTGACCCTCCCAGAGTGACTAAACAAAGGGCATGAATGACACTTTACCACTTGGTCACTAGATGGCATTAGCCCATTACAGCCTTTCAACCAGGGTGCCTTCAGGTTATTTCAGGGGTGCCGTGGCAAAATGCTTAAAAATGACATACAAGCCTGCCTTTTAGTTACACAAAGCGACAGGTTTTCATTGTGTACGATCACAACCTTCTAGCTGCTGGCATGCTAACAACCAAGAACATCATCGGTTGATAAGGAGGACAACCAAGAACATCATAGGTTGATAAGGAGGACGGTGGGTGCCTGCGCAGCATCCTTGTTTGGCCCTCTCCCATCCCTCTGTCAGCACATTAGCTGAGTGATGGAGAGAAACAGAAGGAAAAGACAAGTGCTAGTACTATTCAGTACCAGTATGCAAAGAGGTGTTTTCTTTGGAAGAATAAATCCCCTCTAACTTTGGGTGTCCTATGTGTCTGCATGGTGCGGCATTATGTAAAACTATTAGGTTTTATTTTTTACATTTTACAATGGGTGCCTCAAGATTGTGCAGAATTTTGAAGGGTGCATCAACTACAAAAAGGTTAAGAAACATTGGTCTATTAAACAGAAAGTAAGTAATGGTAAGAACATAACAGAAACAAACTATACAAGAATTTTAATTCACATATTTAAACAAACATTGACATTTATTAGGCTGAGCGCCCTCTGGGGCAGAACAACGGGAGATAAGAAAAGAAAAAAAAATAAACTTTATTGCTGCTTTTATCTTGTCAGCGCTGCTGGGCAAGATTTAAACAGACCAGCCAGTGCCACAATAGGATTAACAGCAAACCATATTACTTGTTCACAGAACACAATTTACTGTAAATTGCAACAAAGCTGATAGATTAGCATAAATCTTTGTACTATGCTGCAGATACTAGTTTATTTAAGGTGTTCTCTAGATTTCGATAGAGCGGCAAGGTTAGATAAGGTTTTCATTGCCGTCCATGACCCTGCTGGGGATATCCACATTCTCTTTTTGTGCTGATGACTATTACAACTGAGCAGGGCAGTCTTAATGGATGGGCAACTCTGGGCACTGCCCAGAGGCCCCAGGTGCATGGTGGCACCATGATAAGCTTGCATTGCATCATACTTGCCAGCTGTCCCAGACAGTCATGCATTTTACTAAACTGTCCCCGGATGAATACCAGAACCTGTACTGTGCCCTCCTGATCCCAGTATTGTGCCCTCCTGCTTTCTCCATGCACTGTGCTCTTTGCGTTGATTAGGCTTTGATCTGTGGCATGTTTTCTTACTTTCAATAAAATCGATTTATTAAACAATACTAATGGAAATATGCTTATGTAGCGCCGGGCTCCAAATGAGCATGCGCTATGTTTTTTGTAAATTTAAAGTTCCTGAAACCACTGTTGGGTTTTAGGGTTAATTGTTCTAAATTTTGGTCTCAGTACCAGTTTGGATGGATTGCAGTGTGTTCTGCTTGGCCATAGGTGTCGTTGTCACCTCTGGCAAGTATAGGAACGCAGTCCAGTTGGACGCATTGGGTGCCAATCTTTCTCGGAACCAACCAGTGAGTGGGTTGTCTCGCTGTGAATTCTGGGAGAGGGTACTTAAGGGACTGAGGTCATGTGCTTCTGGGTTCCAGTCCAGAAGATCTTTCTGTCTGTTTGGTCCTGGTCCTCCTGACCAGCCCTCAGGGGCCCTCATGGCCTGGGGTGCGGATCCATCCATTTCCGAGTCTCGGGCTGGCTGGCCCGAGGAGCAGTAACTGGAAGGAGGATTCCAAGGTGGTCCGCTGCCGTCTCGGTTTTGGGGAGGCCCAGCAACTGAGAACGCAACCAGGGGAGGACTCTTCAGAAGAGGGCCACACACAAGGCTGGCTGCTCGGTAAGAGCCTGGAAGCTAAGTTGGAAGGACACCAGGTGAATCCACACTGGTACAGTATCGCCGGACTGGCTGCAAGATACTGGTATCATTTGAGGGTTCTCTAAGTTAATTTATCCTTCAGTTACAACCAAGTCTGTGGCAGAGACTTTGCTTTATTTGAGTCACCTGTCGGCTGCTAAATCTACTGAGAGGGGATTTATCCGATAGCTGCAGTATCCAGTTGCGAATGGCTATTCCCTGGAGTTTATAGTGAGAGACATTCAGTTACAAGCAGTTTCAAGACTACCTGAACTTCCTACCTATACCCTCTATCCTTTCATTGAGAGACTGTATTTTGTCTGACGTTTTGCAAATAAAAATACCTAAAGTGGATCCAGTGTCAGTCTCTGCAGTTCCTTGGGCCATCTACCTGGGGAAACCCCTAGACGCATACGAGGTCAAGAAGGTAACGGTAAGCCCAAAAATAACCAGCAGCTCCTTCGGGGGTTAGTGCTACACTTAATTCTATCAAACTATTTATACTTTCATTTTTTGAGAGTAGGTGCATACATTTGGGCAGGCTGGTAGGGCTTCCAGTGCATTGTCAAATGTGTTTACTTAAGCGCTAGAATGAGTGTTTAAAAATGGATCAGCAAGAATATTTTAAGATGGCCAAATGATGATGCTGCAACCAACGTTATAGTGTTCTCACACGTGAATGAATTGTTTAGAATACACAACAATAATGCTGTTGTGCAGAAGGTGCGCTTTCAATCAACCTTAAAATAAGTGTAGATATGCAAAAAAATGCTGTTTATATGGTGTGTAAAATTTTCCTTAAAATCCGTGCACTGTGTGTAAATAAATTACATAAATATAATACATAAAACCATAAATAAATGTATAAATAAATATATATGTGCTTTTCCTATTTATGGTACCGATGGGTGAGTGATAATAGTGGGATGAGGCTGGGGTGAAAAAACACGTTAGAAATAGCCGTGTTTAATTAGGGACCCTAATTAAGGTCCATGCGTTTGAATTTGGATAGGACTGCGGGTGTTTAAGAACCCTTGGTGAGGCCGTGCATTTATTAGTTGTCTCCTGAGAGTGAAAATTGCGGTCACTTGTCAGGTGTTTCTCCTTAATGTTTCTCCTTAATTGATATTAAATAATAGTCTTTTTGCAATCCAAAATAGGTTTTAAAAATGAATGAATAAAAAAAAATAAAAAAACGGTAAGCCTTTGGTGTTGAACAAGGATATAAAAAAAGATAAGGATAAAAGATAAAAGATTATGCACCATCAATAGAAGAAAAGATAAGCCCAATCAATGAATGTATGTTGTAACAAGTGTATACATTTTACTTTCACTTATCTTTTTCTGGTGTTTTCTTTCTCGCTGGTTCCGTCCCTTTTATCCTTCCTATGTTTGCATGGGGATATAAAGCAGATACACACACATTGCGCAGTATTGTAGGACTTTAAAAAGGTGTGCATAAGTGTGTGGCTAGAGCCTATCTACTTACACAGCACCCTGCGTTTTATGCGCGGTAGTGGAGAATGTGTCAGGCACTGTTAGGGCTCCCTGCCCTGTTCGTCTCGGTAGCGTCACTTAGCTCCTCCTCCCGACGCGTTGCGTCACGCCCACGTGACTTTATCAAGGGATTATGGGTCATTGTGGCAGCCGAGACCTTTTATAGGGCAACATTTGGCGTGGGGGTTACCATAGCAACTTAGTATGCGCTCATCATCCTATTCAGCACACCGCTGCGCTCGGGTGCTGTGGATGTTATGCACATTAACTCTTTTGGTTCCTAGGAACCGGGAACAGTTTGTTGAATCTACAGGCGCTTACACTTGGTTGAAAAAAAATATATATAGACAAATATAAAGTTTAATATGGAATAAAAAATATATAAAATATAAGTAAAATATGTAATGGAATGAGTAAAATAAAATAAAAATAAAAATAAAAATGTTGGTGTGTGTGGTGGTTGATTAAGAAAATGCGGGTGTGTGGGTGATGGTAGTGGACGTGATAAAGTGATTAAAAAATGCGAATAAAAGATGAGTGTATAAAAATGTGTATAATGTGTAAAAATAAAAATAAATATAGAAATAAATGTAAAAAAATAATAAAAATGAGATAAAAATAGGTAAATTGAAAAATAAAAAAATGAAATAAATTATAAGCATGAATGAAAAATGGATAGAATGTAAATTAAAATAGGGAGTGGAAAAATATAAAAAAGCCGCGGGAATTATAAAGACATGGGAAGATGGATCAAACCAAAGTTTATAAATAGTTCCTTGTATAGATTGGTGGATTTCTATTCAGAGCATCATTTCCTTGAAAATAGTTTCTTTATAAAAAATACTTCTTTTCCGGTGTATATGGTGACCGTATACCATATATAAGTGGTTCATGGGATGAGTATAAAAAAATGGCCATGCTGGTACTGGACTTATTTTTATAAGTTATTTTTAAAAGGTTTTTGTAAAAGATATATAGGGATGTATATATATGTAAATGAATATATATATATAAAAGATATGTGTGGAGGGAGAGAACCATAGGTTAATTTTTTTTAAAAACACATCTGTCTGTTTTTTAAAAACACATACATAGTACCATATAAAAATAATACTAAAAAATGTGTTTAAAATTTTGTTAAAAGTCAGAAATAAAACAGTTGAGGTCAAAGTCAATGTTAAGGCCTCCTGGCGCAAAACTGTTAATTTCATAAATCCATCTCGATTCACTTTTGCTGAGTTCTCTCACTTTGTGACTCCCCCTCCAATTAGGTTTGTATTTATCAATTGCCCAGAACCTCATTTGAGTGGGATCTTTATTATGGATTTCTGCAAAGTGTTTTGAAACACTGTGTTTAGGGAAGCCGGCTATTATGTTTTGCACATGTTCTCTTATCCGTTTCCACATGGGTCGTTTTGTCCTTCCTATGTACTGAAGTGAACATGTGCATTCCAGCATATACACTACTCCTTCTGTCTTACATGAGATAAACTCCTTAATATCATATTTGACAAAATTTTAAACACATTTTTTAGTATTATTTTTATATGGTACTATGTATGTGTTTTTAAAAAACAGACAGATGTGTTTTTTAAAAAAATTAACCTATGGTTCTCTCCCTCCACACATATCTTTTATATATATATATATATTCATTTACATATATATACATCCCTATATATCTTTTACAAAAACCTTTTAAAAATAACTTATAAAAATAAGTCCAGTACCAGCATGGCCATTTTTTTATACTCATCCCATGAACCACTTATATATGGTATACGGTCACCATATACACCGGAAAAGAAGTATTTTTTATAAAGAAACTATTTTCAAGGAAATGATGCTCTGAATAGAAATCCACCAATCTATATAAACTTTGGTTTGATCCATCTTCCCATGTCTTTATAATTCCCGCGGTTTTTTTATATTTTTCCACTCCCTATTTTAATTTACATTCTATCCATTTTTCATTCATGCTTATAATTTATTTCATTTTTTTATTTTTCAATTTACCTATTTTTATCTCATTTTTATTATTTTTTTACATTTATTTCTATATTTATTTTTATTTTTACACATTATACACATTTTTATACACTCATCTTTTATTCGCATTTTTTAATCACTTTATCACGTCCACTACCATCACCCACACACCCGCATTTTCTTAATCAACCACCACACACACCAACATTTTTATTTTTATTTTTATTTTATTTTACTCATTCCATTACATATTTTACTTATATTTTATATATTTTTATTCCATATTAAACTTTATATTTGTCTATATATATTTTTTCAACCAAGTGTAAGCGCCTGTAGATTCAACAAACTGTTCCCGGTTCCTAGGAACCAAAAGAGTTAATGTGCATAACATCCACAGCACCCGAGCGCAGCGGTGTGCTGAATAGGATGATGAGCGCATACTAAGTTGCTATGGTAACCCCCACGCCAAATGTTGCCCTATAAAAGGTCTCGGCTGCCACAATGACCCATAATCCCTTGATAAAGTCACGTGGGCGTGACGCAACGCGTTGGGAGGAGGAGCTAAGTGACGCTACCGAGACGAACAGGGCAGGGAGCCCTAACAGTGCCTGACACATTCTCCACTACCGCGCATAAAACGCAGGGTGCTGTGTAAGTAGATAGGCTCTAGCCACACACTTATGCACACCTTTTTAAAGTCTTACAATACTGCGCAATGTGTGTGTATCTGCTTTATATCCCCATGCAAACATAGGAAGGATAAAAGGGACGGAACCAGCGAGAAAGAAAACACCAGAAAAAGATAAGTGAAAGTGAAATGTATACACTTGTTACAACATACATTCATTGATTGGGCTTATCTTTTCTTCTATTGATGGTGCATAATCTTTTATCCTTATCTTTTTTTATATCCTTGTTCAACACCAAAGGCTTACCAGGCTAATCAAAAGGTTTTTTTATTTATTTTTATTCATTCATTTTTAAAACCTATTTTGGATTGCAAAAAGACTATTATTTAATATCAATTAAGGAGAAACATTAAGGAGAAACACCTGACAAGTGACCGCAATTTTCACTCTCAGGAGACAACTAATAAATGCACGGCCTCACCAAGGGTTCTTAAACACCCGCAGTCCTATCCAAATTCAAACGCATGGACCTTAATTAGGGTCCCTAATTAAACACGGCTATTTCTAACGTGTTTTTTCACCCCAGCCTCATCCCACTATTATCACTCACCCATCGGTACCATAAATAGGAAAAGCACATATATATTTATTTATACATTTATTTATGGTTTTATGTATTATATTTATGTAATTTATTTACACACAGTGCACGGATTTTAAGGAAAATTTTACACACCATATAAACAGCATTTTTTTGCATATCTACACTTATTTTAAGGTTGATTGAAAGCGCACCTTCTGCACAACAGCATTATTGTTGTGTATTCTAAACACTTCCAGTGCATTACTTTGCCCTGGGACCCATGATGTTATTAGGACAACCCTGCAACTGAGACTGGATAGAAGAAAAAAAAACAAAATTATTTAGTTGTCTCCAGGTATAGAGGGGAAGTTTTCAAATTTTTCTAGGGACATCTAGAAATCTTTACTTTTGAGGAATTTCCACTTATCTCTGCTATGTCTGTGGGGAAGCACTCTGGAAAGCTAGGCTGGCCATAAACGGATTGAAATTCGGATGGTTAAGCAGGGACTAGACAAAATTTTGATCTGTGTGAGGCTGTCCCTGCTTGACAGAAGCTGATCATTTCATTGACCTCTGTTTAAGGGACATGATGGAAAATGTCCTCAATCAGCGCCAATCAGTTGCAGCCACTGATCAGTGTATTGGACAGGTGTCACTGTCAGAATACAACATTCTTGGGGGGGTATTTCTACAACCAACTAATTTGTTATATCTGTTTGAGGAGCGCTAAAAAATACCTGCTGTCAGCTAATAACTTCATGTGCTGTTGCCTGTGCTGCATACTTATCAGTGATGTTGTTCTTACTGATCGCCGAGGACTACAGCACACCAGCCAGCCATGTTTTGGAGAAGAGAAGAAGGGGAGCCTTGTTGGCCAACCCAGTGTCTGATTTTTGTCAAAAGGGCATGTGCCAAGATCTTGTCTTGCATACTAATGGTACACAATTGTCCTGCAACAAAACACGAACGTAGTGACGTACAATGAGTAATTTCAGCTCTTGAGCGCCACCCTTTGGACCTCTTCTGCTAATTTCATGTTTGGTGAGCATTGATTCCGAGCATGCGTGTTTGTACTTTCGACTTGTGTGATGGATTTGTGTACTGACCATACGAAAATCTGACGTCAAACCGCTGTCCGCCGAAAATTTACTAGCCTGCCATCCAACATTTGTTGGCTGAAAGTTGGACAACAATTGTCAAAAGGAGCGTCCCAATGGTAAGATTTTAGGACAACAGTCAATCCACTGCCAACAATCGTACCATGTGTACGAGGCTTTAGTCTTGTCTTCTGTCTGGTATCCTGATACTTTAGGGCAAGAACTTTACCCTGGCACAGAAATTTTGCTACTGGCAGAATCACCAAGGAAAAATAAGGAAAAAAGCCTGAAAAACTAAAAGTACTGAAGGCACCATCTAAAAACTGGTAAGCTACAATATAATATATTGTATTTTTGCTTTTAGGTTTAGATACGCTTTGAAGCAAATCAGGTTTAAAAAGTCATATAGGAGGTAGAAGAGCAGCACTACCCTTCAGGAACCAGTCAAAATTTGCTGTGTGTATGGTCTGGTTGGCTCTTTTTAGACATCCTGCAACTGAAAATGTGGAAAATTTTCAGCTGAATAATCAGATACAAACGCTGTTTGGGTATTAAACAAGTGCCGACGGGAGCTGTCAGAATACAATAGGCACGGCGGAAGATTCGTCCATCCCCCCTCTATGGATTAAGCAGTTGCTGTCAACTAAGTGTTTAAGTTTATTCCCATTACAAGAGGGGAGAAGGAGAAGCATTACACGCTGCCAATACTACTTATCTTGATGGGCAACAAAAGCAACTGGAACAGATTTCCTGCCTCAATGATATCCCCCAAGAGCAGGTAACCTACCTATAGATGTCAAATGACAGCTGCCAAATTTGGCCGTTTGGTTTCTAAGCTTGAAAACTGTTGTTAGGTGGATCAGACAGGTCAAGAAACCTGTGCTTTTGTTCCCCTGCAATCATTCCATCATAACCGAAACTCCTCCGAAAGTGGTTGGTTTGGCAGGAACAGGCCAACTTTTGGCCTGTTTGTACAGCTGTCTTATGACAGCTTCTGCCGAACAGGCATGCTGGAAAACCAGCATCCGATCATCACTGGCAGCCAATGGATGATCAGTGGGTTCTGGCAGGGGAAGGGGGGATCCTCTTATCAGAATGCAATAGCCCAGTGAGGGAGATTGCTGCACTAACATCACTTGGTTGCCCACTGGGTGGAACGAAAAAAAAAATACTAATATCTTATAGTGAGTAACTAGCTTTAGACCTGCCATTGACAGGCAGATATTTGTGCAGGGATAACAGCTAAGGAGATATTGGTCTTTAGCACCTGGACCTGCCACTCATTCTCAAGTAGTTCGCCTAATAAATGATAAAGTCTCATAAAGTTATTCCATTACTTCCACAGTGAGAAGGATCAGCCAGGTTGCATGCAGATTTTCCAAATAGCTAGATCAGTAAATTAAAGAATGTCTTCCTAGTATCGAAAGCATAATATTTATTATCCCCCTCTTGGGGACCCTTCAGAGCCTCAATCCCCTCCTTGGTAAGGTATCAGGTCATTATGTCTTCCCTAAAGCTGGCCATACAATGGAGTGAATTTTGTCTGGTTCAAAATTAACCAGCCATCTGTTTGAGATGATTCCAATTTCAATGACAGGTACAGTGTATCTGGAAAGTATTCACAGCGCTTCACTTTTTCCACATTTTGTTATGTTATCCTTATTCCAAAATGGACTAAAGTCAATATTTTCCTCAAAATTCTACAAATACCCCATAACCACCCTTCCTGACCAGGCAATTTTTTGCGATATGGCACTGCGCTGCTTTCACTGACAATTGCGCAGTTGTGAGACGTTGTACCCAAAGAAAAAAAAAAAACGTAATTTAGGCCCATATGTATTCTGCATATTTTTGGTAAAAAAAAAAAAAAAAAAAACCCCATGCAATAAGCATATATTGACTGGTTTGCGCAAAAGTTAGTGTCTACAATATAGGGGAAAGATTTACGTCATTTTAATTTTTTATTTCTGTTTCTTCCTCTAGCAATGGCGGCGATCTGCAATTTTTATGAGGACTGCGACATTGCGGCGGACAGAGCGGACACTTTTGACACTTTTTTGGGACCGTTGACATTTATACAGCGATCAGAGCTAAAAATAGCCACTGATTACTGTATAAATGTCATTGGCAGGGAAGGGGTTAACACTAGGGGGACGATCAAGGGGTTAACTGTGTTCCCTATGTGTGTTTATAACTGTGGGGGGATGGGAGTGACTGGTGGATGAGATAGTGTGTTACTATTAAGTAGGAACAATGATCTATCTGTCTCTACTCCCCTGACAGAACCGGGATTTGTGTGTTTACACACACAGATCCCTGTTCTCGTTCTGTCAGGAGCTATCGCGGGTGCCTGGGATCGGCTCTGGGGACACTCTGCGGGTGCGTCTGCTATAGCGTCTTAAAGAGCCAACATACAGCTACAGCGATTTGCGCAGCTGTGCCAACCTGCAGCAGTATAACTGCGGCGGCTGGTCGGCAAGCTGATAATGACAACGAATGACAAAGAAGTTTGTTTGAGGTCTTTTTTTTTTATTTTAAATAGAAAACACACCACACGTACAAAAAGGTATTCACAGCCTTTGCTCAATACTTTGTTGAAGTACCTTTGACACCAATTACAGCTTTAAGTCTTTTTCAGTATGATGCTACAAGTTTGGCACACCTATTTTTGGCAGTTTCTCTCATTCTTTGCAGGACCCACTCAAGTTTCATCAGGTTGGATGGGAAGTGTTGGTGCACAGCCATTTTTCAGATCTCTCCAGAGATGTTCAATCCTGTTTGAAGATGAACCTTTGCCCCAGTCTGAGGTTCAGAGTGTCCTGCAGCAGGTTTTCATCAAGGATCCTCCTCCTGCTGGAGAGCCAAAGACATGGTCTGAGAGTCCTTCAGGTGTCTTTTGGCAAACTCCAGGCGGGCTGTCATGTGCCTTTTACTGAGGAGTGGCTTTCGGCTGGCCACTCTACCATACAGCCTGATTGGTGGAGTGCTGCAGAGATGGTTGTTCTTCTGGAAGTTTCTCCTCTCTCTACAGACAATCCTGTCTCGGAGGTCTAGAGACAATTCCTTGGACTTCATGGCTTGGTTTGTGCAATGCAGGTTTTACATTCCCATATACCGGTATGACAATGCAAAACTCACTCAAAAAAAAAAAAAAAGAAAAAAAAAAAGGTCAAAAATGGTAAAATTCTCCTGCCCAGCCGCTGCACCAGATGGGCAGGTACAGTGGCCAGTAACGCTGTTCTCATTGATGCTGAACATGCACCCTTGACAGGCTTCATTTAGTGATTAGTTTGCGCAAAAGTTATAGCATTTACAAAATAGGGGATAGTTTTATAGCATTTTTATTAATATTTTTTTTTTTATTAGTAATGGCGGCGATCAGCGATTTTTATTGTGACTGCGACATTTTGGCGGACACATCGGACATTTTTGACACATTTTTGGGACATTTGTCATTTATACAGAAATCAGTGCTATTTAAATAGCACTGATTCCTATGTAAATGACAGTTGTAGTTAGGGGGTTAACCACAAGGGGGCGGGGAGGAGTCAGTGTGACGTGTTGTGTTGTGTTTACTGTAGGGGGGGCGTGGCTGTACGTCTGACGTCATTGATGGCGTTCCCGATGACAGGGAACCGCCGATCACTGACAGTCAGTGTAGGAAGCGCGGGGAGAGGTTTGTTTACATAGACCTCTCCCCGTTCTTCCGCTCCGTAACCCGATCGCGGGATACCAGCGGCGATCGGGTCCGCTGGCAGCTCAGCCTCTGCATCTACCTGTGTGTCAGGTGCAATAGCCAGGCAGGGAGCTCAATAACGTGTGGTTTTACCATGCTCCGTATCACTGAACCTCTCTGAGCATAGTGGGATTGATTAACTAAAACTGGAGAGTGTAAAATCTGGTGCAGCTCTGCATAGAAACCAATCAGCTTCAAAAACATTTTTTTGTCAAAGCTTAATTGAACAAACTGAAGTTAGAAGCTGATTGGCTACCATGTATAGCTGTACCATATTTTGCAGTCAAGTTTTAGTAAAATCAAACCCAGTGTGTGCAGTATGGACCTTGAGCCTAGGTTCACATTGGGCCGATTTGACATATCAAATCGCATGCCAAATCTGAGCCTATTGCCGGCAACACCCGAATCGGTGCGACGCCGTACCAATTTCCAAAAGTAGTTCCTGCACTACTTTTGCCAACGTCAGTGGCGATTTCAATAAAAATCTGTGCATGAACCCGCACAGGTGTCTCTCAAATCGCCACCGAAGGCGGACTGAAATGCCAGTGTGAAATTGTGCGAGTTCAGCTGAACTCGCAGGATTTCAAACCCACATTCATTGTGAACCTAGGCTCAAACCTCAGTGCAGCCCTTCATCAAGCCTTTTTGATTACCATCGCAATTGGCCTCATGGGCGACATCTCTGTCAGAGCCCACGTTAACACTGAGCGTGGGTTTGAAATCTTGCAAGTTCAGCTGAACTCGCAGGATTTCAAATTGGCATTTCAGTCCGACTTCGGGGGTAATATGACAGACATCTGTGCAGGTTCATGCACATATGTCTATTGAAACTACTTTTAGGACGGTGCTATTGCTGGTAATAGGCTCCAATTTGACATGTCAAATCGGCCCAATGTGAACGTGGGCTAAGGCCGGTTTCAGACTGGTACGACATATGCTCCGACTTTGGGAGAACATGTCGCATGACGTGTGTAAATCAATGGTTTCCTATGGGAGCCATCTTAACTGGTCCTGCGCAAGTCGGTCCGACCTTGAAAAAGGTTCCTGCACTACTTTGGTCCTACTTCAGCCCATTGAATAGCATTGAAATTGGATCCTTGTCCTAACCATCTGACTTGTGACATGGTGATTACAGTAGCAGTAAAATTAATTTATGTCACACTGGGATTGTTTTGATTGGTCAAAGGACAAGTGAGACTATCTCAAAGTTGGAGCAAAATTTTATCTTGTTCATTCAAGTCAGATGGATGTAGGACCGATGTTGCAGGGCAAAGTAAGATGACAGTCGTGTCATACCAGTGTGAATCTGGCCTTAAAGGGGTTGTAAAGGTAAACGTTTTTTCACCTTAATGCATTCTATGCATTAAGGTGAAAAAACATCTGTCAATGCCCCCCCCCGTTATACTTACCTGACCCCTCGAAAGTCCTGCGCTCGCCCCCGACGTCCTCTTCGCTGCTCACCCTGGCCGTTGATTGGCTAGAGTGGATGGATTGAAAGCAGCACAGCCATTGGCTCGCACTGCTGTCAATCACATCCAATGATGCGGCGCGCTGGGGGGCGGGCTGAGTGATACAGTGAGCGGCTATAGCTGCCAGCTGTATCACGGGAGCGCGCCCGCAAGCACTCCACAGCATGCGAGGGAGCTCGCATGAAGTTGTGAAGTCCTTGCGGGAGGGAGCTGAGACAGCCGCCGAGGGACCCCAGAAGACCAGGTTCGGGGCCACTCTGTGCAAAACGAGCTGCACAGTGGAGGTAAGTATAGCATGTTTGTTATTTTAAAAAAAAATCCTTTAGTGACCCTTTAAGGTGACAAGTACACCTGTCAGGAGAGAAATACTGGTTACTCTTAATGGCCTCATTCCAATAAAGTCTTTTACCTGCCTGTCTCTGGCTACAACACATTTGATTCACTGCTGCAGAACAAACAAGCAGCACATGAGTGTCATTAAAAGTGTCCAGATTCCAATTCTCATTCCAGGTCAGTGACTCATCAAACCAAAGCATCCACATGACAGGCAGGAACTCAGCATTTTTCAGAAGTAGAGTTGAGATGTGGAAGCCTACAGAATTTTTCACTACAAATGTATTTTAAATGGAGTTTTGACATGCAATAGGTTTTTTTGGCAACAATTTCCCCCCTCACTTGTGAGAGAGCGCAGTGATCCCCAATCAGTTCAATGCTCAGATGGTGCAGCTGAAAAGAGACACCCAACCATCAAGGGAGTGTCTAGGTTCAGATTTCCCATTTCACAACCACTGTCAACCTGTTTTTAGTTGCAGGAACAACTGAACATGTCAAGGCAACCTACCAGCATCCTTGCCATAGAAATGTATCAGCTGTTGGTAGTAGGTTGACTTGACCCATTCAATAATTTTCATGCTGGAAAGCTGGTTAAAACTTCTATCCAATTTCCTTCCTTGTGTATGGCCAGTAGAACAGGTTACATTTTGCACATTTGCAGGTAGAAGCACAGGTGAGTTCATTAGGAAGCAAAACCAACCTTTCATCAGAGCTCTAAACTAAAGGCAAGCTGTGCTAGAGATCTGCAGCACCATTGAGTTCAAAGACCTGGGACACTGGAAAGGTAAGTGGTACATCTGTTTCTTACACGTTGCCTTTAGTTTAGATTAAGCCTAGGTTCACGCTGCTGCAGGATTGAAATCGTGTAAATTCAGACCTGCATTTCAGTCCGACTTCAGGGGCGATTTCAGAGACATCTGTGCGGATTCCTACACAGATGTCCATTGAAATTGCACCCGAAGTCACCAAAAGTAGTACAGAAACTACTTTTGTTAATCGGTGCAAAGTCGGCGTCGCACTGATTCGGATGGTGCTATTGCCGGCATGTCAAATCACATTAAAGTGAACCTGGGCTGAATACATGGCAAGATTTGTATTTTGTTTTTAAAACTGCATTATATGTTTGTGTTGCGGGGAGGGGTTTCCATTGATACCTACAAATCTACATGGGAAGAGCATACTCCTCTAAAATTCATAAAGACTGACGCAGACAGATTTTGCAAAAGTGTCTCTCGTGAATTCTAAGTAGCAAAGCATGCACCAAATTCATGGACCTGTCTAGAACTTGTACTTGAATTTGGCCCATGCTGCGCCACTTTTAGAATGTAGGTGGGACACTTTTGCAGAATCTGTCTGCACCAGTTTCTCTCTCTCGGTATGCCAAAAGAGAGTTGGTCTAAATTGGCTCCACTTTTGTAAGATATGAATTGTGTGTGTAATAAAAAAAAAAAAAAAAAAAATATATATATATATATATATATATATGTATATATATATATATATATATATATATATATATATATATATATATATATATATATATATTTATATATATATATATATATATATATAAATTTTTTTTTTTTAGTTTTTTATCTGTTGCGTCACAATATAAAATGCGACACATTTTAGAACTACCTACATTTTGGTGCACGAGTCGCTATCAGAACCACAAGTGTTACAAATGCTCCATAAATGTGGCGCAATGCATAAACAAGAGGGATTAATGCCAAAAAAGTGTTACAGCAGCATTATTGAATCCCCCACTATTGCTTCCAATTATAAAAAAGGTACAATATTTTGGCTTGCTCCTCTAACACTGACACTTAAACTTTAATAATTGGAAACAATAGTGTTTGTGTGCAGACATGCATAGAATATTTTATAGATCTATCATTCTCAAGAAATCTGGATATATTATAAAAATAAAAAAAATTCTAAAAGAAAATATCCAACTGATAAAGCAATTCTCACATTATCCAATTTTTTGACCCACACTGGGTTTAATAAGTAGTCTGCTTATGGAATCTGCATAGCCCAAGATTTGACAGACTTGTACAATCAGCGTGTGTGGCCAACTTTACAATTTGCTTAGTTCTAGTGAAAGTGTCCACCTTATCAAACCATGGTTCACACATCAAATTTTTATTAAAATGTTATCCTGTGCACTTTGATTGCTGCATAGTTCAAAATTGAACATCTTGTACAATCAGATTGGGGCGTTCGTTATAATCCGTCTTTAATTAAAGCCAATAACAGCTTCACACAATAAAGCTGGCCATACACCTATAGATTATCTGCTGATTTTCTATGGTTAGATGGAAAAAGTGCAACAGATTTCTCCATGCTTGCTAAACTGTGTGGATGGAGGAATCTCCCACTTTTTCCATCTAACTATAGAAAATCTGCAGATAATCTATAGGTGTATGGCCAGCTTTAATGTTGAAGATCACATTAGATCTTATCAAAGTCTACACGTCTAATGGATTCTCTATAGTCCTAAAGTTAACAGATGGTCCAGTCAGACTGTAAAGTGTGTGGCCAGTAGAGTTGCCACCTCATCCCTTTAAACCCGAACACCTTTGAATTACACAGGTTCTGAGGCTAATTAAATGCAGATAAGGCACCAAGAGAGTTTAATTACCACCTTAATCAGCCACAGAACCTGTGTAATTAATATGTGTTCGGGTTTAAAGGGATGAGGTGGCAACCATACTGGCCAGCCTAATGCTGGCCATACACTATACAAAAAATAAAAAATAAATCGGCCGAACCCAGTTTCGAAAAACAAACGTGAGTGCAAACGATGGTGCCATCATGTAATGACCGATAAAATCGTTTAGTGGACATAAATACATTTTATGTTCATTTATATATTTTTTTTTTACATATACCTAGTACAGACAGGTCGGAGAAGAAACACATTAACCTTTCAATTTATCGTTCGTTCGGCAGAACTTCCAAACTTGTCCTTCGTTTTTTCGTCTCAAAAGCATCCAAACAATTATCGATTTTGTGCCCATTAACTGGCCGAAAAAAAAACGAACAAACGGTCTAATGACCTTATTTCGGCCGATTTTTCGTTTAGTGTATGGCCAGCATTAGAATCTGCTTGAATATAATGAAGGCGACAAACTTATCCAATTTTCATTACCTTGGATATTACGCAAGTCTGCCCACTTGGTGGTTTTTCGTAATAGTTCTAAGCTGTACATTCAGATTGTAACATGTGTGGTCAGTTTTGGGTGCAGAAGATCTTTACTTACCAGTTCCACCAGAACAGAGGCGTGGGTTCCACCTGCTTTGTTGAATGCCCAGGGGAAGTTTAGGAGCCCAGCTCCCAGCGCAGACTTCAACATGATGAATATCGCTGCCATGGAGGACAGATTGGGGCTTCCACATTCCCCACCAGGCTTGGCCAGCAAGCTGATGCTCTCTCTTGCCAATTCCTCCATCCCAAATCCCTGGAAGCCACTATAGTACAGTGGCTCAGTGCAAGCCTGGAGCATCAAGCATGAGGATGTCCCTTCTACCAGCTGGGCCTTTTTGTTATTTGGGCTGACAAGAGTTAACCCCTGAACTCCCAGGCCAGCCTGTACAGACGCACGCCCCCAGACCCCCCTCCCAGGTCCTGTCTCTAGGAGTCAGTGGGGGTCTCCTTTCTCCAATCACTGACTGTAAGGATTGTGGCTAATCAACATTAAAGTGCTGCCAGTTTAATTAGCAGGATTCCAGGGTTAGTCCTCTCACAGGGTGGTGTGAGATACTGAAACACAGTGTGTGAGATTAGAACTGGCTGCTGCTGACCTCTCTGCAAACACATCTATTAGTTCTTAAAGTGGGAATTTCCTCATTGTGCCAATTTTCATTTCTGTTCAAATTACATTCCTGTTAAAATTGATATCTGTGAAATCACTAGCTGCTGTTTGCAGTAATGTCTAGCCATGGTGACAAATCTAATATGCTGACATTCATCTGGGAATTTAAAATGTCACTTATACAGTTTGCACATTACGGTTTTCTTTGACTCATTTTAGGGAATATTTTCTGTACATGGTAGCTATTCCAACAATTGCCAAAAAATAGCGATCATTTGATTTTTAGCTTTTATTTCTCTAAATATGGTCACAAATTTCAATCTTTAGAGCTGTTCATCCATCATAGTAATCACTGTACACATGTGCATTTCCTGCACCTGGAATTATCATTTTAATACTATATGACACTGTCCTGTGTGTTCAAAGGTCCGCCTTTTTTAACCACATCAATGCTGGGCACTTTCACCCCCTTCCTGCCCAGGCCAATTTTCAGCTTTCAGTGCTGTTGCACTTTGAATGACAATTGCGCGTCATGCAATGCTGTACCCAAACAAAATGTTATAGGGCTGTGAAAAAAATTCCTCGATTAATCTTTAATTTTTCTTGATCGATCAAAGTTATCTTGATCTGTACTCGCCTCTCCGCCGGCTTCCGGCCCTTCAGGGAGTTCCATCAGAGATCCGAGGACGTCATGGACATCGTCACCGGACTCCTTCCCCAAGTGCCTCCGTCTGCTAACGAAGGGGGGAGGAGTCCGGTGACGTTTAAGTTCTGATTGAACGTAACGTGTACGGGGGAGGAGCTACGCAGGACGTCACCCGCTGCTGCCCTACGGAACTAACGCGATTGTCGGCTTTACATGCTGTGTTTTTATCATCTTTATGTGAGTAGTTTGTGTTTGAACACAAAAATTAAATCTTATACTTAACCGCTTCCCGACCGCCCACTGCATATATGCGTCAGCAGAATGGCACGGGCAGGCAAAAGCACGTACCTGTACGTGGTCGTGCATTTGCCTGCCTGTGGGTCACGCGCGGGGCGCGCTCGCGACCCGGTGGGAGCTCCGTGACCCCGGCCGCGGGACCAGCGGACCCGATCGCCGCAGGTGTCCCGCGATCGGGTTACGGAGCTGAAGGACGGGGAGAGGTATGTGTAAACAAACCTCTCCCCGCGCTTCCTATTCTGCCTGTCATTGATTGGCTGTTCCCGGTCATCTGGGAAAGCCGATCAATGACGTCAGACGTCAGCCCCGCCCCCTAATGTAAAAAAATACACACACGTCACAGCCCATAACCCCTCCCCTCCCCCTAGTGGTTAACCCCTTCACTACAACTGTCATTTATACAGGAAACAATGCATTTAAATAGCATTGATTGCTGTATAAATGACAATGGTCCCAAAAATGTGTCAAAAATGTCCGATGTGTCCGCCATAATGTCGCAGTCACAATAAAAATCGCTGATCGCCGCCATTACTAGTAAAAAAATGCTAATGTTAATAAAAATGCTATAAAACTATCCCCTATTTTGTAAACGCTATAACTTTTGCGCAAACCAATCAATAATCGGTAATTGCGATTTCTTTTTTTTTTTTACCAAAAATATGTAGAAGAATACGTATCGGCCTAAACTGAGGAAAGAAATAGTTTTTTTATATATTTTTTGGGGATATTTATTACAGCAAAAAGCAAAAAATATTGCATTTTTTTTTCCAAATTGTCGCTCTATTTTTGTTTATAGCGCAAAAAAATTACTTACGTCAGTGCTACAGTTTGAATTTAAAACGTATTTGTGTGAACTGTGAAGTTAAGTCATGGATTGTGGAAACTAACTAGTGTCGGGTGATTGTATATAGTGTATACCACATTTACCACTGACTAATGCAGAGTTGCAATGCAAGGAGATCAGCTAAAAGTAGTTGGATCTGTAAGTGCGTTTTTATAATTAGTCGATTAAAAAAAATCTCGATTAATCGAACACGAAAATTTTAATCAGTAAACCCTAAAATTTTATCCTTTTTTTTTTTTTTTTTTGGAGACAGATAGAGCTTCCTTTTGTGTTACCTAATCACCACTAAGTAATTTTTCTCCTTCACTGATTGGCATCACTGGGCACTGGCGCCACTGGTGGGCACTGTCTGGCATCACTGCTGGGCATCACTGGTGGGCACTGGCAGGCATTGCTGATGGGACTGCACTGATAATAAATGGACTGATTATCAGCACAGCCCCCCCCCCCCCCCCCCCCCCCCCCCATCAGGAGAGACGCTTATCGTCTCTCTTCTACTCAAGCGCTGTCAGCGTGAATAGAGGAATGCCTATTTACACTGTGATCAGCCATAATTGGGCACTCATTACATCGTAAAGAGTCTACGTCATAGGCTCTTTACTGGGATCGGAGATGCGCTGTGTGCAAAAGTGTTTTGCTGTGCTCATATGATGCCCAGTCACGACAATTAAACAACAGCCGACCGTCATTTTGCTATAGGCCAGCGGCATGTGGTAAAGTGACATTCTATAGCAGCAACCCATGTGTGGGCGGAGCTTACTCAGCCTGCATGCAGGGGGACCCCAAAGCACCCTCCCAATGTTGAAGGCATGTGGCCTGGTACGGTTCAGGAAGGGGGGGCGCTCTCTCGTCCCCCCTCTTTTCCTGTGGCCTGCCAGGTTGCGTGCTCGGATAAGGGTCTGGTATGGATTTTGAGGGGGACCCCCACACCATTCTTTTTTATTTTTTAGCGCGGGGTTCCCCTTAAAATCCATACCAGACCTGAAGGGCCTGGTATGCTCTTGGAGGGGAACCCATGCCGTTTTTGTTTTTAAATTAAAGTCGCCTGGCGGCGACTTAAAGACGTGTTGTAAGTAGCCCCAAGTCGTGCTGGAAGTCACGTTGCCCCTGTGTGAATGGACTGTTAAAGTGGAAGTAAACCCCCCCTATCGTTTTCAGCCAAGGAAGCTGCCATCTTTGCCTCTGTTTTATCTTCAACTGCCACAGTGCTGCACATGTGATCTGTTTTGACACCAGCCATTGGATGGTTTGACTGTTTGTTTGAGAGCACAGCCAATGTGCAGTTAGCATTCACGGCATGCCTTTTTTTTTTTTTTAGACTGTGGGTTTACTTCCGCTTTAATGATAACGGCGTGCACTATTATCAATGGCATATTATTAGCGCCGGCATATTGTGTGTATTGCGCTTATGTGTGCGCCGGTTCATACGCTCAATTATTAATTTATCTGGCACACCAATTAAGGTCTGAACTGGCACAGCGCATTCATCTTAGTAAATCAGCCCCATTGTGTGCTTAGCAGACCCCCGGCAAGCTTTAGATTTTTTGAGATATAAAACAGATGAGCTGATGACCGCATTAGGTGGATGAGTGGCCCTTTCGCTGGTGCTCATATAGCTGTTCTTTGAGGTTTGAAAATGATGAGCAGAAAACAGGTAGGAAAAGGAAAAATATGACCTCTGTTGATGCTTAGATTGTGATTACTGCAGTAATGTATGTGTTGAATTTAAATGTTGGTTGTTTAGCTAGCTATTGGTGAGGAATGATATGTAAAAATGCATTTGGCTACTGATGTTTAAGTGAGTATGTTTTAACATTAGAATAGTTAAGTAATGAAACAAAGGCAAAAGTTTTGAGAAAAGGGAGTCTTTTGTATGTTTAACTGAAAAGATCTGCCTGCAGCATCCCCCTTCTTCCCCAACGGCCCCCCCCCCCCCCCCGGACAATGCAATGGACAATAGTCCAGCAAGTTGTGAAAGGAACACCTGCAGCTGTAGACTGCTTGTATTTGTAAGCTGCTTGGATAAAGACGACCCCCTTTCTCCTTTAAGAGAGGGGGACAGCGTTTGCTGCAGATATTCCCCCTCAACCCCCCCTTAACCACTTCAGCCCCGGAAGAGTTTACCCCCTTCCTTACCAGAGCACTTTTTGCGATTTGGCACTGCGTCGTTTTAACTGTCAATTGCGCGGTCATGCGACATTGCACCCAAACAAAATTGACGTCCTTTTTTTTACCACAAATAGAGCTTTCTTTTGGTGGTATTTGATCATCACTGCGGTTTTTATTTTTTGCGCTATAAACAAAAGAAGAGCGACAATTTTGAAAAAAAAAACACAATATTTTTTACTTTTTGCTATAATAAATATCCAATTTAAAAAAAATATATATATATATTATTTTTCCTCAGTTTAGGCTGATACGTATTCTTCTACGTATTTTTGGTAAAAAAAATCGCAATAAGCGTATATATTGATTGGTTTGCGCAAAAGTTGTAGCGTCTACAAAATAGGGGATAGATTTATTGCATTTTTTTTTTTTATTTTTTTTTTACTAGTAATGGCGGTGATCTGCGATTTTTTTTTTTTTTTTTTTTTTTTTTTTTTTTAATTTTTTTTTTTTTTCTCGTGACTGACATTGCGGCGGACACTTTTGACACATTTTTGGAACCATTCACATTTTACACAGCGATCGTTGCTAAACAATTGCACTGATTACTGTGTAAATGTGACTGGCAGGGAAGGGGTTAACACTAGGGGGCGCTGCAGGGGTTAATGTATGTTCCCTGGGAGTGATTCTAACTGTGGGGGGAGGGGACTCGCAAGGGGAGGAGATCGATCGGTATTCCTCTGTACTGGGAACACACCATCTGTCTCCTCTCCACTGACAGGACGTGGATCTGTGTGTTTACACACACAGATCCACGGTCCTGCTGTGTTCCCGGGCATTAGCGGGTGCCCGGTGGACATTGCGGCCGCCGGGCACGCGCACCGGGTCCCGAGTGAGCCCCCTAGACGGCCGGGAATGAGAGGACGTCATATGACGCCCACCCAGGATGGGAGATCCCATCTGTGGGTGTCATTTGACTATAGGTGGGTATTGAAGTGGTTAAAAGATTGTGCCTGTGTAAAACAGGACATTGCTGAACATCTAAGAAATGTTTTAATTATGTTGAGAAAAAATAACATCCTAGTTGAAATTGTTAGTTTTTATTATGCAAATCTAGGATTATTTGAAACAAAGAAAGAAAACGTCTGATTGATGTGAACACCATTTAAAATCCTGAACAGCAGTCATGATTATTATCATTTTATTGGTGAGTGTAATAAAGTGTCATGTTCTAGGATACAACACTAATGTTTGTTTTGTTTTTCTAAATTTTTTTTTTTTTCTCAATGCAGAAGGAACCAGCTCTATTCCTAGAAGTTTCGTAGATCTGAATGGTATTGAACAAGAGGTTGCAATAGAAACATCAATACGAGTTTGGCGATGTATAATGTTTGTGCAGATATGTGATGAACACCACATAATGTTATTTCAACCATGGTGAATTATTGATAACTTTGAATGGATGTCCTTTAATGAAAATCCACGTGGTGATTAATTAAGTAAATGAGCTCAATTAATATGGGTAATAAAAAGTGCACTCATGAATAACAGAAATAATGGCCATATGTTTTGTAGTTTGTGGAAAGTGTTGGTTAACCGCTTCCCGACCGCCTCCTGCATATATACGTCGGCAGAATGGCACGTAAGGTAAGTGGCCCTTTAATTGCCTAGCCGTGGGTCGCGCTCGCGACCCGGTCGGGAGCTCCGTGACCACGGACGCGGGACCTGCGGACCTGATCGCCGCTGGTGTCCCGCGATCGGGTCACAGAGCTGAAGAACGGGGAGAGGTCTGTGTAAACAAACCTCTCCCGCGCTTCCTACTCTGCCTGTCATTGATCGGCTGTTCCCTGTCATCGGGAAAGCCGATCAATGACGTCAGACGTCAGCCCCGCCCCCTAATGTTAAAAAAAAAAACACACACCTCACAGCCCATAACCCCTCCCCCTAGTGGTTAACTCTTTCACTGCATGTGTCATTTATACAGGAATCAATGCATTTAAATAGCATTGATTGCTGTATAAATGACAATGGTCCCAAAAATGTTGATGTGTCCGCCATAATGTCGCAGTCACAATAAAAATCGCTGATCGCCGACATTACTAGTAAAAAAAAAAAAAACAATTAATAAAAATGCTATAAAACTATCCCCTATTTTGTAAACGCTATAACTTTTGCGCAAACCAATCAATAATCGCTAATTGCGATATTTTTGTTAAAAAAAAAAAAAATGTAGAAGAATACGTATCGGCCTAAACTGAGGAAAAAAACGTTTTTTTTTTACATATTTTATGGGGATATTTATTATAGGAAAAAGCAAAAAATATTGCATTTTTTTCAAAATTGTCGCTATATTTTTGTTTATAGCGCAAAAAATAAAAACCGCAGGGGCGATCGAATACCACCAAAAGAAAGCTCTATTTGTGGGAAAAAAAGGACGCCAATTTTGTTTGGGAGCCACGTCGCACGACCGTGCAATTGTCAGTTAAAGCGACGCAGTGCCGAATCGCAAAAAGGGGCCTGGTCCTTTGGCTGCCAATTGGTCCGGGGCTGAAGTGGTTAAATGTGTTTGTTGCTAACTATGTGTTACTTTCTAGGAGTGAACTGTAATAATATCACACTAAAACCTTTCATTTTGTTTAGTTCCTAGACAATATTAAACAGCATCAACCCACCTGTCTGATATGGTTTGATGTCCAAGAACTAAAGATGAAGATTACAGTCAAACTGAATAATTTATACAAATAATGTTTGAATATTATCAGGAAGATTGTTTTGATATCTGGGATTATATAATACTTGTAATGGTTTGAAGGGTGTAAGAATACCCAAACATTTACATATTGTTCCTTTCTGTGTATATGTAAGCTAAATTATGGCAGCATCTACATCTGTATATTCTGCCATAATTATTTTGGTGAAACTGTAAGGCATTACTACTGTGGGAGTGTACATGGTGTTTTACATATAAAGTAAATTTTCCTACATGATTGACAGTTTAAATTTAAAGTAATCATTTTGTTTATCAAGGAAAAAAAAAAGTACTTATGTCTACTTATAATTATGCATTTAGGTTAAATTATTGCAATGAACACAATTTATTTTTTATTTTTTCCATAAAGATTTTATTGAGTATTTCAAAATAAGTACAGCATAGTGTAACAGAATAACAATGTAACAAAATGGGCGACCGGTTCCATTACAAAACATTCTAAGCAAAAATTCACATGTTCTGAGTATAATTATCTAGTAAACACTCCAGATCCAAGTATATTTTTATTTCCCCCTTAATGAGAGAATTTGGTTAATACTCTAGGGTAGGGTGACCAGACATCCCCGGTTTCCGGGGACGGTCCCCGGATTTAGGAGACTGTCCCTGGACCAAGTCTGTCCCCCGTTTTGTATTTGAACAGGGGCTGGGGCAATTTCAAAGACAGTCAGTGCAGAATTAAAAAAAAAAAAAAAAAAATCGGAATTGCACCCCCCCGCTCTATCGCTCCTACTAGCTTAGGGGGTGCATTTCTTTCCATTATCTGTGGCCTTTTCTGATGATCATGTGCTGGTCAGAGCAGAGGGAATATTTCTTCAGTTTGGGGTGCATGCCCATCCAGCTCTGCTTGCATGTTCTTCTGCCTTGGCTCAAGTCCCGGCGAGCCGCCTGCCTGCTTATCCCCTTGCCTTCCCTGGCAATTTTCTTGGTAGAGAAAAAAAGTGTTTATAAAATAGGTTCCCAGGTTTGGTTTTCCTCAATTCTCCTTGATTGCTTGGGGTGGGACTGGCATGTAGAGTACAGTGACACATATGCATGGGCATATTATATGCACATATTGGGATCAGTGTAGACAAGAGCCGGTTAGCCTGCCAGAATGTCTTTGGATTGTGGAAGGCGATCAAAGTGCATAGAGGAAACACACAGTTGGGCCTATAGTTTGAGACAGAGTAGTGTATAGTTCAGGTGGGGGGATGAGTAATCTACCTGTAATAATATTTTACCTTTAGCCCGGGTTCACACCAGTGCATTGCAAATTGAATCTCTGGTTTTACTGCACCCAAAAAGTCAGTTGTTCAGCGGTCCGTCAGCGTTTTAGGTGCGAATCAGCTGCAAATTCATTAGTAACCCCTGAAGTGTCTAATTAGAGCTGCGACTTTTGAGCTAGCCAATCACTTGTTATGTTTTTGGGAGGAGGAGGCCCTTGCAAGACTGTCTTTTCCCCACCCACTAATTGAACCCACCCTAAAGAAACTGCACAGAAACTTTAGGATCGTGGGTACGCCCAGCTTTCCCTCCCCCTTTTTACCTGGTATCTCTGATAGTTCTTTACAACTCCACCCGGACCAGAGCCTCCTCTCTCCTGGGACCCTCCGATTGGAGCGAGCACTCAAGTATGTATCCTAGCTTTAATACATCAGCTTTGGGCAGATGGAAAATTCTGCAACTCTCTCCCGGAAGTCAGCGGCTTCTGCAGAAAACCTTTGTCTTTTGAAGACTTGTGCATGGGAGATGAGACAATATGAAAATCCCTTTCTTATTCATACAATATTTTACTTGCCTGTACTTCTCAAAGTGACCCTCCATACCTAAAGAAATAGGAGAGCGATCTTAACATTACGTTCACTGAAGAACAAAAGAATTGTATTCTCTTTTTTGCACACAAGTCCTCCCTGTGTAGCAAATACCAGGAAATCGCATACAAAATCCTGACGTATTGGTATAGGACTCCATCTGTTTTATTCCCAGGGCACAGTCCTCTGTGCTGGAGATGTGGTACACAGACTGGCACAATACTCCATATCTTCTGGGAGTGTCCAGTTCTGACCCCCTTCTGGAAACAAGTACTAGGGATCATTTCATTTATAAGCTTACTGAAGTGGAGCTCCAGGATAATCCAGCAGCAATTTTCCTTAACCTGACCCCCATGTCTAGTAAGCACTACCACAAATCCCTGCTGAAGCACCTCCTTGAATGCCGCCAGGGCGTGTATAACCAGTACATGGAAGCAGGGATCCCCACCGACGGTGGCACAGTGTCCGCGATATTCAGCTAATAATGCATCTTACGGCTGCCTTGGGGGAAAAAGAGGAGGAACACAATACCCGTTGGACACACTGGGACCTGTTTTGATTCTCCGATGAATATAAGGCCTACTTCTAGCTAAGGATAATTAGGAGCTTTGGGTCTTTGGCCTTGCCGGTACTCCAGAACCACCTCCCTATCTCTGTTCCCCATCCCTTCCTTTCTTAGACTTTCCCCCATTGACACTACTGGTGTCACCCACTCTTTTTTTTTCTCTGAAGAAAAAAAAAAAAAAAAACTCTGATAGCGGGAACATACTGGCACCACTCCTGGGAAACTAGGATAGAGAGCCATAACTCATAAGTAATATAATTTTCTGGATCAGCCCACTAAACAATAATAGCTTGGTATCTGACCAAGGGGGATAAGCTCACTTTACTTTACAGGGGGCCCCCCCTTCTTCACTAGGGACCTTACGGAATGGTTTACACAGATCCTCTAAAGTTTTGCTTTATGCCGGCTAGGAAGTTTCCTATACTGGCCCAGTTGAATTGCAAAATACACCTATTATAAAGTCTTTTGAATACAGTTAGTATGTTGAGCTATTACGTTATGATTTAACCTCAAAGGATACCCCAGTAATGTACACCGACTTAACTGATGTGCTATTGTATTAAGCTTACTTATAGACTAAGTTGATTGCCAGGTTTGATCCTTTGCATTTCTGTATTATCCACATTCCTTAAATACAGATTAAATAAAAATATGCTGCCATCTACCAGGATGATGAAGATAAAACAAGGGTGGACATTTCAGCAAGACAATGATCCCGAACACAAAGCCAAGGTAACTCTCAATTGGTTTCAAAGAAAGAAAATAAAGCTGGCCATACACGGGTCGAATTTCGAAAGATCTTTCTTTTGAAAATCAGAAAATTCGTGCATTTTGTGATTCGATGATGCCACCACTGATTTCGAAATTTGACTAACCAAACCTTCAATTTCACCTCATGTTCCTACAGAAAATAATTTTCTTGTCTGGGAATCTTCTTTTCTTTCCGGGAATCTTCTTTTCTTGCACATGCACATTTCTTTTTCGATTACATTTCTCGCACGATTCTCCCATCATTGGTTCGAAAATCGTTTGTTTTTTTAAAAAATTTCCAACATGTTGGATTTTTTAAATTCGATGGCCGCACGAAAATCGGCCGTTGCTGCAGCCCACTAATGGTGCGAAATTCATACGAAAATTCTTGGATAAGATTTTCGAGAGAAAGATCTTTCGAAATTCGACCCGTGTATGGCCAGCTTTAGGCTGCTAAAATGACCCAGCCAATCACCTGACTTGAATCCAAAAGAAAATCTATGGAAAGAGCTAAAGATCAGAGTTCATAGAAGAGGCCCACGGAACCTTCAAGATTTGAAGACTGTGAGGAAGAATGGGCCAAAATCACACCTGAGCAATGCATATGACTATTTTCTCCATACAGGAGGAGTCTTGAAGATGTCATTACCAGCATTTTGTATGAAGTATTAAATACATTTTCAGTTAGCGTGTTCAATACTTTTTCCCTGTGTCATTTCATTTAACCACATGCCGACCGGCGCACGACGATATACGTCGACAGAATGGCACGTACAGGCAGGAGGGCGTATATATACGTCCCTCCTTTCGCCTGTCTGTGCCATCGGGAGCGCGCCGGGAGCGGCGCGCTCCCACGCCGGTCGGGACCCCCGTGAGTCCGGCCGCGGTCCCCGCGGACTCGATCGCCGCGGGGACTCCCGCGATCGTCTCACGGAGCGGCTGAACGGGGAGATGCTGAGATAAACAGCATCTCCCTGTTCTGCCTAGCAACTAGTGACGCCGATCTCTGCTCCCTGTGATTGGAGCAGAGATCAGCATTCACTAGCTGACAGCCACGCCCCCCCACAGTAAAAAACACACCCCTAGGCCTACTTAACCCCTACACTGCCACCTTGTGGTTAACCCCTAAACTGCTAGTGTCATTTATACAGAAATCAATGCATTTAAATGCATTAATTGCTGTAAAAATGACAATGGTCCCAAAAATGTGTCAAAAATGTCCGATGTGTCCGCCATAATGTCGCAGTCACAAAAAAAAATCGCAGATCTCCGCCATTAATAATAAAAAAAAAATTATTAATAAAAATGCTATAAAACTATCCCCTATCTTGTAAACGCTATAACTTCTGCGCAAACCAGCTTATTGCGATTTTTTTTACCAAAAATATGTAGAAGAATACGTATCGGCCTAAACTGAGGAAAAAAAATGTTTTTTTATATATTTTTTGGGGATATTTATTATAGCAAAAAATAAAAAATAATGCATTTTTTTCAAAATTGTCGCTCTATTTTTGTTTATAGCGCCAAAAATAAAAACCGCAGGGGCGATCAAATACCACCAAAAGAAAGCTCTATTTGTGGGAAAAAAAGGACGTCAATTTTGTTTGGGAGCCACGTCGCACGACCGCGCAATTGTCAGTTAAAGCGACGCAGTGCCGAATCGCAAAAAGGGGCCTGGTCCTTTGGCTGCAAATTGGTCCGGTCTGAAAGTGGTTAATTACACAACTTATTTTCTGAACTTCTTTGTTTTGGTCTCTTTGTATGTATGGATTGCATGTGTTGTTGACATGTTTATAGCACCTTTAGAAATATATTTACCTAGAAAAATGGTGATGTGTTCAATACTTATTTTACCCATTAACTATATACAGTGCCTTGAAAAGGTATTCATACCCCTTGAAATTTTCCACATTTTGTCATATTACAACCAAAAACGTAAATGTATTTTTTTGGGATTTTATGTGATAGACCAACACAAAGTGGCACATAATTGTGAAGTGGAAAGAAAATAATAAATGGTTTTCAAGAATTTTTACAAATAAATATGTCAATACTTTGTAGAACCACCTTTTGCTGCAATTACAGATGCAAGTCCTTTTTTGGAATGTCTCTGCCAGCTTTGCACATCTAGTGTGACATTTTTTGCCCATTCTTCTTTGCAAAGTAGCTCAAGCTCTGTCAGATTGGATGTAACCTCCGCCCCAGTCTCAAGTCTTTTGCAGACTCTAACAGGTTTTCTTCTAAGATTGCCCTGTATCTGGCTCCATCCATCTTCTGATCAACTCTGACCAGCTTCCCTGTCCCTGCTGAAGAAAAGCATCCCCACAACATGATGCTGCCACCACCATGTTTCACGGTTCATGGTGTGTTCAGGGTGATGTGCAGTGTTAGTTTTCTGCCACACATAGCGTTTTGTGTGCCACTTTTGTGTTGGTCTATCACATAAAATCCCAATAAAATACATTTACATTTTTGGCTGTAACATGGCAAAATTTGGAAAATGTCAAGGGGTATGAATACTTTTCCAAGGCACTGTGTGTGTGTGTGTGTGTAGTTGGGGTATCCGCCTCCTGATTTGCAACCTTTAGCCCGGCTAATTGGTGGGGCAAAGTTTTTAAGGTAGGGCACATCTGTACATTCCCTTTAAAACTTTGAGCTATTAATCAGGATAGAAGTCAGTGTCTCAACAATTCACCAAACTCTATTGCCAGTTCATTCAGTTTTAAAGCCCCAATGAATGAGTTGTTGGAGTGTTGGTACCATATGGGGTGCTGAGGTTCAGCAACGCAGAGAAGCCATAGCACTTTAAGGTGTATTTTGTGGGTACAGAGGAATGTGCCTTGTGCAATGCATACAGCAATAGGGCTCAGGTTCTATTTAACCACGTTCTTATGCCTTTTTATCTATGCCCCCTGTTCGGCACAATGTGGCCACATCCACTATTCATCATGTGTGCAGCAGAAGGTGGGATATGCAGGTGTACCTAGTTTTCTCTTTATAGAGTGTGTGTGTGTTGACATTGATGTTGCTTTTTTCTATGGTGACCCCTCTTGAAAGTGCTAGGACTTTGTAGTGATGACCCTGGTACTCTCTGTTGTTATGGTGACTTGGCCAGAAAAGACGAGGCCTCTGTAGTGATGACATTGCTATTCCTTATTGCTATGGTGACATGGCTAGAAGAGGTAAGGTTTTCATAGTGATAACACTGCTACTCTCTGTTGCTACATGTCTTACAAAATTTAAGCCCCTGTAGTGGTCCCACCATTGCTGCCTGTTGCTATGGTGAACCCCCTACAAAAAGCCAGGCCTTTGTATTCCTGACACTGTTGTTATGGTGACATGGCTAGAGGAGGCAAGGTCTCTGTAGTGATGACAATACTACTCCCTGTTGCTATGGGGATATGTCAGGTCTCTGTAGAAGTCCTATGTATGTTGCTATGGTGACTCTTCTAGAAAAGGCCAGGCCTCTTCAGTAATGACAATGCTACTCCTTGTTGGGAGACAGGTATGTAGTATGGTGACAGGTCTATAAAAGGTCAGGGCTCTGTGATGACACTGCTACTGCCTGTTGCTATGGTGACCCCACTAAGCAGCAAGTCCTAGTGATAATTCCCTGTAGTGATGACACTGCCACTCCCTGTTGCTATTGTAACATGTCTAAAGGAGGTCAGGCCTCATTTTCTCAATGTAAAGCGTCCCCTGATTGTGATTGTACTAGGTGGAGATTGCAATTTCGCCAGCCTCCTCTTCGCCTCTTCCAATCAAAGAATGCTTTACATCCATTGAGAAAAAGCTAAGTGCTTTCTGAATGGTGCCTGTGCCAAGCAAGTGACCTTCTGAGTTCACAATGCAATAGGGCAAGCCACTTAGCACCAGACCAGAAGCTATTGGCAATCACTGTAGTAGCAATGCCTACTACAGTATTTTCTATGTTCCACGAGGATCTCACAGGTACAGAATGTCTATGCAGAAGTAACCATACTTGGAATTCATATTTAACATAAATAATTTTTTTGATTACATTAATATTAATTATATTTTTAAATCTGCATCTTTCATTAAAATAATATCTGTATGCGTAGACTTTAGCATAGTCACCCTCCATACAGGAGTATACAGGTGTACAGAAGGATTAGCTATATTTACCTTTCACAGGTTTCTGATACTTTAGCAGATGTATTTTTGTATGCTACAAATAACAGCTTGATGCTAAAAGATACGTGCTTTTAGTTTTAAAATAGACATTTAAAGGATGTGTGTCGTGGAAGCAGTATGTTGGCTGACCTTGCTGAATTCCTTCTCAAAATGCCAATTACCTGCCATGCTGATCCTTTAGCTTTACTAGTTTTTTTATTTTATTTTATTTTTTTTGTCCCTAACCCAAAGCAAGTATAATAAATTAGAACTCCTGATGTGTATACTAGTCTTGGCTCAATGCACAGACAACTGGTATTTTCTAAAAGCAGCCTTAATATTTATCTCATGACTGGTCTACTTTAAGGCTAGGTTCACACTTCTTTTTTTTGTTTCACAAAGGTAGGTTCACACTTCTGCGTGTGGCTGCAGGTACGGGAATTGCAGTGATTCCCCCAACCATAGTGCAAATGCACTGCTCTGCGAAAACGCACAGGGCTGCCATTCATTTTGAACGGCACCCCCACGCATGTTAAATTGCAGTGGGTGCGGGAACCACAGGGAAATTGTCAAAAAGACCATGGGATTTTCCTGTGGCCGCTTCTTTGATGAGGTGCATGCACTTTTTTTTTGCGGAAATGCAGGCATAGCTGCCCATTCAATGGGCTGCCGTGCCCGCACAAATGCAGCCTGCAAAAACGCGTAGGTGTGAACCTACTGTCAACGATTAAAGAAAAATGTTCCTGAGAGAATCCATAGAGGATTCCTTTTCTAACATCTCATTCTGAAAATGCTAGTTGTCTGATTGTTCTGCTAGCCCTCTCGCTTCAGTACTTTGAGTTATTGGTCCAGAAATGTGTCCAAACAAGGGTGCAGTATTACTAGTCACTGCATATTGGTTCAGTAAACATCCTGGTTATGAAAATTTTTGAAACATGGGACTGCACAAAGTCCGATGTCACAATCAGGACAATGGGACCTGGTTTCCTTTCGGATTTTCTTTCTACTGTTCATCTTGCTTGGAGCAACAAACCACGCACATTCTTGTAGGTGCTGACTTTTTCTCAGTTTGTGGTATTTGGTCCATGAAGTGAAGACCAGTCAGGCATTCCGGGTTGATAACACCAGCAGCACAACATCCAGCTCTATTCACAGCCATTGGTGTTTAGTGGTTCACGAAGATCAGTTTGGCAACTTTCCAAATAAAATCAGAATGAATCACACAGGCTTGTCACACTTTTTTTTTTTTTTTTTTTAGCAGAATGTAGGCATTCCCACAAGTGTTGCTTTAGAAGATGCCTGAAGATCTTCTTGTAGTACTTTTTTTGCTGTTTCTTCATTGCTGGATAGAATGTCATTGCTTGGTCGGCTTTTCAACACTTCCCATGGTGTTATTGTAGTCTATCACTACTTGTGGCTTCATGATTTCTTTCCCACCTTTTGTGCGTACCATGACAGTGGAGGTATTATGGACTGTACTCATTAGGCACACATCTTTTTTGTCACGCCATCGCAGTGCCATTATTTTGCTTTTTTCCAAGAAGGCAACCATTTCTACAGTCTTCAACTTCTTACTGCCAAACATTGGTGGCATGTCACGCCGGTTAGCCCTAATTGTTCCATAGGCATCCATTTAGTTCTGCAGAAGCAACTCATAAAGTTCAGGAGATGTGTAAAAGTTGCAATAGCCCTGATTTAGCAATGGCTGAGTCGGTGAAAGAACGGAAGATGTTGCCATTCCATAGTTGCTGTATTTTGGATTGAATTTTTATTTTTTCCTTTGCCAGTGTATATGACAGAATTCCAAATATAGCCTGTAGACGATTCGCATAGCATGAAGGATTTAACGCCAAATCGTGCTCTCCTTGATCCAATGGATTGTATCCAGTTGAGCCTTCCCTTGTAGGCCATTAGACTTTCATCTATGCTAATATCTCTATCTGGCACATAGCTCTGTTGGAAATTCTTCAGAATCATTTGATATCCTTCCCAAATTTTCTTGAGATTTGGTGCTGGATGAGTAGTTTCATCAAATTATTCATTGTTTTCAAAATGCAAATATTTCATTATCAGAGAAAATTTGTACTCTGACATGACCGTGCCAAAGAATGGAGTAGCAAGTAATTTGTTTGTTGTCCAATACCACTTCTGCAGGGGTTTCCCCACCACTCCATGAAATATTATTGGACCCAGAAATTTCCAAATGTCATCTTTGGTCACTGGTTCCCACTTTCTACTTCTTAAAAACTTCCAATGCGTAGTAGCTTGTCGCTCTTGGTACCGGTTTGTCTCCGTAACTATTTTTTCAATAACCTTATCGGTCAGAAATAGTTGTAGGTATGCCAAGAGGTTGTCATTTTCAACATCCACTTTCATACCAGGTGCTCCAGTAAAAGGGAATCTTGGGGGCGCTGCGTGATCCGTACCACAGTCAATAGAGCACCAAGTCCACACATCACTGAGCTCAGTCGCAGAATCGTCGCTGAAATCACTTTCTGTGTCTAACGATGAATTTCCCCTCGAAACACTATCACTCAATTCTGCAAGTGATTTGGAATTGCTATCGCTGTTTACAAGCAGGTCATAAACCGCTTTTGATGTAGAGGCACGCTTTTTGGATGCCATGGATGTTCTCCAGTTTCCAGGCAGAAAGAACAGTAAAACTGCCGGCAGGGCACTGGACAAAGCACTGGGGACAAACTGAGGTCAAATGATTGGATACAGTAATGTAATCCAATAAGATTACAATGTAGTGTGTGTGTGTTGTGTTTGTGTTTTATACTTTTTGAATGTGCTGCCGGTTCCACCCCTCCTGCGTCGAGACGCTCGCAGGGAACGGAGCCGGAAAACACACAGAGCATCGGGCGGAAGATCCGGCCACCGGACAGATCGGGAGTACATCGCACGGACAAGGTAAGTAACTTCTTCCTGGATCCTGCGATGCAATCCCGAGTGTGGCTCAGGGTTATCGCTAAATTTGGTATTGAAATTTCACCCAAGCCACACTCGGGAATACCGCCAGGAAGGTTAATGTCTGCAATTTGTAGATAAATATTATGAAGCAGGCCATACTATATATATATATATATTTTTTTTATCCAGCAGACTGACTGCAAAAAAAAAAACTAACAGATTCCTCCATCCACAAAAACGATATAGATGAAGGAATTCCCCAATTGCTACATTATATTCTGATAGAAGCACCCACAGCTGCAACCGCTAATTGAGAAAAGTTTTCCTAAGGCCCCTTTCACACTGGGAAGTTTTTCAGGCGGTACAGCGCTAAAAATAGCGTCTGTACACCGCCTGAAAAAATCCAGCCCCATTCACTCCAGTGTGAAAGCCGGCGGGCTTTCACACTGGAGCGGTGCGCAAGCAGGACGGTCAAAAAAGTCCTGCTAGCAGCATCTTTGGAGCGGTATAGGAGCGGTGTATTCACCGCTCCTACCCATTGATTTCAATGGGATACCGCGGTAATACCGCAGCAATACCGCCGCAAAGGGATGCTACGGCGGTGCTTTGCGGGGGATTTTAACCCTTTTTCGGATGCTCGCGGGGGGTAAAACCGCCCCGCGAACGGCCGAATACCGCGGCTAAAATGACGGTAAAGCAGAGCTAAATATAGCGCTGCTTCACCGTCGCCGCGGCTCCCGCCCCAGTGTGAAAGGGGCCTAAGTGCCCCTAAAACAGAAGTTGATAAAACTATCAACTTCTCTCAAGCAGGGATGACCCCACGCTGATCAAAAATTTTCCAATCCTTGCTGTACCAGACAAATATTGATCAGTATATTGCTAGCTTGAGCCACAGTTCTCCATGCTGTCAAAACGTCAGTCTACTCTACAATGTAGCTGTGAACTAGCAGCGTGCACCTGTTATCTGACTGTTCAGAGAGCATAACCTTTGGCCATTGATTCTGTGACAGTTAATCTTGGTAATCACATGCAGACTAGGCCTCATTCACACTGGCACTCCTACATTTTAGCTTTTTTAAATGGAGGAGAAGTGATCTGGGAAGTGTATGTAATCACTTTTTTCTGAGTATATGGGTTCCTGCTTCAGGTTAAACCTCGTTGGGCACGTTGGATGCATGACATATGTTCAGCCACATTTAGGCTGACTAAACATATCCTGGATGCGCAGAATTAGATTTTCTCTAAGGCTGCCGTCACAATTGTTGATTTGGAATCGCAGCAAAACGTGCAGCTTGCATTTAGGTGCCATTATTCTTAGTGGCACCACATACCTGGTACCATTTTGCCATGATTGTTGCACAACAGAATCGTGTGGCAATCACGGCAAAACACACATTTAAAAATCGCACAAAGCTCATCATCCAAAAAAGGTGCATGAACTTCTTTTTCCGGACAATGTGCATAGGGTAGCCCTTTCAAGTGAAAGGGCTGCCCTTATGCGTGACACGCGGAATTGTTTAAAACTTGCAAGGGGGAACGTTCATTCCCGCTGTGCAATATGTGAATGGGGCCTTAATGCAGTTAAAATGATTGCCCCTAAATGTAATTAAACGCACAGTGTGAAGGCACCAAAAAAAATTTAAATCGATCGATCACAATTTCAGCTCCCCAAAGTTGCATGTATCAAAACGTACTTATTTACAAATAATTTTAACAGAAACAAAGAAAAACTTTTTTTTTTTTTTTTTCTAAATTTTCAGGTTTTTTTATTTGTTGCACAAAAAATAAAAACCGCAGAGGTGATCAAATACCACCAAAAGAAAGTTCTATTTGTGGGAAAAAAATGATAAAAATTCTGTTCGGGTACAGTGTGGTATGACCGCGCAATTGTCATTCAAAGTGCGACAGCGCTGAAAGCTGAAAATTGGTCTGGGCAGGAAGGTGTCTAAGTGCCTGGTATTAAAGTGGTTAATAAATATGTTGTAACAATACTAAATAACCCCATATTAATCCTTCAATATCCTTGCTTAGACTTATTTCTCCCCTTCCTACCCTTCCCCCTATAAGTATTTTTTAGTTAATTATTTTTGTTTATTAATTTACCAATCCTATGTACGGTTTTCCTTTTTTTTTGTAGTGCCACATTTAAAAATAGTACATAGAATAAAAAAAAAAAATAAAAAAAAAAAAGCCTTAATTTTAGTTTCAATAATTATTTATTACGTTTTTTGGAAGTTAAAAATTCAACAAGCTTGCTAAATCAGTGAATGTGTGCAAAAAAAACTTAATTGTATTTGTAAATTCAACTTTGCCATGCTTTGTGCCAGAAACAGAAATTGGGTGTCATTATAAACAGCACTTTATATGATAAACTGTGCACTTTGCTAACTATAATAGCATTTAAACAGTTATTGGGCAAGAAATAAAGCTTAGTTTTTGTCTGTTTTGGGCCAAAAAAAAAAAAAATTGCATTTCTTTGATATTGTAAGTAATTGCATAGTTGTTGAATCAATAACAGTAATTGTCCATCATAGGCATACATGCAACTTTGGGGAGCTGAAATTGTGATCGATCGATTTAAAATTTTTGGTGCCTTCACACTGTGCGTTTAATTACATTTAGGGGCAATCATTTTAACTGCATTAAGGCCCCATTCACATATTGCACAGCGGGAATGAACGTTCCCCCTTGCAAGTTTTAAACAATTCCGCGTGTCACGCATAGGGGCAGCCCTTTCACTTGAAAGGCAAAAGAAGTTCATGCACCTTTTTTGGATGATGAGCTTTGTGCGATTTTTAAATGTGTGTTTTGCCGTGATTGCCACACGATTCTGTTGTGCAACAATCATGGCAAAATGGTACCAGGTATGTGGTGCCACTAAGAATAATGGCACCTAAATGCAAGCTGCAAGTTTTGCTGCGATTCCAAATCAACAATTGTGACGGCAGCCTTAGAGAAAATCTAATTCTGCGCATTCAGGATATGTTTAGTCAGCCTAAATGTGGCTGAACATATGTCATGCATCCAACGTGCCCAACGAGGTTTAACCTGAAGCAGGAACCCATATACTCAGAAAAAAGTGATTACACTTCCCACATCACTTTTCCTCCATTTAAAAAAGCTAAAATGTAGGAGTGCCAGTGTGAATGAGGCCTAGTCTGCATGTGATTACCAAGATTAACTGTCACAGAATCAATGGCCAAAGGTTATGCTCTCTGAACAGTCAGATAACAGGTGCACGCTGCTAGTTCACATCTACATTGTAGAGTAGACTGACGTTTTGACAGCATGGAGAACTGTGGCTCAAGCTAGCAATATACTGATCAATATTTGTCTGGTACAGCAAGGATTGGAAAATTTTTGATCAGCGTGGGGTCATCCCTGCTTGAGAGAAGTTGATAGTTTTCTTCTTCAATGACGGGCACTGATAAGGTGGCACTGATGGGCACAGATGAGGTGGCACCAATGAGGTGGTACTGATGAGGTGGCACTGACGTTCACTGATGAGGGGCACTGATAGGCGGCACTGATGGGCACTTATGGGTGGCACTGATGGGCACTGATAGGTGGCACTGGTATGCGGCACTGATGGGCACTCATAGGCAGCACTGATGGGCACTTATGGGTGGCACTGATAGGTGGCACTGGTATGCGGCACTGATGGGCACTTATGGGTGGCACTGATGGGTACTTATGGGTGGCACAGATAGGTGGCATGGATAGGCACTGGTGGGCACTGATAGGTGGCACTGCTGGACACTGATGGGTGGCATTGCTGGGCATCACTGTTATTATTGGTACATAAAGGTGCCAGTCAGTGCCCATTTGTGGACACTGACTGGCACAGATTGGGCATCATTTGCACATGTGGATGGCCAGGGGGTACATACCTGGCCATCCACGTGTTGCCCACTTCCCTGGTGGTCCTAGTGGAGTCCCTGGTGGTCCAGTGTGGGCATCTGAAGCGGGGCTGTGCTGATAAACAATCAGTCAGGAGAGCTGATCGGCTCTCCTCTACTCGCGTCTGTCAGACGCGAGTGAGGAAATGCTGATCACCTGCTTTTCCTGTTGACATCGTGATCAGCCATGATTGGACACGGCTGATCACGTGGTAAAGAGCCTCCGCTGGAGGCTCTTTACTGAGATCAGTGTAGCGGTGTGTCAGACTGATACAGCGCTCCACCGATCGCCGCGTGACATGTGATGCCCAGTCAGGATAACAGAACCACTTCTCGGACGTCAGTATGCTATTGACCGGGTGGTGTATCTAAACACTATTTTTTGGTGCATAACAGAGATCCTTCCAATACCCTCTTCCTTGGGATTGATAAGTATAGCCCCCATTGGAGGGGCAGTTGTCTAGTACGTGCCATTTCAAAGTGTGAAATGACATGGGTACATAGGCTTAAAACATATACTCCTCACGGCCTAAACATTGACGTGGACGGTAATGCTTTCGTTGATGATGCATAAGTATGGTCACTTGGAATATATTGTAATACGATGTTGACAATGTAACTCGTCCTGAGCCTTAAGGAGCGGAGCTTTTTTCATAAGTGTGTTGTTTATTTTTCACCTCTCAGATTGATCTGACTGATGTCGATACATATAGTCTCATACCTAAATAGTGGTGATGACTTCACCCATTTTGTGGGCTAAATCTGTATGGTGTGCCTATTTGGGGCCCCCCTCTTTACCAAACATTGTGGATGGCATTATATGGGTAGTGGTTTCTCTCTCGACCAATTAGGCATCTGTTTAAAGTTTAGATAGGTTCCCTTTTTGGGATAAGTAAATTTTTTTTTAGATTCCAGACAGGTTTTTATTAGCATGTACAATCTGGATGTGAGAGGCATGATCAAGGTCAAAGTATTTGATTTAGTCCTCACACCTCCTCATACCGCCTCACACCTCTTTTTTTTTTTCTTTAGACTTCATTGTATCGGTAGATGCAATGTATTTAATTTTTTATTTTTTATAAAAATATTTTTCATTTCACGATTTAAATCGAGGAATACATATTATCCCATATATTGACCGATATCGGTCTATTTGTCCATTAGGAAGCCCTTTGGACGATACAGCGTAGGATTTAGTTTTATTTACTTTAGTTACAGTTTTTCTCTATTGTTTTGGCTCATTTCTTGAAACAGAAATTACATTCTCAAAACTCTAAGATCATTTGGCTAAACAGTCTTACAGTTCAGCACAACACTATAACTCACGTGCAAAAGCTCATATCTCTCCCAAAACTGTTCACTCATGCTTCAAAACCATATTCCTTTCCCATATAAAGAGTCAGTGCACCCAAAATGGCAAAGATTCTTCTCAATTGCTTTGGCTCATTTCTTGAAACAGACCAGACGTTCTCAACTCTCTTGGTGCTTTTGCCAAAATAACCTGGATGGTTCGGCACAACACCATGGTTCACCTTCAAAAGCTCATATCTTTCCCAAAACAGTTCATTCATGTGTCAAAAATAAATTTCTTTCTCATTAAAATAGTCAGTGCCCCCAAAATGCTTCATCCCTTTGGCATTGTGTAAGCACTGCAAGTCAAAATGTTTAGATGTTTTGTCTCTATGGCAGAGGACCATTGAAATATCCCTCATGTCCACCTTTGAGTTTTAGCCCAGTCCTTCATTGACAATGGTTACTGTACAGTTTTGGTCTAGCTAACTGAATACAATTGTGTATAAAACTGAAAAAAAGAAAAGATTTTAGGGTAGGAGTAGCCTTCAAGGTTTGACATCACACATTGCACTCATACTGCCAAGGAAAAATTACTTTACTTCCATACATCAGAGTAAAAAGAAAATGTATACAGCATAATATACAGAAATATAAACACACAAACAAAAAACAAGGAAAATTAAATTTAGCCTACAATGCTGTAAATAAAGCTTGAGTTTCACAACTACTGTAACATCTCTTCACTGGCCACCGTCCTCACCCTCCTGCCCATCCACACGCTGCTGTCTGTCTGGCCACAGATTCTCGTCAACATCGCAGCGTATATCCTCCCTTGCGATGCAACGAGGGAAGAAACGACGTGCATGTCGCAACCATCCCCTACACTGATCTCCTGTAATATCCTCAAAGGCAGAGTCCATTGCATGGAGCAGGGACCTCTGGTCTTGAGCCCGATGCTCATACACTCTCCACCTCCAAGCGGAGAAAAACTCCTCAATAGGATTGAGGAAAGGAGAGTAAGGTGGTAGGAACATCATATCCATCCTTGGATGAGCAGTGAACCAGGCCCTGATAAGCGGGCCACGATGGAAATTCACATTGTCCCATACAATTATATATCGTGGTAGGTGACGCCCTATGAGACCTCTCTCATTTTCAGGGATCAAATCCAAATGAAGGCGGTCTAAGAAGATGAGGAGCTCCTGTGTATTGTATGGGCCAAGACTGGGGATGTGAGTGGCCACACCATTCTCAGAAATGGCAGCACACATAGTTATATTGCCCCCTCGCTGTCCTGGGACATCCACCGTGGCCAATAAAATTACGGCCACGTCTTCGGCCCTTGACCAGGTTGAAGCCAGCCTCATCCACATACACGAGTACGTGAGAGGTTTCGTTTCCTTCCAATGCCATTATTCTCTACAATAGAGTAAAACAAGAAAACATCAAATCAGTCATACAGAAGAGTCATACACTGCAGTTACAGACAGTTACATAGGAATGTTCTATGTTCTACACAAGTTCACTTGTACTGGCCAGTATTCCAGTGGTTCCAAACCTGGGGTACATGTACCCTATGCAGAGGTACTACAGGGGGTATTTGACAGAAAGGGGAGGGGAAAAATTATCAACGAGTAGACTTACTGAAATGTTATGCCCCGTATGTTATTCCGATGGAAAAAGTCCAATCGGATTATGTTGTTGGAAAATCCGATCGTGTGTAATTTTCGCCGGAAAAAATTTGAGAGCAGGATCTCAAATTTTCCGACAACAAAATACGATCGGACTTTTTCCGACCGTGTGTAGGTAATTCCGACGGACAAAGTGCCACGCATGCTCAGATCAAATTACCAAACCAAAGCTATTGGCTACTAGCCTCTACGTAGTTTTGTTGTACGCAACAAACGTCACCACGTTCAGAATGATCGTATTTTCCGACAACTTTGTCGGACCGTGTGTATGCAACACCAGCGTCGGACAAAATCCGTCGGAAAAAATCTGACGGATTTTGTGGTCGGGATTTCCGACCGTGTGTACGGGGCATTACTCCTCCTCCTCTTCCTCGAGCAGGCAGTTGCCCTTGTTCATTTACTTGGTTAGGTGCCTCCATGTTCAGAAATTGTACTGGTCCTGCATGGTCAAGCTCTATATATACATGTTTGGCAGCATTCACAATCATGGACAGCACCTGTCAGGTAACTAAACATACTGTTTGATCGGTCATCTGAGACCAACTCCTCCTTCGTTAGTCAAGTTGTAGTTGCACCTGACTGTCAATTACTGTAATAATTTTATCAAATGTTCCAAGAGGTTCATATATGGTATTCATGCTATTATGTTCCTGCATAATTTTGACAATTGAACAGACTATTGTGCATGTGATGACTTAAACAATGAAATGACGCTGACATGTTTTGGAGTGAACGACCATTAGACTGAGAATTGACAATCAGTTTAGATCAACAAGATATATTTACTTGGAAATTGTGCTAAATGTAGGCTACTTGTACTTAATCATTTGAAAGATGTACTGAGACATTGAGACATGTACTGAGACATTTGCAATTTGAAGAAATGAATGAGAAATTCAATTCAGTTGTGAACAATTGCCAAGTGGTTTGGAGATTTGTCCATGTTGTTTTGAGAATGTAATTTCTGTTTCAAGAAATGAGCCAAAACAATGGAGAAAAACTGTAATATTAAAATATGAGCACTCACTGTTTCATCTGTTTTTAGGGAACTAACTTCCATACGAACTGATATAAGCCCTCTTCATAATATATTTCTTGTATGGGTAGTAAACATTGTTCTTGCCTCATCGATAATATTAGCATTACTGCCTGTTTTTAAAAAAGCCGTGCATATGTTTGACGCGTGCAGGTCGTACATTTAAACTGTGCACAGGTTTAGATATTCAGTCCTTTTCCAAATTGGGCATGGATGGATTTAAGTTTGGCATGATATCAGTAAATTGTCGTTATGCCCATTAAGGTTTAGTCTTCTTTTTCCTTTTATCCATTTCCGTTCTTTTGCCCTCACATGATCCAGCATGATAGCATCACTTTCTGGCATGTTATTGTTGGTTGCCAGGATTCAATATGTTTTTTTTAGCACTCTCAGCCACTTACGACTCAGAACGAGGCTTGGGTGTTTATTATTTAATGCGGTGCACCAGTACGCCGCTCGTGCCTCCATGAATACGCCAGTAGTGTGAGGAAACGGTGTAGGAGGAGCGACGTGCTGACATCACCGCGAGCAACGTCCCGTCATGTAGTACGGGCGTTAGTACTGTAGCCGGCCGGCCGCAAATTTTAAGTGTTTATATGCACACTTGTTTTGCGTTTAGTTTTAATAAAAGAGCCCATACGGGTTTTACCCATGATCCTCTTTTTGGTATCCTTTCATTTATGCACAAACCCTTATACCCATTGCGGGATACTGAGAGCCGCCATCAGTGGAAAACATTTGGAGCCCACAGCCCAGCAGTCAGAACGGGATTTCCCCACACAGGACGACGAGATCGGTCCAACTACTGCGAGGAAAAGGCCCTGGCTGGGCAATAGCCACAAGCATACTATCTTTGGAAGTAAATGTGGCAAACATGAAGTAATAGTCCTATTGAGACATTCAAGGAAGATGATTATCCAAGTGAAAGTTTCCAGAGTGACTTTAAACTGCAGACTGCAACGTGAATAGACCACCACCGTAGGACACACTTGTCTGCTTACCAGAGGTGCGTGGTCCCTTGTTACAGGGGACCCGTATAGGCAGGTGGCTCTTAACCCTAGCCAGGGATACACCGAACTCTCGGACTTTAACAGATGCTGGTAGATGGAATAACCGGTAGTAGAAATCGTCCAATAGGAATCAACTTCTCCTCGGTGCCCGGCGCACACCCCACACTCCGCTCCAGCCTGCACTGACTGAGCTCAGTCAGTGCAGGCTGGAGCGGAGTGTGGGGTGTGCGCCGGGCACCGAGGAGAAGTTGATTCCTATTGGACGATTTCTACTACCGGTTATTCCATCTACCAGCATCTGTTAAAGTCCGAGAGTTCGGTGTATCCCTGGCTAGGGTTAAGAGCCACCTGCCTATACGGGTCCCCTGTAACAAGGGACCACGCACCTCTGGTAAGCAGACAAGTGTGTCCTACGGTGGTGGTCTATTCACGTTGCAGTCTGCAGTTTAAAGTCACTCTGGAAACTTTCACTTGGATAATCATCTTCCTTGAATGTCTCAATAGGACTATTACTTCATGTTTGCCACATTTACTACATTGAGGCAATTGGCTCTATGTGGACTATTTATGTACAGCTTTGAGCTCAGCATTTATTAATATTTTTGTGCTACTGGCTCGGCCTGGTGTTGATTATTTTTCACTTATTATTTTCATTCACTCACGGTGTTTGCAATACATTTTTCATTTTTCATTTATAGAGTTCTACCAGTAACCACTTGTTGTTGTTATTTGTGTACACACGTCAGTAAGGTTGATACACCTCTGTCAGGCGTTTACTATTAGAATCTTTCTATGGATTGATGATAATCACACTATTAATTATCACTTCACTGGTGTTAAATATAGTAACTATTATCTTAGCAAATAGCTACACGTCATATGCATAACAGATTGCATACACTCATTTTTTTAGCGCAGCTCTTTTCTTTTTTCACTGTATTTTGATGTAGTATAACATTTTTTGAGCAGCAGCTTTGTGCTTAGGGATAGCGCAATTTTCGATTCACAATACTATCTTTGGAAGCTGGTAAGCAAGCATTTCAGATGGTGGTGGGATCGCTGAACACTCCAGTCACTTCATTTATTGTTGTCACCAACGTTATTTGGACTGTGACCTTGTCGTGCACATATACTTTGGAGTTTTCCTTTTTTGTTCACAGGATTTTTTCTGCACTGTTTGAGGCATTATTTTTAATATTTTTTCACAGATACAGTCAGTGTGTGATTAATGTTCATTATTTTTTCTTCACAGGATTATTTTTAGGAATTTTTTTTTTACAAATATCATAATTGTTTGTTATTTCACGAATAGCACAGTTGGTGTATGATTTTCACTATCATATTCGTTTTTATTATTTATAGTATTTTAGTCTAGCGCGACTTTTCTTTTTTCATTTATCTTTTGTGTATTATCGCACTTGGTGTTGCTGCTATAGGTTTTTTTTTTTTTTTTTTTTTGGTGTCCAGCGCACTTTTCCTTGAAATACTTTGTGGTTGTTTGATATATCATTATTGCCGCAGGACCTTTCTTTGCTTTTTTGATATTTGAGTTAAAACCCAAGAGTCATACATTTATATATATATTTTTTAATATATTACTTGTGCCCTTAATAGTGGCATACTTCAAATATGGATATATTTGAATTTAGAGCCACCAGAGTGGTCAACACCGAAGGTATCTTTGAGATGTTTAACCACTTGCTTACTGGGCACTTAAACACCCTTCCTGCCCAGACCAATTTTCAGCTTTCGGTGCTCTCACACTTTGAATGACATTTACTCAGTCATGCAACACTGAACCCAAATGATTTTTTTTGTCCTTTTTTCCCCACAAAGAGCTTTCTTTTGGTGGTATTTAATCACCTCTGGGTTTTTCATTTTTTGCGCTATAAATGAAAAAAGACCGAAAATGCATTTTTCTTTGTTTCTGTGATAAAATTTAGCAAATTATTAATTTTTCTTCATAAATTTTGGCCACAATTTATACTGCTACATATCTTTGGTAAACATAACCCAAATTAATGGATATTATTTGGTCTTTGTGAAAGTTACAGACTCTACAAACTGTGGTGCGAATCATACAAAATTGATCACACCTGATGCACTGGTGACCTATCTCATTTCTTGTGACCCTAACAAGCCAGGAAAGTACAAATACCCCCCAAATGACCCCTTTTTTTAAAGTAGACATTCCAAGGTATTTAGTAAGAGGCATGGTGAGCTTTTTGATGTTGTCATTTTTTTTCCACAATTCTTTGCAAAATGAATTATTTTTTTATTTTTTATTTTTTTCCACAAAATTGTCATTGTAATAGGTTATTTCTCTCACATGGCATGTGTATACCACAAATGACACCCCAAAATAAATTCTGCTACTCCTCCTGAGTATTACGATACCACATGTGTGGGACTTTTCCACAGCCTGGCCACTTAGAGAGGCCCAAAATGCAGGGAGCACCATCACGTGTTCTAGGAGCATAAATTACACATCTAAATTGTTGACTACCTAGTACACTTTTGAAGGCCCTGGAGCACCAGGACAATGACACGTGACACTGATGACACGTGACACAGATGGCACTAATACGGGGCACTGATGACACGTGACACTGATGACAGATGGCACTAATACAGGGGGCACTGATGACACTTGACACTGACAGATGGCACTAATATGTGGCACTGGTGACAGATGGCACTTATACGTGGCACTGATATCATGTGGCACTAATACGTGGCACTGATGAGAGATGGCATTAATACGTGGCACTGATGAGAGATGGCACTAATACATGGCACTGATGACAGATGGCACCGATACGTGGCACTGATGACACGTGACACTGATGACAGATGGCACTGATACGTGGCATTGATGACACGTGCCACTGATAACAGATGGCACGTGACACTGACAGGTGGCACTTTAGACAGATGGCACTGATACGTGGCACTGATGACAGAGGGCACTGACGTGGCACTGATGACACATGGTACTGATATGGCACTGATGACAGATGGCACTGACGTGGCACTGACGTGGCTCTGATGACAGATGGCACTGGGGACAGGTGGCACTGGCAGATGGCATGGATGGCACTGGGGACAGGTGGTACTGGGGACAGGTGGCACTGGCAGATGGCAAGGATGGCACTCTAGGGACAGGTGGTACTGGGGACAGGTGGTACTGGGGACAGGTGGCAGTGGGGACAGGTGGTACTGGTGACAGGTGGCAGCATGGCAGCGGGGACAGATCACTTTATTTTTCCTTTTTTTTTTTTACTTACGGCGCACCGGCGCCGTTCATCCCTCCCTCCTCACACGCTGTCTGTGTGAGGAGGCAGAGCGGCACTGCGGAGCGGAGATGATCTCATATGTTTGCATATGAGATCATCTCTCATTGGACAGCCCGATCTCGCTGTAAACAGCCGCTGTGATTGGCCGTTTACAGCGATCTGTGACTGGCTGTGTCCGACGGACACGGCCAGCACAGAACTTCCCCGATGCGCGCTCTAGCGCGGGCGCGTAGTGGTTAAGGAGGGTGATGGCGACTTGGGAGGTCTTTTCATCAGACTTAAAAATCTCACAGTTTCAGAAACCCACATGCTGTGGGATATAGCCTTTCTGGAGACATCTATAAAAAAACACATGGCTCCCCCGGAGCCTTAGGTGAGAGGTATGTCCCCAGAAGGGGGAAATCCAACTAGAGGAGTGGTATAAGTACTTCAATGATGCAGGGGTAAATTTTATCAAATTTTTAGTTGAACGGAAGACAAACAAATTGTCAAGGATTGATGATGAGATCAAAAACATCAAAGACAAACTAGTCCTCTTCAAAAATAGTGAAGAATATAAAGAGAGGTCTAAAAACCTCCTGAAGGTTCTAGAATAAGAAGATAGGGAACAAAAAATAAAAGATAAAAAAAAGTTTAATAGAGATATGTCTGATTTATCAGTCACAAATGTTATTTGACTGGCAAAAGAAACTATTAATGGAACAATCAGTCAATGTTGGTTCTATTATGGATACCACACCCCGGGTGGGCAGTCAGGTGACTGGGATAATATCCAGAGCTGCGTCCATTCTGAATGTGGGGAATGATCTGCCCGCCAGACTCCCCCATGGTGGTCCACCGGCTTCCAAGTTTCAAAAGGAAGGAAAGAATGTTACCCATCAGTCACCTTACAAAATGCAGGGTAATAAAAGGTAAAAATCAAGGAAGGGGTCTTCCAGTCACTATGCAAGGATCAGGCCAATTTTCCAATATAGGATATGGCCCTCCGTGGGCCAGCTACCAAGGATGGAATCAATATCCATCACCTCCTGTAACTAGAGGACCCCCTTATGGTCAGAGGTTTGGTGCTCCCCCACCCAATACAATCACAACCAGGGACAACAGTGTGGGTTCATCCCTAACCATTCTCAAGGTTATGGTGGTGACAGCTACAGACAGGTGGTTTACTATAATGAAAGTCAGGGTAGGAACGAACAGGGATATAAAATCCCAGTCCAAAATTCTTTCTTCCCCCTTAATGAGTTGGGTGGAACAGTTGATGGCCCTGATTTTTCAGACGTTGCTAACAATTCTGAAAATGTTAACACACAAGGGTGGGGTTTTCCCAGGCCCAATCAGGGCACAACAAGGGCCGTAGAATTAAGAGAGGAACTAGAGGGGGGAGGTGTGTTCAGTCCCAAAAGGAAAAAGACATAGTAGGAACGGGGATTTTCAACTTGAGCTCTCAGGTACACTCAGATTCAGAAATGAGAGTACTTGATAAGGGTCTGAAGTTTGCTCCACCTTGTGGACATCCACAAATATGTCCGCAAATTAAGCATCAAACGACACTTCGCATCTTATCCCAGCAATGGAAATAGATTACAGAATTCAAAATATCAACACTCGGGCTTATCTAACACCTCATTGTTTAACCCTCCTGGTGCTCTAGCCCCATCCTTGAGGGTTTTCAGAGATGTTGTACTAAAGGATCTAGATGGTATAAAAACCAAACAGGCCAGATTAAAGAAAGACTTAGAAAAAGGGATTGAGTCCTAATGTGCTAATAAAGAGCTGGTCATTCGACCAGCTGATAGGGGGGGGGGGTCATTGTTTTGGATACAAAAGATTATTTATTAAAGGATTTATATAGCGCCAACAGTTTACGCAGCCCTTTTTTCCATTCAAAAAAGGGAGACAATACAGTTTTAATACAATAAAATACAAGAGGGCCCTGCTCAGAAGAGCTTACAATCTAATAGGGTGGGGGAGGTGGTACAAAAGGTTGTAACTGTGGGGAATAAGCTGATGGAAGTGGTAAAAGATTAGTTGGAGAAGTGATAGGCTTCCCTGAAGAGATGAGTATTCAGGGATCGTTTGAAGGTGGCTAGAGTGGGGGATAGCTGGACAGGTTGAGGCAGCGAGTTCCAGAGGATGGGAGAGGCTCTGGAGAAATCCTGGAGACGAGCATAGGAGGAGGAAACAAGAGAGCTTGACAGGAGGAGGTCTTGAGAAGAGCGGAGAGGACGGTTTGGGATATGTTTGGAGACAAGGTTGGTGATATAGCTCGGGGCAGAGTTGTGGATGGCTTTGTAAGTTGTGGTTAGTATTTTGAATTTAATTCGCTGGGTAATTGGGAGCCAGTGTAGGGATTGGAGGAGAGGGTTGGCAGACACTGAACAGTTGGTAAGGTGGATAAGTCTGGCAGCAGAATTCATGATAGACTGAAGAGGGGATAGCCAGAGCACCAAGGGTGCCAATTATATATTATCTCCCAAAGATACATAAAAGTCTTACTTGCCCCCCGGGACGCCCTATTGTCAGTGGGATTGATTCCGTGACGTCCCGGGTGGGCAAGTATATAGACTTTTTTTCTACAGCCCCTAGTTCGGACCATGCCTTCGTATATCAAGGACACACGTCATGTCATTAATCTCTTAGCTGGATTACAACCAACAGAGGATACATGGCTGGTCACTGCCGACGTGACGCCTTTGTATACGATCATCCCCCATGAGCTGGGATTAAGTGCAGTCGAACAACGCCTTTTCAGAGATTCCAATTTAGGGAATGATCAGATAAACTATATTATGCAATTATTGGAATTTGCGGCAACGCATAACTTTTTTTGGTTCAATGGTCTATATTTTCGCCAGGATAGGGGCTTGGCCATGGGGGCCAAATACGCCCCTAGCCTGGCAAATCTATTCATGGCCCAGTGGGAGGAGGACGCCGTCTATACCCAGGGAAGACCTGAGGTCGCCCTTTGGGCAAGATATATAGACGACGTCCTCCTCCTGTGGCGTGGTAGCCACACATTGTTGGAAGAGTTCATGAATTCTCTAAATCTAAACAATTGTGGTATACATCTCACATACGAAGCGAGTCGTAGTGAGATTAATTTTTTAGACCTCAAAATACTTATTAGTGAAGGGAAATATGTGACCTCTACACATTTTAAATCTACCGTTCGGAATTCATTCATCGGAGAGCTGTCATCACGCCTCCTGGCTCCGATCAGTACCAAAAAGCCAGTATTTGAGGCTGAAACAATTTTTAGAACAAGCAGAAATACTGACTTCAAAGTTTTTGGAGAAGGGGTATGCAGAACATTCGTTAAAGGACACTTTGAGACAGGTCACGCTGATAGACAGGGCCGACTTATTAAAAGAGAAAGTCACGTTGGCAGATAGAAATGGAGGGAATGGTATTCCTTTCATCGCTAACTTTTCTAACCAACATCAGAACATCAAACACATTTTCAATAAACATTGGCACATCTTGGAAAATGACCGTGTTTTGAAGGAAATTCGACCAGCTAAACCACAGGTTGTGTTCAGAGGTGTCCCTTCCCTTAAAGACAAGCTGGCACCCAATGTATTGGATCCCCCAACTAATCCACCTTCCTTCGTTGGTGAATTAAAGGGCTACTATCAGTGTAGAAAATGCCAGGTTTGCTTTTTAAATAGATGTAAATCAAGGAGGACTGAGGAATTCAGATCCACGGTCACTTCCAAGCAACACACGATTGAGTCTTTTGTTACGTGTTCCACGGAGGGGGTGGTCTACTTGCTGGAATGCCCGTGTGGCCTCCAGTATGTGGGCAGGACCAAACGCCCCCTCCGTGTGAGACTCAATGAACACATTAATAACATTAAAAGGGGATTTACTAAACATTCTGTATCTAAACACTATTTGTTGGTGCATAACAGAGATCCTTCCAATACCCTATTTCTTGGGATTGATAAGTATAGCCCCCATTGGAGGGGCAGTTGTCTAGTACGTGCCATTTCAAAGTGTGAAATGGCATGGTTACATAGGCTTAAAACATATACTCCTCACGGCCTAAACATTGAGGTGGACGTTAATGCTTTCATAGATAATGCATAAGTATGGTCACTTGGAATGTATTGTAATACGATGTTGACAATGTAAACTCGTCCTGAGCCTTAAGGAGCGGCGCTTTTTTCATTAGTGTTTTGTTTATTTTTCACCTCTCTGATTGATCTGACTAATGTCGATACATATAGTCTCATACCTAAATAGTGGTGATGACTTCACCCATTTTGTGGGCTACATCTGTATGGTGTGCCTATTTGGGGCCCCCCTCTTTACCAAACATTGTGGATGGCATTATATGGGTAGTGGTTTCTCTCTCGACCACTTAGGCATCTGTTTAAAGTTTAGATAGGTTCCCTTTTTGGGATTTTTTTAGATTCCAGACAGTTTTTTATTAGCATATACAATCTGGATGTGAGAGGCTGGATCAAGGTCAAAGTATTTGATTTAGTCCTCACACCTCTTTTTTCTTTAGACTTCATTGTATCGGTAGATGCAATGTATTTAATTTTTAATTTTAATTTATATTTTTTATAAAAATATTTTTCATTTCACGATTTAAATCGAGGAATACATATTATCCCATATATTGACCGATATCGGTCTATTTGTCCCTTAGGAAGCCCTTTGGACGATACAGCATAGGATTTAGTTTTATTTACTTTAGTTAATATTAAAATATGAGCATTTACTGTTTCATCTGTTTTTAGGGAACTAACTTCCATACAAACTGATATAAGCCCTCTTCATAATATATTTTTTGCATGGGTAGTAAACATTGTTCTTGCCTCATCGATAATATTAGCATTACTGCCTGTTTAAAAAAGCTGTGCATATGTTTGACGCGTGCAGGTCGTACATTTAAACTGTGCACAGGTTTAGATATTCAGTCCTTTTCCAAATTGGGCATGGATGGATTTAAGTTTGGCATGATATCAGTAAATTGTCGTTATGCCCATTAAGGTTTAGTCTTCTTTTTCCTTTTATCCATTTCCGTTCTTTTGCCCTCACATGATCCAGCATGATAGCATCACTTTCTGGCATGTTATTGTTGGTTGCCAGGATTCAATATGTTTTTTTTAGCACTCTCAGCCCCTTACGACTCAGAACGAGGCTTGGGTGTTTGTTATTTAATGCGGTGCGCCAGTACACCGCTCGTGCCTCCATAATTACGTCAGTAGTGTGACGAAACGGCGTAGGAGGAGCGACGTGCTGACGTCACCGCGAGAAACGTCCCGTCATGTAGCACGGGCGTTAGTACTGTAGCCGGCCGCGAATTTTAAAATTTTAAGTGTTTATATGCACACTTGTTTTGCGTTAGTTTTAATAAAAGAGCCCATACGGGTTTTACCCATGATCCTCTTTTTGGTATCCTTTCTTTTATGCACGAGCCCTTAGACCCATTGCGGGATACTGAGAGCCGCCATCAGTGGAAAACATTTGGAGCCCACAGCCCAGCAGTCAGAACGGGATTTCCCCACACAGGACGACGAGATCGGTCCAACTACTGCGAGGAAAAGGCCCTGGCTGGGCAATAGCCACAAGCATACTATCTTTGGAAGCTGGTAAGCAAGCATTTCAGACGGTGATGGGATCGCTGAACACTCCAGTCACTTAATTTATTGTTGTCACCAACGTTATTTGGACTGTCACCTTGTCGTGCACATATACTTTGGAGTTTTCCTTTTTTGTTCACAGGATTTTTTCTGGACTGTTTGAGGCATTATTTTTAACATTTTTTCACAGATACAGTCAGTGTGTGATTTATGTTCATTATTTTTTCTTCACAGGATTATTTTTAGGAAACATTTTTTACAAATATCATAATTGTTTGTTATTTCACGAATAGCACAGTTGGTGTATGATTTTCACTATCATATTCGTTTTTATTATTTATAGTATTTTATAGTTTAGCGCAACTTTTCTTTTTTCATTTATCTTTTGTGTAATATCGCACTTGGTGTTGCTGCTATAGGTTTTTTTCTTTCTTTGTTTGGTGTCCAGCGCAGTTTTCCTTGACATACTAAGTGGTTAATGATGCCTGTAAAAACTGTTTACAAAGCACTGGCTGTCCACATTTATTTTAAATTTCTGAGAGTACTGGTTTTCTTTTAAAACTATTTGTTAAAAGGAGTATTCTACTTAAATTGTACATTTTAGTTTTTTTTTCTACTGGGGTTGAACGGCTCAACTATGGCCTCTTATATTTCTAAGGCCCCATACACACTATTAGATTTTCTGCAGATTTTTGTCTTCAGATTTACAAAACCCATGTAGTGCAATGGCCTGCGTGATTGCATACAAATTAAAAACTCTAATGCCCCGTACACACGATCGGATTTTCCGACAACAAATGTTGGATGTGAGCTTGTTGGCTGAAAGTCCCACCATGTGTATGCTCCATCGAACATTTGTTGGCGGACTTTCCACCAACAAATGTTGGCTAGCAGGTTCTCAAATTTTCTGCCAACAAAACGTTGTTGTCTGCATTTGCGATCGTGCGTACACAATTCCAACGCACAAAAGTTTGCGCATGCTTAGAATCAAGCAGAAGGAGCCGCACTGGCTATTAAACTTCCTTTTTCTCGGCTTGTCGTACGTCTTGTACGTCACCACATTCACACGTTCGTAATTGTTGGCCAACATTTGTGTGACCGTGTGTATGCAAGAAAAGTTGGAGCCAACAACCTTCAAACAAAGTTCCACGGTTTTGTTGTCGGAAAGTCTGATTGTGTGTACGGGGCATTAAGGTTTGACCTCATATTATATGGTTTTGCTGAAGGAAAAAAATCTACAGAAAATTGTATAGTGTGTATCCAGCTTAAGACACACAGGTGAGAGATTTTGTCATATTGGCTCTCCACCTGCCATGGTCATTCTGTACGACTGTCTTTTTTAAGCTAAAGAAAGAGAAGCAAAGAACTGGTGGCAGTGGGTGCCAAAGATGGGGACACCTGAAAGCATTTCTTGCCACCAGCCTCCCCAAGAGAAGTCACTAAGAGACATCAATTCTTCTCTCGCCCTCCTTCTTGAATCCAATCAATAATGAAATATTGTTTTTTTAGGTGGGCTGACCCTTTAAGTCATCCAAAGAGAGTAATCCTAGCGTTGTCAAATATAAAGTTGAAATAAAGTCGAAATAAAAGTACTCAGTACATTTCACAGCTATACCCTCTATACTGAAAGCTCCCTTTTCTGCATCTCCATTTTAAAAAAATGCAGACCATATTAGTAAGGATAAAGGGATTTAATTTCGGCTCTATAAAGGAATTATGGATGCCTAATTTCTGCTGTCACCTTGATTAACGTCTGTGTGTGTGTGTAGGTGTGTACAGCCAGTTAAAGTGCTCCTTCACTCATTAGGTCTGCTCAAAGGAATTCCAAAATAATTGGCTTGTGCGATCTTTAAAAATTGGCCAATGACTTGTAAAATTCCAGCCGGCAGGAAAGTGTGTGAAATCCGTCCGGGCCTTTGATAGCATTTCACAAAGGGTTTAATGTGCAGATATTTGGCTGATTATTTGTTGAAATGTGAGCAGGCTTTGGCTGCCAGTGAACTCTTATGAAAGATGTTGTTCCTTAGAACCACCCCTAATATCAAAGCTTTTCTGTTTAACCACTTTGTGATTGAGGATCAGTATTAGCAATGACCTTTTAGTTAAACACTATTCACATATTGGTCCTACAATGTCTATCATGGCTAAATGTAAATAGACCCTGTCACCAAAAAAGATGGGACAAAGGCACCCTGTAAAAGAACAACTTATCTACTTACCCTTTTGTTAGATGGTGAATGGAAACTTGGCTCAATTGCAGACCTCTGGGTGCCATCTGACACTTCTGGATGTGTCAAATAGTGCACCCCCTGCTGGCCACTGTGATTTCTTCCGCTGACCCCTACTTCTCTGCAGAACATAGTAGTGATACAGGGATCCATGGGAGGAACCAGAGAGGCCTGCAGGGATAAGGGGTGTCTGACACACCAGAAAGGGTCACCCAAAGCTTTATTTTCTTACAGGGTTGCTTTGCCTTTTTTTTTTTACAAACACAAAGGGCCACCTTATAAGTGAAACTCTACTAGATGGCAAAAAAAGAAACGGCCTCAGCTAAACAGCAGAGAGTAGGTACTATAAAGTCCTGGAGTGTATATTTCGTATTACCATGACATTGTTATTACAGCATCCAGAAATACTTTAAAGTGACACTGATATCCTTATTCACCAAAACTAATCCATATACATACACTACTTAAAGTGGTTGTAAACCTAGCAAAAAAAAACTGCAAGACAAAGGCATAATGAGTTAGTATGAATAGCATACTAGCTCATTATGTATTACTTACCTTAGATCGAAGCCCCCGCAGCTGTCCTCGTTCACCGCTCTGGCCGGCAACATCTCTCCCGGAGTTACTTCCGGGTACCTTGGGCTCCGTCGCTGTGATTGACTGGAGGTGCGATGACGTCACTACCGCACATGCGCGCGAGAGCCGCCGGTAACGGCACAGTCTAACTGAAGCAACGGCACGTACCCAGCTTGCTATGGGGACACACAGAAGAGAGGATCCTGTAGTGCAAGCGGGGGACCCCAGAACAGGCGGTTCAGGGCCACTCTGTGCAATAAGACAAATACAAAAAAAGCACCACTCTGAGCTGTGAAGCCAAAGGTAGGATAATTAACAATGGCAAACCCACTCCAGGTGCTCTGACTCGGATGTCCTCCTTACATCCATAGATGATAGTTCTATGTGCTGTGAACAAGGCTTCTGCCGAAACGTGTTAGCCGTTACTTTTAACATGGTCATGTTGCAATAAAGACTTTAGACGGAATCTTCAGAGTTGCCGGCCTTTCTGTCTATGCACACAGCAGGTAAGTATACCATGTTGTTATTTAAAAAATATTAATCATATTATTAAAAAAAAAAAAATTATATATATATTATATATATATATATATATATATATATATATATATATATATATAGCCTTTTGAAGTAACTTTAATGGCTCTGTAAACTATTTTTCATGAAATTGTTTCTTACTGTGGTTTTCTGCCTCCATGTAACATTACATAGTAGGTGCGGTCGAAAAAAGACATCAAGTCCAACCTATGTGTGTGATTATATGTCAGTATTGCATTGTATATCCCTGTATGTTGCGGTCGTTCAGGTGCTTATCTAATAGTTTCTTGAAACTATCGAAACGTGAGTTCCCAAACCTCACCTTTTCACCCCCTCATTGTCTGTTTGTTTGGAATAAGCAGTACATGGCAGCAAGCAAAAGTGGGATATATACTGAGTAGATTTTTTTTTTTTTTTAAGTTTGAAATTTTTATGAGCGTTTAATTTATGGGGTGTGCAAGTGTCCCTCCATTCCCACCCTGAATGTGCTGAGTAAGGTCTCCAGACCTCTGCATTGTAATTTGAGGATGTGCCTAAGCCTTTTCATAAAGTCAGCACATGATAATTGAGCTTCTACACTATCAAGAGTATTATCATAGCACAACAGATAAGTCTAGGCCCTTAGGATCACGTCTGTCTGCCAGTTTAGCTTTTTTTTTTTTTTTTTTTTTTTTTTTTTAAATGGAGTTCATGTATGTCTATCATGAGAAAAACACAGGGGCTGCCAATGCAGATTTTTTTTTTTTTTTTTTTTAATGCTCATGTTAAAATAACCTAATTATACTAATTTGGCTCCAGTACTGCAATGCAGCCACCAAGTGGCACCTGCACATACCTTTTAATTGTCCTCTTCTGAAGCTTAGCAATCCAAATTCTGGGCTGCTGCAATGGACACAGTTCAATACTTCCTGGTACAGGGGGTCCCCTACTTACAAACATCCAACTTACAAACAACTCCTACTGACAAACGGAGGGAGACAACAGGAAGTGAGAGGAAATCCACCCCTAGGAAGGGAAATTCACTCCTGTAAGAGTTAATATGGGAAAAAGACGTCTCCACTGATGCTTTATCACCAGTCCATGTTTCCCTAACAACCCAAAATCCAATTGTCATTGGGACAAACGGTGAGATGAAATCTTCTGAACAGGGGCACAGACAGCAAAACAAATTTTACAGGGGTAATAACCTTTCTCTATGTTATCAAAAAAACTTAAAAATAGATTTTTTGGTTGGAGCTACACTTAAAAAATGTACCTGTTCCGACTTACAAACACATTCGACTTAAGTACAAACCTACAGTCCCTATCTTGTTTGTAACCCGGGGACCCCCTGTAGTGGGGATTGTTGGCCCCACTACATCCATGTGTTCCTACTGGCCTATTATTATGATGGCCTATCTTCAAGGAACATGTGCGAGGAAGAGCAGGGCCAACAATTAACACTACCAGGAAATGTCAAACGGGATTTCCAGGCTGCAGAAGCAAAGCAACTAAAGGTACAGTATGTGCAGACATTATTTGGTTCCTGCATTGCAGTGCTGGTGCCTGTTCAATTCCTATAGGTATTGACAGGTGCAATTTGGTACAAAGCGAGTCTCTGATACAAAACAAATTTACAAATCAAGTAAGTTGGAAAAGGATCAGCATGGCAAGAAGGCAATGAACATTTTTAGGACTCAGTGGTAGCCCCCATGTTTCTGTTTTTGATTCCATCCATTATTTTTGTTTTGGACAAGGGTTAGATTAGAACTTAAGTCAAGTTTTTATTTCTTTCTGTGCAGGGAAGATTTTTACCCAACTTTGTACCTGGTAAGTGTTAAGCCTCATACACACAATCGGACCGTGGACCAACTTTCCCGTGGATTTTTGTACAAAGGGCGTTGGCCGCAAGTTGGTATTGCATACACACGGTTGGACTTTTTAGGCAACCAACATGAACGTAGTGACGTTTAAACGTACTGACGACACTTCAAAAGAGGACGTTTGAATACTCCAGCGCCACCTTTGGTCAACTTCTATATTGTTGTCTGATCTTTTGCATTGGTTCTGAGCATGCGTGTTTGTACTTTGGACAAAAGTCCGTTGGTTTTGTGTACACACGGTCGGACTTTGGTCCATCGGACTTTTGTTGCCAGAAAGTTGGTCTGTTCGCACAGCCAACAAAAGTCCGATGAAACCTGGAAAAAGTTGGTCCGATGGAGCGTACACATGGTCGGATGTTGGTCCAAACCAGCAAATTTGCATGTTGGTTGTAAAAAAGTCCGATCGTGTGTATGGGCCTTTACAGAAATAAAGTACGGTGAAGTCCAAGATTAAGGTGTTTCTAATCCCAAGAACGTTTTATGTATTGCAGTTTACCAGTTCTTAGATATGGTGGCTGCATTTATTTATTTATTTTCTTAATTTTGGCCTCCTTTTTTTTTTTTTTACCCGGTGATTCGGCCAGTAACACTTTTCCCATCCTAGGAGAGCAATATTCACTCACTATATTCTGTCTTTTACAGAAGCAAGATTGTCTGCTAATCTCCATTATATAGGAGAGAGGTAACCTGGAGAACTGGTACTGCTTGAAATACATGCTTTCAAGATTTCTGTAAGGATCAACAGATCTATTTGCACTTACTGACCAGCTATAACAAAATGCTGATAGTAGTATACAGTATTTATTTATTTAATAGACCAAACAGATGTAAAGGTTGTTCATTGTTAGGGTTTACATACACTTAAAAGAAAACCAGTACTGAGAGACTATGAATAGATGTATATGCATATGTAGGGGTTTACAGCAGTGGCGGCTGGTGCTCCATTTTTTTTTGTGGGGGGGGCAAACAAACCACCTGCCATTCAGCGGTTGATCAGTCAAAGCCCCCCCCCCCCCCTTGTCACTCGCTCGTCTGCCCGCCAGCCCCGCACTTAGTCTATCTACGTCGTGGGAAGCTTCTGCTCTTTTCTGTGTTGTCTTCTCCTCGTCGGCCAATAAGGTCGCTTCTACTCTCGGTCAATCGGGTCTTAAGACCCGCTTCCTGATTGACTGGGAGGAGAATCAGAAAGGCGAATATTAGTTCTCTATTGTCACACAACTGGGTGGGCTAAGGGGGCAGTGCTCTGTGCCCCGAGCCCACCCTTTTTTGAAGCCAATTAGAGCCTTAAGCTCTAATCGTATGCTTCATAAAAAAAAAAAAAAAACATTGAAATCCATGCGTCCGGCATGTAGATTAGGGGCCGGGCGCATGAATTAGTGTGGCGGCGCCCCTTATGGATGGGCCACCACTGGTTTACAGTGTATATGTACAATATACTGTATATGGTGAAGGCTTTTCCCATATTACATGTTACACCCATCTGTAGGGTGTAACATGGTATCAAGCAGCACCCCCAAAACTGCATATGTTTGCTGCAAATACATGTGCACTAATTTTTTTTATTTTTTAAAGGTGGACTTGGTCTTCAAAAGAGTAGGGGCTTACCATTGAGTTTCCTCTCTCTCAGCCTTTAAGAACCTACATATTGATGCTACTTACAGCGGGTATAGAAAATAATCTAATTTTGTTGCTTTGCAGCCTGAAATGAAGACGTACCGTTTTTGTTTTATCCAGCTGTATTTACTCAGTGCAACTTATAACATCCAAGTGAAAGATATAACGCCAACATGTCAGAAAAAAAAATCAAAAACAGAATCACTGAGTTGGAAAAGGGATAACTAACTTTGCACATCTAGACTATTTGTCCACTCTTCTTTGCAGAACTGCTCAAGTTCAGTTAAATTTGATGGTGATCGTTTGTGGACAGCAGTCTTCAAGTCATTCCACAGATTTTCAATGGGGTTTAAGTCTGGACTCTGACCAGGCCATGCAAAGACAGTCACCTTTTTCTCCTTCAACCACTGTGTGGTATTTTTTGCTGTGTGCTTTGGGTCATTGTCATGTTGTAAGTTAAACCTCATTGACAACTTTTTGGCAGAGGGCAGCAGATTTTCCTCAGGAATTTGATGGTATTATGCCCCATCCATTTTTCCTTCTATCCTGACAAGTGCCCCGGGCCCTGCTGCAGAGAAACACCCTCATAACAGGATATTACACCCTCCATGCTTTACTGTAGGAATGGTGATATTTGGCTGTTGTATTGGATTTCTGCCAGACATATCATTTGGTGTTGAGGCCAAATAATTACATTTTAGTCTCATCTGACCATAACACCTTTTTCCATGTGGCCTCAGAATCTTCAAGGTGCATTTTGGCAAAGCTCAGTCATGACCGCATGTGGCCTTTCTTGAGGAGTGGCTTTTTTCTTGCAACCCCTTCCATATAGGCCACATTTGTGGAGAATTTGTGATATTGTTATCAAATGCACACAGTGACGACTCTTTGTTATAAATTGCTGCAACTGCTTCAGAGCTGCTTGTAGGCCTCTTGGTAGCCTCTCTGACCATTTTTCTCCTGCCTCTTTCATCCAGTTTGGAGCGACGTCCTGATCCAGGGAGGGTTTGTGTTGTACCAAAAACCTTCTACTTCCTTAATAATAGACACTGCTTCTAGGCATAGATAAAGCCTTTGAACTTTTTTTTGTATCAATCTCCTGACTTGTGCCTGTTCACAACTTTATCCCGGAAATCTTTTGACAGCACCTTGCCACCCATATTTGATTGCCTCAGTTGCACTACCAGGGACTGAAATTCTCCAGGCAAGCTCTTTTCATGCTGAGTAATCAAAATGACCACAGCTGATCACAGTTGAAAGGAAAATGGCTTTGTGTGCCATTGAGAAGCTGAGTAGCCACACACGATTTTAGTTTTTTTTTAGGAGGGGGGTGATCCTTTTTCCAACTCTGACTGCAGTCCACAAATTGTCCCCATCAAATTTAACTGAAATTGAGCAGTTCTGCAAAGAAGAGTGGACAAATATTGCAAAGTCTAGATGTGCAAAGTTAGTAGAGACATATCCCAAGTAAAGCAAAATGTGGTACAACAAAATACTGACTCAGTGATTCTTTTTCCAACTCAGTGATTCTGTTTTTTGAAAAAAAGAAAAATGTCTGACTTGTTGGCAGGGCCGCTGATAAGCCTGTACAACTGACCCTGTTGTACTGGGCCTGGCCACCAGGGGGGGGGGGCAGCAATCTGAACAGATTGCAGAAGAAAAAAAAAAAAGAAGTATTTCTCCAACTCCCCCTCCTCAGCTCCTCCCTCAGCAGTTGTTCAGCGGCTCTCAATGAGCAGTCGCTCGGGCTAAACATCACAGAGGCAGAGAGGCGGAGCCTGACTGTGAGATCCTGTAGTTTGGAGTGGGTGGGAGGGGGTGTGGCCGGCTTCCAGGGTGATCGTTCCTGGCTTCTTCTGGTGTGCACTCTGCAGTCTGCACACATGAGCTGCATTATGGTGGCATTGGATCTGGATTCTCAGGGGACTGCAGGTTAGCCCAGTCACAGTAACTGCAATGTAAAGTCTAATGTTTGCTTTTTCATGTAGCCCAGATGTCCTGACTGTGAGAAATTGGGTTTTATACTGCACTGCCATATTTCTCACAGAAGTGCTACATGAAAAAGGAGATGCCATCAATGTCAGCAAACCCCACTTTTTATTACTTCTATCTACATTTTTAGATCACTGGATCACACCATGCCTGGAGCTGAATCACACAGGAACGCACTGTGCATTCCTGTGCAATTCACATGTGGGTCTGTGCAGTGCAATTTCAAGCTCATTCATTCTGAATGGGCTAAAATTGCAATGCACCAAAGGAGTGTATGCACTACTAAAATGCACTGCAACCAGATCACATGGTGATCCAGGGCTGGCAGGTGCAGGGCAAACACACTACGTTTGCGACCTGCATTTGAGGTTTCATTAACTTTTTATTGACACCTGCTGCAGATCGCAAAAGCAGTGCATTTTGCATGCAGGTTGAATTGTACAAGAATCCACAGCACATTCCTTCGCAATTCAGATGCAGGCATGGTGTGAACCGCCCCTTAGACATAATATTACTTCTCATTAATAGTTTAGAATTTTTTTTATTTTTTTTTTAAAGTGGGCTTAGCTGACATAAATGGCATCTTTATCTTTTTCATGTAGAACTGTTTGACTATGACAAATTGGACAGTGCAGTTTTGAACGCAACACCGTATCATCTGCATCCTACACACAGTCATCTTAGACTAACCACACCCCTTTAAGCCATGCCCAATAATTAAAGCGGAGTTCCACCCAAAAGTGGAACTTCCGCTTTAAGCACTCCTCGCCCCCTTACATGCCACATTTGGCATGCCATTTTTTTGGGGGGGGAGTGGGGGCTTCGTTAGGAGTGGGACTTCCTGTCCCACTTCCTCCTTCCGCCCAGGGACCGCCAATGCGACTCCTCCTTTTCGCCTTAGCGGCCGCTCCCTCTGGGCAATCTCCTGGGACACGTGACAGGTCCCAGAAGATCGCCTGTCCACTCCGAGAGCATGGCCGGGTGCCCAGAGTGGCAATGGAGGCGCCAGCGGAGAGGAGCGATGCTCCGTTTGGCCACATCCCTGGACCGGACCGTGGAACAGGTAAGTGTCTGTTTACTAAAAGTCAGCAGCTACACTTTTTGTTGCTGCTGACTTTTAATAAACATAAAAAACCTGGAACTCCGCTTTAAGCGTAATTTAAACCATGTCCATTTTCCAGCTCCGTGTAGCACATATTTTTAAATTAGCCACCCCCACAATTTATTTAGCCTTTATGTATACCCTAGCCTCTCTGTATAGGGGCGGGGCCAGGGTGGGGCTGAAGGAGGGGCCAGGGGTGGGGCCCTGTCAAGTAGGCTGTACGGGGCCCCATGATTTCTATCAGCGGTCCTGCATGTTGGTGTCATGTCTTTCACTTGGATGTTATAAGTTGCACTGAGTGTATATACAGCTGGATAAAACACAAACTGTGTATGTCTTCATTTCAGGCTGCAAAGCAACAAAATTTGATTATTTTAAATGGAGTGATTCTTTTCTATACCCATTGTATACTACCTTGTTTTGGTTGCTTTTTTCTTTTGATGGCATTGTCCTATTTATTTGTTCTGTAGATCTTAGATTTTCCTGTACTGTTGCTCTGATGCCCAGCTGGTCTAACAGTTTTAATAGCGGAATGAGCATGCAGTTCAGGTATTCTGACTGTACTCTGCGTTTTATAATCTTAAGGCTTGTTCCTGGTCAGTGACTTTTCTCAGTACTTGCAGTGGAAGTAAAGGGGAAATCTCCCAAAAGATGTTCCAGTGACAACTGTCAAAGGTGGGATTTTTTTTCCCTTACTTAGGCTGGGCTCACACATGTGCGGCCGCGGGTTCGTACCCGAGGTCCGGTGCATTCCTGTACACCAGTTCAGGTGCGATTCAGGTCAGAATTTTAGACTGAATTCGCACCTGAACGGGACCCAAAGACACACAGGACCCTGGCCGTCCCAGACATGTGTGAACTGGCTCCATTGAGAGACGGTCACACTTCCCTGTAATGCGAATTGGATGCAGGGGGAAACCCACATCCAGTTTGCGTATGTGTGAACCCAGCCTGAAGGGGACATTTCCTCCCTGTTTTGTTTTTTTGCATTTCAGGCATGGGACTCGAGGAAAATTTTGCCAATGGGGACAAACACAACAATAAAGACAGAGGTTCCAACCCTTCCCTGCACAATTAAAAAAAGAAAAGAACTGTATAAAAGTATAAAGGCAAAACATTATTTTTTTTCGTTTTGGATAGAGGGGAGAGGGATTAGAATGCGTATCAGTTTTTAATGCTGTCTGTGTCCCAGTTAAAGTGTAAGTAAACCCCCCCCCCCTATCATTTTCAGCAAAGGAAGCTGCCATCTTTGCCTCGGTTTAACTACTTGCCGATCAGGCCATAACCGAAAGATGGCTGCAGCCTGGTCAGCTTATTCTGGGAGGGCGTCCATGAACGTCCTCCCAGAATCTTACTCCCGCGCGCACCCGGGAGTATCCGAGACCATGGTAAATGGCCGCTGACAGCGGCCATTTACCATGTGATCGCTCAGTCAAATAACGGAGCAATCACTTGTTAACAAACCGGCGTCATGTCCAGTTCATCTTTCCCCTCCCCATACTGATCGGTACAGTGCGAGGGGAGAGATCGGGTGCAGCAGCGCTGTGGGCTGGATGTGTAGTGCCCACAGCTCTGATCTGTGCCCATTCATCCAGCCATCCCATCCATACTTATCCATGCTCAGCAATACTCATTAATCCACCCATACTCAGCAATACTCCATCCATCCTCTGCAACACTCATCCATCCATCCATACTCAGACATACTCAGCTATACCCACCCAGCCATACCCAGCTATCCACATTCATGGCTCAACCATCCCCTGCTAGCACAGAGCTATACCCGCACCAACCTTAGGAAGGCCTATAATAGGGCTTTTGCACGAATCAGACCGTCTATGCTCTATGGCCCCCCTCGTGTAAAACCACCCCAAACAGTTAAAATAGTCACTAAATTTTCTATTCATCACAATCAACTACGTACCTTGTTGTCAAAACATTTTTTAACAGATCACCAAGTTTTGGGCAAATACGTTAGGCCCAAACCGGAATTGGTATTTCATAGACCAACTACATTGAGGGACAGACTCACTAGTAGTCACTTCCAGGTGAACCCACGTGAGACGAGAGACATTGTTCACGCGGCCCCTGTAGGCAAGACCATTAGAGAACTCAGGCAAAGAATGGGAGACCATTTATACCATGCCTCTAATGGTAAACTTACTACGGTGGGCCACCACATAGGCTTACATCACAGATTTCAATCTGGAGTTGTTAAATTCCTGGTCCTGGAAGTTGTTCCAGAAGATCCTCGGGGGGGGGCGACTGGGACCAAGCGATCTTGAGACGTGAATCCATCTGGATTGAGCGGCTAAACCCCCTCGCACCACCTGGTCTCAATGAAGCTCTCTCATATAAATCTTATTTATGAACGACTTGTTCCCTGATTCCACTTTTTTCTGACTTTGGCTATGTCCCCTCGTGCCTTTTGTTGCTTTCTGTTTCTTTCCGTGTTCCTTGTTTCTCTTTATTCTTAGTTATCTTTTCATTACCTTCCCTTTTTCTTCTACCGGGTACTGAATGCTAATTGGGTCAAGCATATACTCCAAAATATTTTCTATTTTAATTTAATAATTGCAATCCTTTGTGGTGAGATCATGACTGGTGACAAATTGTTTTTATTGCCAACACATGCTATATTTGCTTTTCTTTTATGTGTGTATTAAGCATAAACCAGGAGGGAATTCCCGCCGTGGCCATGTCTTTAAGATGCACACATCGCTTCACTAACTGTAATGCTTAAACCATTGCTCTACAATTAATTCCTTGTGTTGGGTATGCCATGCCATGGGATTCGGGGTGGCCTGAGGCGTTAACTTCTCCTAACGGCGGACATGCATCTTGCCATTGGGAAGCGGGCCTCCAATGTCTTGGATGCCCCCCTCCTCCTGCCCTCGTTGATGGCATTGTGCCGGCCTCTGTGTGGGTCACGTGCGTGCGCGCGCATTGGCTAACTCATCGCGAGTGTCACCCGCATGCGCATCGTGGCCGAGATGGATCAGGTGACGCCAACCGGCACACTGGTGTGTGCCTGGTTGGAGGCCCTATAAAAAGATGCCTATGTCTATGGCGGCCCCTATTTAGATGGCCGCCACCTGGGGACAAGCTTAAATTCAGCAATTGTAAGGTAGGAATGGTTTACTTGATGGTTGCTAGTGCACACCTCTATGATGAGGAAGTACTTGATACTTCTTGTCGCCCCTTGCTATGTGACTGTTGTTGCAGGCATGGACTGGCTGTCCTCCCTCCTGCATATATTTATTGTATCGTTTTTTTTTTTTTTAGATTTGAAATTTATGCCCCTAGAACGCCTGATGGTGCTCTCTGCATGTTGGGCCTCTGTATGTGGCCAGGCTGTGTAAAAGTCTAACACATGTGGTATCGCCCTACTCAGGAGGAGTAGTAATGTTTTGGGGTATAATTTTTGCTATGTGTTAGAAATATTGTATAAATCTACAACTTTGTGTAATAAAAATACATTTTCCAAAAACTTGTAGAAAAAAAAAAAAAAAATGACATGTTCAAAAGATGCATTATGCCTTATAGATTATATGTTGGGGTGTTTTCTTTCTAAAATAGGGTTATTTTTTGGGTGTTCCCATTGTCCTGGTGCTCCAGGGTCTTCAAAAGTGCAAGAGGTAGTCAAAACATTAGATGTGTAATTTACGCTCCAAGAACACCTGAAGGTGCTCCCTGCATGTTGGGCCTCTGTATGTGGCCACGCTGTGTAAAAGTCTCACATGTGGTATTGCCATAGTCCGGAGGAGTAGTAGAATGTATTTTGGGGTTCAATATGTGGTGTGTGAGAAATAACCTGATAATGACAATTTTGTGAAAAAATATCTTGATTTTGCAAAGAATTGTGGGGGGAAAAAAAATTACAACTTCAAAAAAAACTCACCATGCCTCTTTCTAAACACCTTGAAATGTCTACTTTCCAAAATGGGGTAATTTGTACTCTCCTGGCTTGTTAGGGTCTCAAGAAATGATCTAGGCCATCAGTACTTCAGGTGTGATCAATTTTCAGTGATTGGCACCATAGCTTGTGGACTCTATAACTTTCACACAGACCAAATAATATACACAGATTTGGATTATGTTTTACCAAAGATATGTAGCAGTATACATTTTGGCCAAAATTTATAAAGAAAAATTACTAATTTGCTAAATTTTATAACAGAAACAAAGATATTTTTTACAGAATTTTTTTTTTTTTTTTTCATTTATAATGCAAAAAAATAAAAAAACCAGCGGTGATTAAATACCACCAAAAGAAAGCTCTATTTGTGTGAAAAAAAAAAAGACAAAAATGTCATATGGGTACAGTGTTGCATGACTGAGTAATTGTCATTCAAAGTGTGAGCGTACTGAGAGCTGAAAATTGGTCCGGTTAGGAAGGGGGTTTAAGTGCCCAGTGGTCAATCTACAACTGCCATGATGCTGTACATGTGATCAGTTATGACACCAGCCATTGGATGGTTTGACAGTTTGTGCGAGAGCACATCCATTGGGAGTGTTACATTTTCAGCACGTGCCAGAAATTAAACTGTTTTATGTATGGGTTTACTTCAGCTTTAAGGCGATCCACCCTCTCTCTATTTGTCCTGATTACTGTCATCATGAAAATGAAAGTAAAACACAAATTTTGTGTTGTCCCCAGAAAAGTCATAGAGGGAAAATCTTCCAATTGGGACACCAGTTCTGGTGACCTAAGGGGGGGGGAAGAGATTGCCTTAATTTGCAAGGATTTCCTCTCACTTCCTGTTTGGCTCTGGCACAGGAAGTGAAGGTAAATCTCCACAACTGGACACGGGGGGTGGGGGTTTAGGTAGTTGCATTAGGGATATACTGTAGTTTGCATTCAGCTAAGGGCACTTACACTTGGGTTGTGTATGGAAACGTAGTGCCTGCACAGACACAGTGTAGCTCGTCCTAATTTAACAGTCATGTGGGCTCAAATGCGCACTGTCTGGCCCCTTCTTTATCTCGATAAGCAAATTGCATAGTAGTAAGAAGTTTGTCACCTCTTGAACCTGCAGCAATGTGAACACTACTTTTCTCAGTGAAAAGAGGAGGGTTAAGCCCTGTCTTATTGTACAAACAAGTACATCCAATGTGGAGAAACACTGGGTAAAGTAACCCAGGGAAGCCTGCAACATCACTGAGCTTGTGAATTGGTTCAGAATCAGACCTTACATGGCCACCTAAATCCCACAGCTTTATAAGGCATCATAATTTCACATTATATACACCATTTTGTCTGTAACTTCAACTAGGGCCAAACACAATGCAAGAACATTTGGTTAAGATCTTGTGGGTGCCAGGCAGTGTGCGTCTCTCAGTCTGGGAAGCATCCAGCAGGACAGGTCATGTGTCAGGTCAACTGACCTCAACCTTAAAAGGGATTGTATCCGCTTCACCGTACAGCAGGGGGCGGTTCCCACAACCAGTGCAGAAAGAGAAGCATTTTCACACAGTATTTATGAAAAAGGAGATTATAGGTGAGGGCGGCACTTTACGGAATTTGGCTCCTGCCACAGCCAGGAATGTGAAGCTAGCCTCTAACCACCAACTCAAAATTACAGTAGTTTTATTAAAGTTTGTACTTTACATTTCATACTTCATCATCATATATTCATTATTTTAGGTTTGGTATTAAGAATATAAGACAATGGTTGATTTACTAAAACTGGAGAGAGTGCAAAATCTGGTGCAGCTGGGCATGGTAGCCAATCAGCTTCTACCTTCAGCCTGTTCAGTTAAGCTTTGACAGGGAAAAATACAAAACAGGAAGCCGATTGGTTTCTATGCAGAACGGCACCAGATTTTGCAATCTCCAGTCTCAGTGAATCAACCCCAATGCTTCCCTTCCCTTAAAATTAAACAATTACTAATTAAAGTGGTATAATACCGCTTTAAAAAAAAATAAAAAAACAACAGAGCAGTTTAGGTCATTATAACACATAATGACCTAAACTGCTCTGTTGTTTTTTTATTTTTTTTTATGCACCACATACAAAAAGAATTGCATATCCAAGCATGCACCCTAACAGGTCAGTGAGCAGACCCCCCCCCCCCCAATCATACCAGGCCACATGTCCTAAAAACGTGCTTCGCCGGCCCCCACCTTGTTGATGAGGGCCTCTTCCCCACAACCCTGGCCCGGTGGTTGTGGGGGGGGGGGGGGTGACTTTTTGGAATCTGGAAGCCCTCTTGTTGTACCTTCAATGTGAATCGGTATGGCAGATCTACTGCTAAATTACTGCACGCCCCAGTCAAAGATGTCAACAGGTGGATTTTTTTTTTTCTGGGTTGGCAGCCAACGTTCTTCGTGATTGAGTATGGATCTACACCAGACCCATCGTCTATCACAATAAACACTGACCCAGGGAAAAAAAATAAAAAAAAAGGCCACTCCTGATGAAGCCGTCAGATGGCAGGAACCTTTGCGTCCCCCCCCCCCCATTCGTGATCGACAATAGATCTACACCGGGGGACATTTAAAAAAAAATAAAAGCATACTCTTTCACATGGGGTGCTGGGATGTGTTAAAGGGGGCTTCCAGATTCTGCTAAGTCACCCCCCCACACCAGGGTTGTGGGAAATAAGCCCTTGTCCTCATCAACATGGGGACAAGGTGCTTTGGGGGGGGGGGGTGTATGCTCGCACAATGTTTTAGTGTGGGGTTCCCCTTAAAATCTATACCAGACCCAAAGGGCCTGGTATGCATATGGGGGGTTGGCAGGGTGACACTTTTCCTCAATTAGTGTTTAAAACTGATATGCAGAAGCGTTCCCATGGAAGTTAATGAGCCTGGAATTCGCACTGCAGTGCACCGCATGTATGTAATTTCACATGTCATGCGAATCGGATGCAGTTCAAAACGCATCCAATTGGGATACATGTAGACTGGCACTTAAACAAGTTGCTACTAATGGACTTTACCTTCAGCATTACATTAGCTAGCTGAAAGCCTGCTCTCAGCTTATTTAACCTCTTCCTGCCAACCATACATACACAGCCTCTTGGCGGGTGGGCTTTAACGCAGAAAGGTTGCATATATGCAGCCCTATGTATACATATTTCTGTGCCGAGAGAACACAGAATACATACTTGTGATTGGGAGCTTTCCGATCATGTGACAGACAATTACAACAGTCACGTGATCGGAAAAGCTCGCCTCCCAGCATGTAAAACCTCTTAGGGGGCCGGGAGAGGGATTAAAGTGACAGCACTCCTGATAATATGCATAGGTGTATTCAAAAACATTTTTTATTGATGCTCAAGGAACCACTGTACAACTGTTAAAGCTTTAATTTAAAAGAAAAACACATAAAAAGGAAACCATACATTTCCTTTACGTATATTTTTTGCTTGAATACATTTTTGACTAAAGTGTTTAATAGTTGTACAGTAACTTCTTGAGCGTCAGTAAAGTACATTATTTCCTCTAATGCACTTATGCATATTATATAAAATTACAGTAATATATATATTATATATTTTTTTTTTTTATTATAAACACACACCAATCCTCTCCAAACAAAATATGTAAGAAGCACTCCCATTAAGACATGTGCTCAACATTCTCAAACTTCTCAAACTGGGACATGTGCTCAACATTCTCAAACTGGGGATGAAGAGTGCTTTTAGCCCACGTTCACAACGAACCATTTTGACATGTCAAATCGCCGCCTATTGCCGTCAATGGCACCGTCCGGAATCAGTGCACCGATTCCCAAAAGTAGTTCCTGCACTACTTTTGGCGACTTCGGAGGCGATTTGAATAGACATCTGTGCATGAACCTGCACGGATGTCTGTAAAATCGCCCCCAAAGTAGGACTGAAACTCGCACGATTTTAAAGCGGCCCTCAGTGTGAACGTGGGCTAGAAGCTTCAAGAAAGCAACTTTAGGAGGACAACTCCATTTTCATGGAAGAAGAAAAAACAAAAACATACATACACATACTATATAATCATATACAATTGTTACACAAGGCATATTGTAACTGAAGGTTATTAAAAACAGTATCTCCTTTTCAAGCAGCAGTGCTGTTTCTTTAACCCCTTGGCGCCAGCCGAATACAAATATGCGGCCTCTCTGTGCCTGGTGCTTAGTGCTGAGGGGCCACATATTTGCATGAATTGCTGCCTATACACCTGTGCTGGGAGTACACACGCGCTGCAGTTACCGTGGACCAACCAGAAGCTCACGATCAGGAGTTTTCGGACCACATGACCACCAATCGTGTGATCTTAAGCTGCGCCCCGCCTCCCGGCATCATAAACCTCTTAGCGCTGGTGCCTCCCATCTCTTTAAGAGGTTATAATTCAAAGCCATGTGGCAACCTGGAGGTTTTTCCATAGCTAGTTGGTGTATAGAATGGCCCTGACAAATGTAATTTCCTGCTTGTGTGATTGGCTTACTGATTTTCACAGAAGTCTGCACTAAGATACAAGTCAGATTTTAGGCATTCTCTGTAGCAAACCTTTCATTTTTGTCAAGATACTCCAAAAGGGATAATCACATCTAAAAAGGGGTTCAGACACTGCAGTTTTCCTCATTAGAATTCTGCAAAAGCATCAGTTGGTTAATAATGAAAAAGTCACTCCCATTCGCATATGTGGTATCGCTGCGATGATCATCGGGAGCAGGAGAATTTATTTTGGGTTGTTCTTTAGTGGTAGGTTATGGTAGTAACAAGAAATATACAGCTATATTAAGAAAAACATTTTTTTTTTTTTTTTTTTACCATTTTGGGCCAGTTTTCCTTGGACAATAATAAAAAAATAAAAACCAGGAGCTATCCATTACCATTTACTACCAAATGAAAGCCCAAGGTGTCCTGAAAAAAAAAAAAAAAACACAAGGTATAATCCACCTGGATGCACAAAGGAGTTATGATATGTACAGTTTTACTAACACATGTCAAAGTTGCACTATTGTGCTTAGGCATTAACATTTGTTTTACCCTTAAGCATGAAGGACAAAAGCTTTACAAATACTTTGTAAAAGCTTGCTGAAAGGTTCACATAAGTTTGAAGTGAACACTACTCTGAAGCCCAAATAAACAAGGCTCTAATATAGCTATAATGGGCATCTGTACATGCTACAACTTGCATAGAAATAAAGGTTTCTGTACACATAGAAAAAAAAAAATAAAAGAACTCAAAAGTTCATCACTTTGTGACTTCAGTTAAATTAAAGCTGAACCACCATATCCATAATTCGCAACTACACCACATATACAATATTAGCATGGGGCAATGTGATGTGCTTTATTAAAAGATGCTTATTTATTGAAAACAATATCCACCTATATAGATGGAATGAATGATGATCAAAATTACAAAAACAGAAAATATAAAAAAAGTCACTGTTTTAGGGCTCAATACCCCTTTAAAAGATCCCGTGCCTTGATTTCTTTGTGCTGGGCACAAGTCTTCCTAAAATATTGCATTTTTCCCAAAATGTCCCTTTTTGGTAGAGAAAAACCCTTTAATAAGGGTTTGTTTGACATAATAAATATAAAAAAAAGGAGCAGTTTCTATGAAGGTCCAGTTTGGTCATTAGGACAGCGACCTGAAAGTATCACTCAGAGTTCTGTCTTTGGGGATGGCAGACTTTACACAGTTCCTGTGAGGCGGTTGATACAAGTCCAGCTGGCCACATAGTGTGTCACGTGGTGAATCAGACAGATGGAGTCTTTGGGTGGTGGTACTGCTGGATGATCTGAGGTCGCTTCACTCGAGGTTTCCGTCTCTTTGGCTTGCTCTTGGCTTTGTTGATTTGCACCACAAAGAAAGCCAGGACTACCATAGCACCAAGAAATGCAAAGACTGGAATAGTCTGTCCCACATCCTGGTTATAGCGTCCAGGCATTATGCCTATAAGTGAAGGAAAAATATTATAAATTATATTAAAACCGCATTCAAGGTTTTTAAAATCCAAACTTTTTTTTTCCCTAGAATGGTCCCAAAGCAATAAAAAACAAAAAAAAAAAAACAAACACACACACACACCATTTCAGATCAATCAGTAATTCAGTTTCAGATTCCCCCCCCCTCTTCAAATATTTTTTTATTAAAAGGTTTTGTATTTTTTCTTTAACATACAACCAAACAAAAGGGCCTCAAGTTACAAAGGTGTTACAGCTGTTCTCACAACATGCACAGAATTTGCATACTTAGATGAGTGGAACAGTAAAAAGAAATCAGTAAAACACGTCAACTCACATGTCAATGTCCAACGGGTATGAATAATATATGCAACATATATAAATCGGGTTATTCTTACTGCTAGTAGCAAGGTATACAGCAAGAAGCAGTAAATGTAGCCCAGTAACATTGGCACTAGTTCTGGATTTTTAACCCAGAAGACTGAAAACAGGGGGTCATGGACATGCTGCCCTCAGGAAGCACCACCACAGTCAGTCTGGGGAAGGGGTGGGGGGCATGGAGCTCAGAATTCAGCCTTCAGTTGCTAAACCCAAGAAGCCAAGGGTGGGAAATGGAGAAACAGCCCCAACAAAACAGAACTAGGACTGTCACAGCCCAAGAGCCTTCTGAAGTATCAATGCCCAAACCAAGACCTAATGGGACTGCGTTAGTAGGAGAACCAGTCAGTGACCAAGTGGGTGAAGGATGAGGAGAGAACCAACCTGATGCTCAAGGCCAAGAATAGACAGGTCACTGCAAAGACAGGTAACAGGTGATAACTCCACACAGGAGGAACACCAAAACCTAAATCAAGCAAAAAAAACTGATCCACCAGAACCCACAAAAAACAGACGAAGAGCAAATTTCCACGTATAGAAGAAAAGGACCTAACCACCTGATCTGGTTAGCTAGAAATGGGGTAGAAGAAAAAAAAAAAAAAATAGAAGGGTAGTCCCTTCCCCTTCAAAAATAAAATAAAAAAAAACACTTCAAAATGTGTTGGGACAGGGGTGGGGAGTAGGATGAGTGCCACTTTCCCTTTTGAGTGATCCCAGTTGGGGATCAGTGTGTGCGAGGCTGAAGCTCACTGTATTATCCAACGCAGGAACCAGACTATGTCTTCTGAAAAGGAAAGGACTTCAAATGCCTCTCATGGAGAAGACAAAGCAGTACCTGGAGATGATAATCCTCCAAAGAGACCCCAGAACTGTAGGACAGTCTGTGAGAAGTCTTCATCTATGTGAAGACATGTGGCACTCAAGTGACAATGATGTAACTAGGCCCAAAATGCAAGGCCCCAGGTGCACACAAACTCAGAGCCGATGAGGGTCAGAAAGCCAAAAGATGACCAAGTCACTATAGGTGGGCATTCAGAACGAGGTTAGAGTTCCCCATCATGCTTGCAAAACAGAAGTGGCAGTGGGATGGTACTTCCTTAATGCTGAATGGTAGAAGAGTGTGAAGCAAGCGGCACTTCACCCAGAGGATGACATCAGTGCTCAGCCCCTCAGTGTTAACCCTTACAATGGTAAAACATACAACTCCCAGTGCTTCAGGCTGATGGGCCTTACCCAACAAAGTGAGTCTTCGGAGATAGGGCATGCGCTGCGGCAATGCCATGGCTCTGGAGCCTGTGGCTAACTTTTACCGGTACATGCCGGTCTGTAAAGTGCAAAATACAACAAAGCCCAGTGTTCTAAGGTCACATTTCACACTAGCTACGCACGTCTATTTCAGTAAGGGTACAGGTATGGCACTGAGGCCAAGCTTAGGAAAAGGCTGATCTGGACCAACTGGAACAGCAATGTTATAAGGAAACTTGATTGAGGACAAACAGAAATAGAAAAATTAACATTGAAAAAATAAAAAAAACAATAAAAAATAAATCAAAGTAGTTAGATTTTTCTCAGCAGAAAAGGAGGTTGATCCTGCTAGCAAAAAGCGAAGACATGTTGAAAAAAAGATATCCTGGGCTGGCCTACAGTTTTGTTTGCCAATGTCCAATCCTCATGCAGGTGGAAGTAAACGCCGACATCAGAATTCCTGTGTCTCTCAATAGATGGAACAAAGTTTATTTGGAAATCAACTGAGTTTATTTAAGATCAGTAAAGGGCAATGTGCAATATTCTGCATGGACCAAACCGGGATCATCTTCCACCTGTTATCACTTCATTTATTTCCATCCCTGATTTTTTAACTGACTTGTTAAATAATGTTATATGTGTCTGACAAGGTTTTTATATAATTTTTCACACAGAAGGGTAGAAGGCAAGCGATCATGACACTTTGTCATAAAGGCATCTGTCAGCTGTTCCATTCTACAGCAATAAAGCCAGTCTAGCCAGCCTAAGAATAAAGCTGTTCTTCTGAAGATGAACACTTCTATACATGTCATGTGTGAATTTTCTAGTCTATTTTTCATAGCTTTGTTCACATTATGTGAGCCTGCTTTAACCCCGTCTATACTCTTTAAAAACATTTGCTGGTAGAAAAGGGGTTAAAGCGGAGTTCCACCCTAAAGTGGAACTTCTGCTCATCGGATTCCTCCCCCCTCCGGTGCCATAATAGACACCTTTCAGGGGGGAGGGGGGTGCAGATACCTGTATAATCCATGTATCTGCACCCACTTCCGGGAATAGCTAGCCGCAGATGCCCCGCCTCCCCCTGTGGTGTTCTGGAAAACGCACAGTTCCCAGGACACAATGGGGACCAGTGAAGACGCGCAGCGCGACTTGTGCATGCGCAGTAGGGAACCGGGCAGTGAAGCCGCAACGCTTCATTTATTGATTCCCTGACAGAGGATGGCTTGGGGGCAGCCGAGAGCGATTGCTTGTCATCTGTTGCTGAAATCGCTGGACCCTGGAACAGGCAAGTGTACATTTATTAAAAAAGTCAGCAGCTGCAGTATTTGTAATATATATATATATATATATATATATATATATATTATATATATATATATATATATATATATATATATATATATATATATATATATATATATATATATATATATATATATATATATATATTTTAAGGTGGCACTCCTCTTTAAAGTGTGTCTATAGTCAAACTATAAAATCTTATATTCATTTTCACATTGTGTTTCAACCATTTCTGGCCTACTCCTACTAATCTGAATGATCGTGAAGTTTGAAAATGTACTTTTTTTGAAGAATCACACACACATTCATGTCCTTTAACACATTCACTATGCCCTTTGAATATGCACGGTTTTACACATCTGAACTACAGAAGTGCTGAGAGGAGAAGTTTCATGAGGCAGTGTCAGTACACAAATCATTGTTTGCAGGCAGCTAGGAATTATGGGATTTGTAGTCCTTAAAAAAATTTTTAATAAAAAAAACAAAAGAATGCGCAAAGGAGAAGCTGCAAACCATGAAGAATCCAGAAAGGTGTGGAAAGAAATGGCCAACAGAAAGGTAGCACTCAACACGAAAGGGGGTATTCATATAAGCTTATTCTGGTTTGTCAAAAATAACGAAACATCTTTTGTATTGATATTACAGGTTGATATAACCTGAAAGTGTATGCTGTGACTATAGACCTTCTTTAATTTATGGTGGGCTAATAAGTGAGCACTTCTCGACTACGCCTGTTGAATGAAGATCTTAACCCTTCTGTGTCCCTCTTGAAGCAGTCAGTCATTCAGTTGGGTGTGTAAATCGAAATATTAGCATTAGATCTGCAGTCCTAGCCAATTATTCAATCATTTTAAAATGACGTGCAGATATGGCGAATTAATGCTTATAACATATTTTAATGCATCTTCATTAGGCAGATTAAAGTTGACAACTTTAGGTTGCATTGAGACAGAAAACTGCAATCATATTAATCAGAAGACTAGGCAATCTTATAGTAACCTACCTCCAGGTATGTCCCATGCGCCACTCTCTCCTGGTGACAGTGGTCTCACTTGGGGTCGATTCAGGCGGATGTTGGGCAGAGCCACTTTATCCAAATCTATCGATAGCAGTTTTTGATGCTTCCACAGGTTACTGGAGAAAATTCCAATTTAAGAATGTTATCGGTCATATCAGAAAGCCTCCCATGAAAGCACATTAATGATTTCACTGGTTTAGTCATCTTACACATTTTACCATTTGGCTTACAGTGTTATGAAAAAAGGGGTTTTCTTTTGCATACAGGAAGTCTTCACATTCAGGTTCTCCTGCTGCCTATAATAGGATTGATCACTGGAAAACCTCTTACTACCTGCCCCATTTTGTTAGCCAAGCAGTACAGAGAGCATGATTATAAACACAGAAAGGTAGGACCTGTGTCCCCCCTAATGTACACCAAGGCAAGGAATTTATAGGGAGTACAAAAAAAAATATGGAATTTAGGGGCACAGAAAAATTCCTATCTCAAAGTACAGTAAAAGGACATGGGAATGGATTCTTAGACCATGGGTTAAATGTTGCTACCTTCAAGTGATTGTGCACTGGCAAACGATTTGCTGGGACTGCCCCCATTGTGTCCATATGAACCTACCCAATCCTTACGAGTAAGAGTGGAATATCTGATAGGTTCAAGGCCATTTTTTCAAGAGCTGAGAGAACCAAATTCAGTTCCTACAGGGTAACAGGAGTGCAAACAGGGGGAGCCACATAGAAGAAAGCCTGAACAAAAGTCCTGATCAGAGAATGGGATGCCAATGATATCTAGATAGCCAGAGTAGACCTGACCCTTGATAGTGCTGAAGGCCAAATTCTGGTCCAAGCCCAACTGTAGAAAAGCCTTGCACCAAGCAAAATATGTCTTCCAGATAAGCTAAAGGAGCTTGTAAGAAGATGAATTCTTAGCTTTGTTGGAATAACAGAGTCAGATATGTCCTTGTCTCTCAGAACCTGAGCTGTATGGTCTGGAAGAGCCAATGGAATGCCCACCAGGAGTCAGATCAGGCCAACATTTACATATTTGCCCTAGCCAATACGGAATTATATGGATGATTAGAATGGTCCTCCATTCTGAACCCACGAGGCAGATAAGGAAGGAGCTTCAGGGAAGGAGGCGCAGAAACCAGTATATACAGATCCCACTGAGCCACCAAAACATGCACCACTGCTTTTGCTAGAGAATCCCAGTACTTGGATACAAACACATGCAGTTTGCTGTAAAACCTGGAGACCAAAAGTCTGCACCAGACATACCCCACCTGTCATCCAGGTACAGTGTATAAGGGCACTCTGAGCATAAGAACCAAGCAGACAGTATCTGTAAAAAACAGGGGTCCAATGGAGAGGCGCCTCTCTTTTCTGTTTTGGTCATCCATCATGAGAATCTTCCAAAAGCTATCATGACTCCAGTCGGACTCCTGAGCCATCAAGCCATGGACAATCTGATCCTCGGTGCCAGACATATCGGTCTATTCAAGAACTAGAATGACTTGTCCCACGATAACAGAACATTATGTTGTAGGGGACGGAAGTGAAACTGGGCAAATTGAACTGCCTCAGAGGAGCTACCATCAGCTCCAAGACTCTCATGCAGAAGCAGAGATTCTGGAGACTCTTGGACTGGAGGGGGCCTGGGAGCAGGTGGTTTGTAAAAAAAATAAAACAAAACAAGTTTAACTACTTTCCTACCAGGCACAAACACCCCCTTCCTGACCAAGCCATTTTTCAGCTTTCAGCGCTGTCGCATTTTGAATGACAATTGCGCGGTCATGCAACGCTGTACCCAAATAAATTTTTTATAATTTTTTCCCCACAGATAGAGCTTTATTTTGGTGGTATTTGATCACCTCTGCGGTTTTTATTTCTTGCGCTATAAACAAAAGAAGAGGGACAAGTTTGAAAAAACATAATATTTTTTACTTTTTATTATAATTAATATCCAATTTTTTTTTTAAACAAATTTTTTCCTCAGTTTAGGCCGATATGTATTCTTCTACATATTTTTGGTAAAAAAAAAAAAAAAAAAAAAAAAAACGCAATAAGCGTATATTGATTGGTTTGCGCAAAAGTTATAGCGTCTTCAAAATAGGGGATAGATTTATAGCATTTTTATTATTATTATTTTTTTTACTAGTAATGGCAGCGATCTGCGATTTTTATCATGATTGCGTCGGACATATCGGACACTTTTGATACATTTTTGGGACCATTCACATTTATACAGCGATCCGTGCTTTAAAAATGCATTGATTACTGTATAAATGTGACTGGCAGGGAAGGGGTTAACACTAGGGGGCGCTGCAGGGGTTAATATATTCCCTATATGAGTGATTCTAACTGTGGGGGAGGGGACCGATCGGTGTACCTATGTACAAGGGACACACCATCAGTCTCGTCTCCTCTGACAGGACGTGGATCGGTGTGTTTACACACCCACACACACACATCTTGCTCACTTACCGGGCAATCGCGGGTGCCTGGCGGACATCGCGGCCGCCGAGCACGCGCATCAGGTCCCCAGCTACGCGGCGGGCGCGCGCCCCCTAGTGGCCAAAAAGCGAGCGCCGTCATACGACGGCGGCCCGCCACAGTAGTTGCACCGCTCCGCCGTCATTTGACAGTGGGCGGTCAGCTACTGGTTAAATTCATTGTCACACTCTTTGCATAAAATCCCTGTGCATGCCTCTTTAAATGTCCATAATGTTAGGAGAGAAAGCTTAAAATACTAGCATAAGGGACAACATTACATGCATGCAGATTCATTCTGAAGAAGTCCGGTCGATGCAAATTGTATGTGGTCCCTCCCCCTTACCCACAGCACTTAAACATATGGATTTCCCCACTCTGCACATTGATGAATCCTGTTGGGTCTTGGGCATATTGGAATTGGAAATACTACATGAGCTTATAAATACAGAATTGATGATACATACAATTTAGCATTGCCTTAAAGCAAAACACAAACAGAAAAAAGCAGTTTTGTTTCTGTATGCATTTTGTCTCAAATTGACACAGACAGGATTTTGAGCTGTGGAGAGTACAAGGTTCATGAAGCAATATTTGCCTGGAGAGGTACAGCTTCCAGTTTACATACTCCACATTTAAATAAAAGGGTAAGATGGCATTACCTACCATTGCAGGCCGACATCATTTAAAAACCAATATAAATCAGAAAAATAAGTATTTTTAAAACTCGTACAGTACATGCGAGACTAGTTAGGGTAAAGTTGGAGTGCTAAAGGGTTAGCTTATCTTTACCAAAAAAATGCACAAGCAGCTAAGGGGGCACCTAAAAACAAACTGTGATCGAATTTGAATAAGACCCTTGCTGTAAATGCATTCCATTTACATACCTCCTGAAGCCAGACTGAAAACATCTGAGATGGCATCATCTAGTCCTGCCTTGTTGCTAGGAAGTTTCTAAGACACTTCCAACCAATTCAAACCCCCTTGCACGCCCACTCTCTTCTGTCGCACAAGCTTTGAGTTCAGCAATGCAGCAACACAGAAGATAGTGGAACACACGTGCAAAGGTTTGGGAGTTCGCTCCTTTGATGGTGGGAATGAGCAGTAACAGCTGGGAGTGCCTTAGCCATGTACTAGCAACAAGGTAGGATGGGATAATGCCATCTCTGGACACTTTTCAGCCAGGTTTCAGAAGGTACGTAATTGGCCTACACCTGTAGCAAGGGTATTATTCAACTTTAGCCAAAGCTGCACAGTTTGGTTTTATCTACAGACGTCCCTTACTTGCATAGGCTGTTTTTTGGTAAAGGTGAACTAACCCTGTAAGGTGCTTTAACCAAGGAGTGGGGCATTTTACACACATGTGAATGTTAAAAAGACACAACACATTACAATACAGCCTGTACAGAAGCCACTATTAATAGGAGGCATACCTAGGAGCAGTTTCATTGAGTGGCAGTGGTTTGGCCCAGGATAAATGTGGGCATGCTGGTAACGGACGTGGCTTGGGATCTCCAAGATGTGCTTCTAACACTTTAGAATAGCGATAAAGGTGATTTCCTAAAGAAGAAAGATTAATCAATTTATATACTGTAGTGCTAAAAAGGACACAGATCATTTGCATTAGTTTCTGCTCCTTAAGGAGCTTACAGATTAATATTGTAGCCAAAAACAATACAGACACGTGAGCCACACAAACATAAGGAGAACATGATGAAAATGATCCCAGGAGTACAATGCTAAAAGGCAAGTGTTCTTACCACACAAAGCCACTGCGCCATCTACCATCATAACAGCCCCTTTGTGTAGCGAAATACCCACTGTTTGTGTAGTCTGCAGAACAATGCTACAGATTTCACTAGGAATAAATGGCCTATTTTCCACAGGACAATTTTCAACGCTGTCGCACTTTGAATGACAAATTGCGTAGTCATACAATACTGTATCCAAACTACATTTTTTTATCATTTTCTTCCCACAAATAGAGCTTTCTTTTAGTGGTATCACCTCTGCGTTTTTTATTTTTTGCTAAACTAAAAAAGACTGATATTTAAAAAAAAAAAAATAAAATAAAAAAAGTTTCTCCTTACTGATGGGCACCGATGAAGATGCACTAATATATAGAATTGATGGGCACTGATGGGCGGTACTGGATAGGAAGCACTGATGAGGAGCTGACGGGCATCTGAAGGGCACTGTCAGGCATTACTAATGGGACACCGACTGCCACATTTATGGGCATTGACAGGCGTTATTGATGGGGCACAGACTGGCAGCTGATGGCCACCTCTCATGGGGGCTGCGCCGATTATTCAATGTGCCGATTATCAGCGCAGACCCCCCCCCCCCCCCCTCTGACAGGGAGAGATGATCTGCGCAAACCAAGGAGACGTTTACCGGCACTTCCTGGTTCACCCTGTGATTGGCTACAGCTGATCACGTCGGAGGGACACACAGCACCAACGATCCGCGGGCGCACGCCGGCATGTTATCCTGCTGGATGTCATATGACGCCCAGTCAGGATAACAGAACCACTATAGCAGAATGATGGCCGGGCGGGAAGTGGTTAACTAAGGAAGTACTACAAACTGGGGAGGTCTGGGAACATTCGGCCTGGGAGACAACACAAAAACAACTGGCCCTTTCCTAGTAGGGACAGTTTCCAGTGGGCTAGAAGTGTATCATGCAAAGTGTGTCGCAGTGCTGGTTGGCCGTGGTGAAAGGCAGGTGTTGTCCTAAATAACATTGGGGGTTATTTACGAAAGGAAAATCCACTTTGCAGTGCACTTGGTAGTGCAGTCGCTCTAAATCTAAGGGATAGATCTGAAATGAGTGGAAGCGCTGCTGATTTTATCATCCAATCATGTGCAAGCTAAAATGCTGTTTTTTTTTTTTTCCTTGCATGTCCCCCTCGGATCTACAGCGACTTTACTTCCAAGTGGTGCACTTTCAGTGCAAAGTGGATTTTCCTTTAGTAAATAACCCCCATTGTTTATTATAAAATACACCTTTTCAAATTTATATGCAACAATAAATGGGATTTTTTGTACTTGCCTTAAATATATTTCTTAGGGTTCATAGAGGGACACAGAAATTTAGCCTGTTGGTTTATACACTGGCAAACAGAAAAAAACTAATCAGTGATCAGCCAGGTATAACCCCCTTACTCCAATATGATGGAAAAAACAGTATCAAGAGCAAGATTATAGACTCAGAGGGGTGGGGCATATGTCCCCCAATGAAACAAGAAATAGATTTTTACTGCAAGTAAAAGAGTCCATTTTTTTTCTTTTTTTTTTACTCGTTTATTGATGGAAAAGGAATTTAGAGATTGCTGGGATGTCCAATACAGTCTAGCTGAGGCAACAAATGCCAACAGTCCCACAAAAAATACAACTGAGGACTGCCTACAACTTCAAGAGCCACCTGTAGAACCTTACGCCCAAAGCGGATATCGAAGTGCCTTGAACATTCACCTGTTAAAACCTAGACGTGTAAACAGAAGACCAGGTGGCAACCTTGCAAATCTGGAAAAGTGGTGCCTGATGCTAAAAAGGCCCAAGAAACTCTCAGAACTAATAGGCTGTGCCTTTGACAGAAAGGGTGGAGCCCGATCTTTTAGGTCTATAAGCTTCGATGACAATCTGTCAAAGAAGCAGCCTCCTATTTTTGGGGATCATCAGGGATGACAGAGAGTCAGTCTTGAAGCAGTGGCTGCAAGGTAGACACACACAGTACAAACTTTTCTAGAACTTTACCTTGGAGGAAGCCTTGGCAAAAAAAGTTTGAGATTTTCGGGGAACCCCTGAAATAATGTTCAGATCTACAGCTTACAGATTAAAGGGGGACTGCCTTCTGACAAGCTGGAGTCAGACAGAGGAACAGAAGAACAATGTCTTACTTGGGGTAAAACCACCCAAAGAAGGTGACTTTAGGCCTTCTCACCTTTTCCCTATGTAAAACCAAAAAGGGTACTTTTACAGATAAAGAGTCCAAATCTACCCCTTGATGGTCCCAGAGCCATATGCTGCTCCAGGCCCACTGAGAACATTCTGGGATGAAAGTTTTGCTTTCCTTGCATCAAGCAAAGTATGCCTTCCAATTGCTACGATAGACCTAACAGGAGGTGGACTCTCTCACTTTTAGCATTGACAGGGTGGCATCAATCGTGAGGTTTTTCGATGAGTCCAAGTCTAGAAGCAGAGAATTTAAAGTTCCTCCTAGGAAAGAATAACTATGGCTTGATCTAGAATGGGACTCAGATCCAGAACGAACTTCTGAAGGTTAATGATACAGCCAAACCTTTGCAAGTTCTGAACGGTCCATGCCATTTTAATCAGACAGAGCTTGTGCCGACTGCTTCCTCAACAGCAGGTCTTCCAGATATTCCACAATGGGGTTGGCCTGGGAGTGTAGCATGGCAAGCACAGGGGCCAGTACAATTGAGATCGTTCACTGAGTGGAAGAAGGGGTGAATAGCAAGGTCACAAACAGGAAGTGCTGGGGACCCACATTAAAGCAAAGGACCAACTGATGCATGGGAAAATATGCAAGTATGTATTATCCTTGGTGTCCACAAAAGCCAGAAAGTCTCCTGATGGGGAGGCTATGACAGTCCTGGTGGATTTCATGCAGAATTTCTGGACGCAAATTAGGACATTTCGCGCCTTGAGATCCAAGATGGCATTTACCACCCTTTACAGTCTGGGAACTGAGCAGGTTGAAACAGCCCCTTGCACCAGAAGACCCACAAGGGCTCTGCTGTGGCAGATAAACTACACTTTCAAAATAAAAATAGTCACCCAATTTCCTGGAAATATATATCTGTCATATTTTAGTTATGCTAATCACTTCTCATTAAAATTCAAACTACACAGAATCAACAGGGCAAATGTCTACATTGCCAAATCACATTTTGAAATGAGTACTGTTTGTGTTTTAATCAGATAAACCATTTCTGGTAGCCTAAGATAAGCAGTTCTGAAAAAAAAAAAAAAAAAAAAAGGATAATGTCTTTACCTTCCATCCTCTCTGGCTGTGGGGTCCCCTCACCAGTTGGTGGTTTCTGCCTGTTTTCAGAGTGACTGAGACTTGCTGGTAAGACTCCATAGGATGTATACTGCAGGATGGCATCAAGCATCCAAAAGCAATCTATAAAATCAACAGTACTTTCAAGTCATGGTGATGTTCATGTCCAGTAACCTTAAATGAGCAGTTTATTACAAGGCATATAACTAAAATAATTTAGGAATGCCACTTGGCAGAACCAGCGAAAGACCCCCCGATGCACTTAACCAAATATTTTTATGGAACCATTCCACTAAAGATGTTCTAATGCCCACAGAATATGTTATAGCTATATCTATATCTCCTAATATTTCTCCTCGGCTCTGCCAACATTATTGGGAATGGTGAATGCTTTACTTTTCTATACATAAAAATAACAAAAATTGTTGATTATACATACAGATTAGTAGGGCATTCAATACAAGCACAGGTTCATTATCTATCAGAGTTAACTCATGTAATGCCCAGTTATCAAAATCAATGGTCCACCTTGTCTAATTGCTTATGAACAAGTGTGAGAATGGCTGACATATGCGAGTATGCATTCAGAACCACTTGCTGTGAAACACTCCATTGTATCTTGGACTTAATGAAGATGATTAAATTGAGACTAAACACAGTAGTTACTGCTTTTGACCTTTTAGTGTCAATACTGGCGATAGGGCAATGTTTTAATATTGGCATGGAAAGGGGGGAAAAAAAGGGTACAAAAAACTACTAGTAATTGAAAGTCACAAGACTTTAAATCAATGCATAAACTGTTCAAAAAGTCAATAAAATCCTATTCACAGAAAACATTACTCAGTACCAAAATTAAATTACATTCAATAACCCACCTATGGTGACAACCAAATCTGAAATTAGTCACCAAACTGACCATCCAGTCACAAGACTTCAACACGCATACTGTACCATACAGAGATGTGGCCTTTGCACATCTATGTTAACCAGCTTGGATTCTGGTCATCACAGTGGAAATCTGTTGGCCTTCAATGACAGGGCCACCAATGTACAGCCTAAATACACCATTACCAAAAGTATTGGGCTTGATGACCTTTACATGCACATGAACTTTAATGGCATCCCAGTCTTAGTCCGTAGGGTTTAATAGTATTTTTATAACAGCTTATCTGTAAAATAAATTTTCTTTTGAAGTACATCATGGGACACAGAGCCATAGTAATTACTATGCGGAATGTCCCAGAGCAATGCCAACTGAGGGGAGGGAGACAACAAATGTAGGGCACCATAAGATCAGAGGACTCAAACTGCTGTCTGCAGTACACTGCGCCCAAAGGTGACATCCTCATGTCTTTTTACATCCACCTGATAGAATCTGGTAAATGTATGGATTGAAGACCAAGTTGCGGCCTTGCAGATTTGAGCCATGGAGGCTTGGTGATGCACTGCCCACGAAGCACTAACAGCCCTAGAGGAGTGCGTTTTGATTTGAGAGGGTAGAAACTACCTCTTTAAACCATAAGCTTGAACGATTACTTGTCGAATCCATTTAGAATAGTAGATTTCCATGCTGCCTGTCCTTTTTTAGGACCTTCAGGCAACACGAACAAAACATCCGTTTTCCGAATCTGAGCACTCGCCTTTAAGTAGACTGACTGCTCTCACCACATCAAGAGAATGTAGTGATTTTTCTTCCATAGAACAGGGTTCTGTAAAAAAAAAAAAAAAAAAAAAAAAAAAAGGATTGTAGAACAAGATCCTGGTTTAGATAAAAAAAACTTATACTACCTTTGGTAAAAAATTAGGATGAGGACGTAATACTACCTTATCCTTGAAAACAATAATATGGCTCTTTACAAGAAAGAGCAACAAATTCTGATGACCTTCTTGCAGCAGATATAGTTACCAGAAAAAGATAGTTTCCTTGTCAAAAAGGACCAAGGGAATATGTCGTATTGGCCCAAAAAAGGCTGTTTTGTAATGCCGACAAAACCAAGTTCAAGTCCCAAGGGTTCAGGGGTGACCTAACCGAAGATTAAGCTGCATTACCCCATGAATGAAGTTACGAACCAAAGAATGCGAAGCAAGTGGTCATTGAAATAATACCGATAAGGCCGAGACCTGTCCCTAGAAAGCATTCAAGGTCAGCTTTATCTCTCACCCCATCTGCAGAAAGTCAAGGATTCTACCTTTGACCCATTTCCTGGGGTGCAACCCCTGGCTTCACACCAGGAGACGTATGCTTCCCAGACTCCATAATATATAAAATTATGGAGGCCGGTTCCCTTGCATTAACCAATGTAGAAACCACTAAACCGCTTCTTCAGAGTGTGGGTCACAATAGCCAAACCATTAAATTTAGCGTTTGTAAAGTAGGATGAAATACCAGACCTTGCAAGAGAAGGTCTGGCCGTGGAGGTAGGGTCCATGGGTTCCCTACTGTCATCTTTACGATCTCTGCATACCAAGAGTTCCTGGGCCCCACTGGGGCCACAAGAACCGATTTCTCTTCCTGCTTGATCCTGCGAAGTAGTCGTGGACGCAGGCAGAATAGGAGGGGATGCATAAATCAGTGAGAACCGATTCCACAGGAATAGCAAGGTATCTGTTCCCCTGGCTAGCGGATCCTTTGTTTTTGACACCAAGTTGTCGATTTCTTTGTTGAACCTGTACGCAAAAAAGATCTATGTCTGCGATTCCCACCATCTTTGACATATTGACAGGAAGATATCAGCGTGAAGGAACCATTCTCCCGGGAACAACTGCTGGTGACTCAAGTAGTCTGCCTGCCAATTTTCTATTCCTAGAATGAAGACCGCCGATAGGCGACGTACATTGTTTTCTGCCCAAGATAGGATACGATTCACCTTTCTCTGGGCCGCACAACTTCTCGTGCCCCCTTGGTGAATAAGATAGGCCATTGCTGTGGCATAGTCGGATTGAATCCTGGCAGGACAATACAGTAAACTGAATGTTCAGGCCCTCAGAACCAAGGGCTCTGCCTCAATTTCTAGAATGATAATGGGCAAGGCCATTTCTGATCTGGGCCACTTCCGTGGTAACTGAAGGAAGGATTTTCCCCCTTGCAGATTTTTGGATATTAACCATAAACTGAGTCTCCGGCATACACAGCCTACAGCACCTGGTATTTCCAGGTGGTCCATCCAGTAACTAACCAGGCCCGACCCTGCTTAGCCTCCAAGATCAGACGAGATTGGGCGCTTTCAGGGTGATGTGGCCGTAGGCTTTGGAGTCAGACACATTGGGAATCTAGAGCTTGAACCCTTTGTTCCAAGCTGATAGGATACGGTTTTGTAGCAGTCTCGAATGAAACTGAGCATAAGGAACGGCCTCTAATAAAGCCACCATCTTTACCAACAACCTCATGCAAAGTTGAATAGACAAATTCATCTTGCTTCGACCACCTAAATCAGTTCCTTTATGGTGCTGATCTTTGCCTGGGGGCAAGTATACACTTTTCTGGGTGTACCTATGATCAGACCCAAGTATTTTAGCCTTCTTCATGGTTTTAAAGAAGATTTCTCCTAGGTTGAGAATCCGACCTAGATATTCCAGGTAGTTGAATGTGGTGACCATATTTTGGTCTAAGCTGGCTACCGACTGGACTATCAAGAAAAGATCATCCAGGTCATCATCCAGGTAAACCATAATCGTTATACCTTGGGCCCTTAACCCCTTCAATACCCGCGTATAATCATATGACGCCCACAAGGTGGATCTACCATCCTGGGTGGGCGTCATATGACGTCCTCGGATTCCCGGCCGCCTGGGGGCGCGCCGCCGGCGGCATCGCTCGGGACCCGGTGCGAGTGCCCGGCGGCCGCGATGTCCGCCGGGCACCCGCGATTGCCCGTTAAAACAACGGGACCGGGCGGGACCGTGGAGCTGTGTGTGTAAACACACAGCTCCACGTCCTGTCAGCGGGGAGGAGACCGATCATGTGATCCCAGTACAGAGGATCACATGATCGGTCTCCTCCCCTTAAGTCCCCTCCCCCTACAGTTAGAATCACTCCTATTAGGGACACACATTAACCCCTCCAGCGCCCTCTAGTGTTAACCCCTTCCCTGACAGTCACATTTACACAGTAATCATTGCAATTTTATAGCAAGGATCGCTGTGTAAATGTGAATGGTTCCAAAAATGTGTCAAAAGTGTCCGAAGTGTCCGCCGCAATGTCGCAGTCACGAAAAAAAAAAAAAAAAAAAAAAAAAAAAAAAAAAAAAAAAAAAAATCGCAAATCGCCGCCATTACTAGTAAAAAAAAAAAAAAAAAAATTCAATAAATCTATCCCCTATTTTGTAGACGCTATAACTTTTGCGCAAACCGATCAATATACGCTTATTGCGATTTTTTTTACCAAAAATATGTAGAAGAATACGTATCGGCCTAAACTGAGGAAAAAAATTGTTTTTTTTTAAAAAAAATTGGATATTTATTATAGCAAAAAAGTAAAAAATATTGTGTTTTTTTTCAAAATTGTCGCTCTTCTTTTGTTTATAGCGCAAAAAATAAAAACCGCAGGGGCGATCAAATACCACCAAAAGAAAGCTCTATTTGTGGGAAAAAAAGGACGTCAATTTTGTTTGGGTGTAACGTCGCACGACCGCGCAATTGTTAGTTAAAGCGACGCAGTGCCGAATCGCAAAAAAGTGCTCTGGTAAGGAAGGGTGTTTAAAAGCCCTGTATTGAAGCGGTTAATATGGCTAGAAGAGGGGCCAGAACCTTTGTAAACACTCAAGGTGCAGTAGCTAGAACGGAAAGCAGAGCTACACACTGAAAATGAAGATTTTCCACCTTCAAAAGTAGATATTACTAGTGAGAGAGGAAATAGGCATATGGAGGTATGCATCTTTGATGTTGATTGATGCCACAAGTTCTCCTCCTTGTAGGATGGCGATAACTGATTGGACCGACTCCCTGTGGAAAAAAAAGGTTATATTCAGGAATTGAATTTAGATTTTTGAGATCCAAAATGTCCATTTGGGTTTAACTAAACCCCAACCTCTGCTCTTACATGGGGGCCGCCACCATGATCGCTTTTTGCCAAAAGATGGTCCAATGCTTGAGAGAAAGACTTTTCTGGATCCTTAGGAACGTTTGATCTGAGAAAACGAGGAGATGGGAACTCTTGGAACTCCAGTTTGCATTTTGGAGCTATTGAGGAAGTCCCCCCTTTTCATCTTGACACTCTTCCTGCCAGATCCTTGAGAACTGCAGAAGAATTCCCCCTATTGAGCGAGCGGGGGAGTCTTCTCATAAGGCGGCTTCAGTATCTTGTAGGTTTCCTCCCCCAAGATCTCTTTTGAACCTGGCGGCGGAAGCCGTCGTGACTGCCTGGAGGCTGATGCCCCTGGCACAGAAAAAGGAGCTTTAAAAACGAAAAGTACATTTACTCCTTTTCTTCAATGGCAAAAGTGGTACTTTTTCCACTAGAATTTCTTTGGATGTATTATCCAAAACATCCCCAAATAGCTGTTTCACCGCAAAAAGGAAAAACTAGCCAGGAGCTTCTGCATGGTGCTTAGCAAAGGGCGCAAGGCCTGAAGGATAGAATCTCTCATAGCAATTATTGCAAACATAAAGCTGCCAGAAGTAAGTGTTGGATAATTAAATCTCCTGGATCGGTCTCAAACATCTCTGGCGTGTCCTGTAATGGCAATGTCCAGCCACGGTAACCGTGATGTCCCTGAAGGAAGCCGGATAGTCCTTTCCATGGCTGGAGGGAATGGAGGTATTCCGCTCTGTGAGCGTGTGACATCACCGGAGTATGGGAGAAACGCAACGCGTGAGCATGCGCGCTCCTTTCTCAAGTGTACAGGGAGAGGGAAGGAACAAAATGTAAATGCTCTGAAGTAAGAGAAAATCAATTGGCCGATTAGCATAATTTTAACCACTAGCTTGCCAATACACAAGTTTAAACTATGAAATGAATGTCATTGATTGAATGAATTATTTACATCGTTCGAATCCCAAGTATATATGGGCATATATTACCTGCCATTTTGTACAACCAATATCGAATAAAGTCCACATTTTTAATCATTAATCATGTGTTCATTAAATAAACCCAACAACCTTCCCACCACGTTTTTAAAAAGAAAAAAAACATTATATAGATCTTTTGAAAAAACAATTTATCTCAATTATTGGCTTACAAACCCTATATATTTTATAAATTCACTCAATGGAGATTAATTTCATAGTTCAACTTGTGTATTGGCAAGCTAGTGGTTAAAATTATGCTAATTGAGTGAAACGCATTGCGTTTCTCCCATACTCCGGTGACGTCACACGCTCACGGGCTTGCTCACAGAATACCTCCATCTCCTCCAGCCATCGAGAGGACTAGCCGGTTTTCTCCAGGGACATCGCAGTTACCGCGGCTGGACGCGCTGGAGACCGATTCAGGAGATTTCACCTTCTATGAGCTTGTCATCCCTTACTTCTATGTAAGTGTTGAATAACATATTATTATACACATTAAACCTTGCACTCCGAGGCGCTTTTCTGCTTTCTTTCTTGTCTACCAGAGCTAGCTTCGCTCACGTGAAAAGCTGTGCCCTCAGTGCTGGTCTTATCCCTGAGATGTTATAAACATCCACCTTTAAAGACAAATAATCTTAAATCTGCCTGGACATTTTTTCAAAATCTCTATCCTTGGACTTATCTACATTTACTCACTGTGTCTATTTTTAATTGTACTTTTTTACCCATATCCTGAGCGCTAGCATATGTATATTTTTTACGGTTTAAGACTGGGATGCCATTAAAGTTCATGTGTGTGTGTGTCTCCCAATACTTTTGGTAATACAGTGCAGATCATAGCCTGCGTAGTACAGTTGGCAAAAGTATGCAATTTATGCCATTGCCCATTGGGTCCCAATACTTTTGGTAATATAGTGTATCTGTAGGTTTAACATTTCATAGATATCTACCAGGTCTGAAATGACTTTTCTTGGTCAATAGTCACCGCAATAGGAATTACACAGAGCTATTGATGAATCGTTAATATTAAATTATTCTTCATCACCCAGAATAGACATCACAACAATTTATGTTTGAACTATTTCCACTAGATTGATGAAAATACCTTTTTGACGATGGCTGTCATCCAAGCAGTTGGAATCCCCATAGAGGACAATTCTCCCTCCTCCTTCAGTCTGAGTTTGGTACAGTCCGAGCACAGGGATATTTTCAACCAGAGAAGTTTCCTGCTTTAAAACCTCAAGTCCTGACAAAGAGGATGAGATTGTATAAAAAATAAAACCAGCAGCTTTAAGAAAAGTAGTTTAGTGAAACAAGTTAAGGACTTAAAACAACCAAAAGGAAATAAATACAACAGAATTTGGCAAAATATATCAAAGATTCTACAGGATTTTATGTTTAGACAGCTTAAGAACACAACAAGCAAAAAATAAATATCTAACAAACACGAACAAAAATAAAAAAAGGTATACTCAATGATAAAGCACACCGTACCTTGGTCCTTTAAAGTTTGTGACAAAACAGCACCATCTTCTGGAAATTTTGCAATACTGCTACCCGATGCATAATACACTGAAATTCAATAAGCAGTGAATTATTAGCAAGAGAAAAGTATTTAGAACAGGAAGACTAACTGAATTAAATATATATTAATAGCACTTACTGTCATGATTTGCCATGGTAAAATCTCCTTCATATATACCATCACTAAAAGCCATATTCCAAACAGAAAGTAAGTCATTCAAGGCTGGTATATTTGCACCTCCAGTGTCTGGCATCCACCACTGCCTATAAGTATAAAAAAAAAAAAACTCTTTGGAATACAAACATTTAAATGATGTCCCCACCCAGTCATTGTATACTTAGTCATCTATGAGTAATAACATTTATAAATTATAACGTGGTGGCTGCATTGTTTTTCTCTTTCAAGCCAAGAACAATTTTCAGCAAATATCTGTTGCTCTTGCCAGAAATGCAGTGGCCTTGTCACTTCCTGCACTGAAGAATATCTTCCTTCCTAGCCATTATACAAGCCACTTTTCAAGGAGGCTCTATACTGTTGAATGACAATATTTTGCTTCTGTAAAATAGGTCTCTTTAGCCAATTATTAAAAGGAGAAGTATAGCCAAAGCGATTTTGGCTGTATTTCTCCTGTGATTCACAGGAGTGCAGTAAATTCTGCACTTCTGTGACCTGTTTTCAGCTGATGTGAGAGGTGCCAACCATATGGTCGGAATCCACCCAGATGCCTGGACTGGCAGCTGGCTCAGGTCCTCATCGATCCGCCGGGAGCCTGAGCCAGCACCTCCCACCCTGTCACTACAGTGAGTGCTGGAAGGGAGAGCAGAGAGTCGCTCACTGACAGTAACAGCTCTCTGCTCAGAGGGGAGAACTGAGTGATCAGTGGCATTTAATCGTTCAGTGCTCTTGCAGAGGCAGCGGGGGACAAACGCAGCATCTAGTCGATGCTCCATCCACCTAGATGAGAATAATAATAATAATAATAATAATAATAATAATAATAATAATAATAATAATATCATCCATACTTCTCTTAAGGAGTTTCAGCATTTATACATAACTTTAGAAAATCTAACTGCATTTACAGGTTTTTATAAAAGGAACTTTTACCCAACATGTTCCCACTAACAGCAGCATGTTAGCTGAAGGCAAAGGAGACTCCTAAGCTGAACATGTGAACATCACAAGAGGAACAATATACAAACTGCTTGTACCTGGTGTTTTCGTCGTAGAATTTGACTTTCCTCATGACGGATGTGTTGTACCAGTCGCCAAAGACGATTAAAGAGAGGCCATTGCTCACATCTCTGCGAAGCTTAGAAATCTCCTCAGGGAAAAACTCTTCTTCACTATCAACCATCAATAAGGTTCCTAAAGAACCAGGCGGAGACAGATTACATTCATTGATCACATCCCCTCCAAAGGCACACACCCACACACATTTTTCTAACAAAGAAATGCAAATACGTATTTACTTAGAGCAACTAGTAAGCTCCAGTTGTAGAATGAATTGGGATCTTTTGCTGCTTATCTGGTAGCTCATCTGTTTGGTGATGTTTTTAGTTCCTTTTGGGACTTTAATATCACGGTACTTTATTTTTATGTCGCATATTAGACGTTTTGCTTGGCGCTGCAATTTTTGTTCTAGTTTCTTATGTGGTAGAGGTGTACTGACCCTTCATGCAAGCAGCTGGATATTTGATTAGAGCACTGAATGTTTATTCTTTTTGTTTTACAAACTCAGACCATTACCGATAGATAAAGGGTTCTTCATTCAGATGATTCTGATAGATGTAACTGCATTAAGCCGTCCATAAATGGATTGAATCTCAGCAGGGACCAGCCAAGATTCTATCCATGTATGAGCAGGCTGGTTGTACCCAAGTTGATCCAGCAATCAAGTTCAGTACAACCAGCCTGTCAGATTTAGATAAATGCCAGCCGCTAGCAGTAATTGTGTTCTAATTGTGACACAATTTTTTGATGGACAAGCTGTCTGCTGAGTACCTATTCGTTATCGATATGGAGACTAGCATGAAAAAATACCAAAAAAAAAAAAAGGGACAACCATTCGTCCGATAATCTCATTGAGTGTACTAGGCTTTGGAGAGATAAGTAAACACTACAGATTTACGTGCTTTGCTCAGATTCCAGGACTGAGGTTTACAACCACTTTAAAGCTGAACTAAGCGCTTTTGATCATCAACAATTTTTAACCCTTATGCTGCTAGCATAAGTAAATAGATAGGATGGTATATTATGTAATCTTGTTTTAATATTTTAAAATGACATCATACATCTTAGGTGTCTTCATAGATATTTTTTTCTTTCATCTGGAGGAGGCGAGGAATAAATGCTACATATATCAACTGCCAATCAAGATGGCAGTGACAAGAAACGTTAGGAGGTTGATTTTCAAAGTGATTTCTCAACAAAATAAAAGCATGAAGACATTGATGGGTGGGTGAGCTTGCTTTGAATTATTAAAAATGTAAAATAGTTTGTGATAAAGTTTAGCTCCATTTTAACTATAGCTCTTCACATACAACCAATGAATGGTTATATTCCGTTATTAGTGTAAATGTGGCACTAAATTAAATCCTTATTCGCCAATTTCAAATCATGAAATTGTTTTACGGTGCTTTTCCTGCCTTCTCGTAACGTCCTTCATGGGCTCCTGAACTGCTCCTTTCCCCCCACCACCGTTTGTTTGGAATAAACACCGTGTTATCTGTGGTCATGTGTACTGCACTTTGCACAATACAAATCCCATAGTCTATTGTCCATAGTCCTTCGCCTATCTAAGGAGAAAGCAAGAAATAAATCGTGGCCACCCTCTAACAAGTAGTTGGATAACAGCAGCAAGAAAAAAGGAATTTAGAGATTTAGAGGCCACAGAGAAAGAGAAGGTACTTTGAGTTAAGAATCATTTTTTATTTATTTTTTTAAACCAGAGTTTAGTGTCACTTTAATAAAACTGGACCACACAAACAGCACCTACCGTACTGGCTGGCATCAAAACATGTGAACGGTGAGCCCAGAACCTCCACAAAGTAGCCCATGCTCCTCAGGTGTTGGTACATGTCACGGAAATTGGTATGGATGTGATCCCCATTCCTGAGAGATAACACATACATTGCCTTTGCTATTATTACATTTCTTTTAATTACAGTCTATATATTATGTAGAGCAGGACAAACAGAAAAAAAATAAAAAAGTGGTACTAAAAATAAAAAAAAAACTTTTGCGTTTAACTTTAATGCTTTCTCTGCATTAAGGTGAACAATCTTTCAAAAGAAGCAACCCTCCAGTCCCCACCCTTAAACACTTACCCAAGTCCATTCTCGATCCAGTGCTGTGCCAATTTGCTGCAGCTCTTCTCTCTTCACTGGAAGACGACGACTGAGCTGCGCTGTGCGAGTCCATAGGCTAGACCTGCACTCGCATGAGTGCGCCCACATGAGTGTCGCCTCAGCATAGGGCTTGCTGAGCAGGCACTCAGAGAAGAGGCAGAGCGGTGAGTTTCGACATGGGGCCATGGAAGAGGTTGCAAGGGGCTGCTGTGAAACATCCTTGCACAGAGCAGGCAAGTTTATGAAAACAATGCAGCCTTTTCCAGTAACTTTAAACTTTACATTAATCTATGTTTCGAATTCTATATCTGTAACATGTATTATGTTTATAGGACCCAACACTGAGCATCCAAACTGTCTCTTATGTTTTATATATAAACTAGCCAAAGAAATATATTTGCTGACACTTATGAAGAAGTTGGAGGTGAGGTAATAAATGAACACCAAGGGGTGGCAATGAGAAGTCAAAGTTAAATGTGAAACCCAGGAACAAAAATGTAATGCACTGCAGCTTACACCATAACGTAGCTTTGAAATCATGCGACTTCACTTGAAGCTCTACAAATTTCAGGTCAGTGTGACTTCAGGTTCGACTTGGAAGACCATCTGTGCGACTTCATGCATAGAGGTCTATGCAATTTCCACCTGAACTTAGAAAAAGTAGTGCAAGAAATAATTTCAAAATCGGCGAGACTCTGATGGAGTGGCGCTGATGGGACCGCTTTCGTTGGAGGCAATAGGGTGTGACTTGATAGTTTCAAATCACATGACAAGTCGCACCAGTGTGACTGGGGGCTAAAATGTACTGGTTGCATTTGTCGTCTTTTTCAGGCTTTTTTTTTTTTTTCCACCTGGCAATCCTGTCAATAATACACTTCCTATCCTAGAACAACAATGTTCACTCACTGTACTGTATCTATGGAGAAGCAGCACTGTCACCCTAGGATAGGCCTACAAAATACTGACATAGCTAGAAACAAAGTAATATAGAATGCAGCACAAGTAGACAGCACATAAAACTCAGATTTCAGGAGATGAGCTTTATTAGAATAGAGTATTTTTTTGGCTAGCCATATACATCTAGGTCTCCCTCACTCAGCCTTCTGGGCGGAACAAGAAAAATCTAATTTCTCCATACACCAACAAATGTGGAAGGAGGAATATTCCCTGGCGGCTACTGTATTTTCCGATAGCTGGCACACACAGATTATCTAAATAGTAACTGCATCCGATTGGATCCAGTAACTGTTTAGTCAACATATTTTGACCTGGCTCCTTCAACAAAAGCCAATTAAGAAAAAAAAAAAAAAATACTTTGAGTTGTGAAGTTCCGACAGGGCCATCTACTGCTCAAATTTTTGCCAGTTTACTTGGAATCACCCAAAAGTTGAGCTACACATGGCAGACACACACACACTACACATGAGGTTCATGTACAATTTAAAATGGGCAGCATTTGCTTACCAGTCCAAGGGGTCATTTTTCATTCTAAGGTTATCTCGAGGGAAATAACCAGGTGGATATCGGAGGTTGTGGTACTGATCCCATAGAACCCTCTTGCTACGCGGTGGAGTGGGAATGATTTTAACTTTAATTGGCAGCTTGACGGTGGAAAATTGCTCTGCTGCATTATTTACCTGCAAAAAAATAAAAGGCGGAATAATTTAACATATAGTAGACTCAAATTCCTTTTAAATTTCTACAGACTACAATTAATCTAAAGTACTAGAAGCCACAATACTCAAATCAAGATACCCAAAAACGGAAAAAAAAAATAAAAAAAATATATATAAAAAGTATAATAGATACTATAGGAAGCAAACTAAATGTTTGGTTACTATAATTAAACCAGATTTCTGAGCCAATCCACTGTAAGGTACAAGAAGAGCAACAGAATCTTTTTCAAGAATGCACAAGCAAAACAACTAGAAGGCGGCTATGCAGGCTACTGCAGATGTGTCCATCACTTCAAGTTGAGACAGCTCATAATATATTGTACATACCAGTATAAGAAACATGCTTAGGATAACAAGGTTGCATTGTCAGTCTTATACACACCCCATTTTCCTCTGGAGATGATACAGTTATCACCACATGACCCTGAGCAATGCCTTCCCATGATGATGCCTTCTTTGCTACGGAGATAGAAATAGCCAAATAGCCAGACCATGGCCACAGTACTGAGGAATAGGAAAATGCCAGTTCAATGTTGTCCCCATTGTGTGGTAGATATGGCTGCCATTCCGGCTGCAAAGATTAAAAGAAATAGAAAAAGAGAAAATATCATTGTTTGTCACCAAGAATGTGATGTCACGTCATATACTTCTGTCCCATACCAAAAAAAAAAAAAAAGAAGAAATTTACTTACAGTCTGTTACTATTTTAAGTATGGTCTGAAAAATATTTAGCAATTTTTACATGTATACATTTTAGGCCCTGTTCACACCCAGTGACTTGAAAGTGTACCACAACCGATAAACAATATCAATTCATTGCAACTAGTAGAATCATCTATTGGATACAGAAGATAGTCTTCCTTCAACTCCACAAAAGTAGGGATACTAAAATCTACATAAATAAGCAGAATGCAATGATTTGCAAATCCCATAAACCAATATTATTCATATACTGAGAAAAATATTTTTTTTGGAATTGGTGCTATACAAAACCTCGTTATAAAGTCAGTGCATTTCATTGGTTATAGATTAATTCCTAGCAAAGAGTCCCATTGACTTTGTAACTCTTCTAAACCCTACCTGTCTTTTACGTTACATCTTGCATCAAAATTAGTAATTCTCAGTTCATTTTTATATGCTTTGTAAAGATGTTACATAATGAATATTACCTTGTCCACAATCCTTCCAGTGACTCCCATACCATTTAGAATAGTGAGGTTGACAATGGTTGGCATGCCACCATAATAAATAGGCTGAGAACAGTACGGCCACATGTACGGACACTCTGTCAGGTCAACATAACTAGGGCTTAAACTGTAAGAGAAAAAATAAATAAAATAAAGTATATAAATAAATACATTAAATAGTTAGACAATAGAGAAGCAACTTTTTCAATTTAAATGAACAAAAATCTGTCTGTGTAAGCAGTAAAATCAGCTTTTTTTTTCCTCGTTACACCACTTTTCCTTAACCCCCCCCCCCCCTCTTTCATTGGTAGCTTTTTCTCCATGCTTCTCTATTATAAAAATCTGTCTTGCACCGGCAAATGTACCTGACCGATGGAAAAACCCTGCTGCAAGAAACAGCTTGCACTAGTTACGTCTTTTTCTTCAATCATGATCCCAACTCATATGAAGCCTCATGTTACATGCAATTGTCATTGGTATTCTACTTAATGTACAAGATGTTATCTAATTTGGGAGGCCTGATCACAGCAACCTGTACTTCCTGATTTACAGAATGCATACCTTTACACCAGATCTCCCATTTGCATGTCGAATAGGATATTTCTTGTTAATTTATCATATACTGTGCTTTTTTTTTTTGTCAAACTATCTTGGAGATGAATCTTTGAATAAAACATTTAAAATCAGCTACCCTAGAACATGTAAAACAAAGCTAAAATATCAACAGCTCTATTCAAGGTAAAACTAGCTTTTAAATGCAAGGTACACATAGAAAGGGCTTTTCACAAAACAATAAAAGAGTTCAGCCCTGGACCTTACAGCACCCTGCGGCTAACTGCACGCATTGCACAAAGTGCCAAGATAAGCACCCAAGATGCAGGGCCCAAAACACTACAGGCTATCCTCACAGCATAGGGTCCAGGTACAGTTCCTAAGGTTTTACCAGGGTTGCACCAATCTGAAGGCACTGCTTCTAAAGTTGTATTAGAAGACAGTGAAATGTTGATTGAAGAATTCAAAAGGAAAATATTAGTGGTGCACCGAAATTTCAGCTGCCGAAACATATCGACCAAAAATTATGTTTTCGGCAGGCGGTCGAAAGAAAAAATGTGCTGATAATGGAGCTGAAAAAGGGGCGGGCCGCTGGGTGTATCATCCCGGCGCATCCCTGTCAGTCTCCCCTCCCTCCTGTCATGAGATGCAGCCTCCCCAGTGTCCCGCCTCCTAGACCACCTCTTGTGATAGACGGCACACTGATCCAATGCCAGGAATCATTGTGCCGTGTGTCATAGGAGGTGGGACATCAGTACATCGGCTGCACAGCAATTCAGATCTAGCTCTGACATACAGCATGAGATCTATCTCATGGGCACTGGTAGGCTGTACATGCTGGGCACTGGTAGGCACTAGTGAGGCTGCATGTAGGGCACAGGCAGGCATGCTGCTGCATCTGATGAGCACAGGCAGGCTGCTGCATCTGATGAGCACAGGCAGGCTGCATTGATCTCCTGTATCATGTCTGCTAGAGGTGCATCAAATGTAAAATTTTGCTAATACCATCAGCAGTGTGTTTAGGTTTAAGTAAGAGACTGGGGACAGGATACAAGAGATGGTTAGAGGCTGGGGACAGGATACAAGAGATGGTTAGAGGCTGGGGACAGGATACAAGAGATGGTTAGAGGCTGGGGACAGGATACAAGAGATGGTTAGAGGCTGGGGACAGGATACAAGAGATGGTTAGAGGCTGGGGACAGGATACAAGAGATGGTTAGAGGCTGGGGACAGGATACAAGAGATGGTTAGATACAGGGAACATGATCCAAAGATGGTCAGAGACTGCAGACTGCTTTTTTCTTGACCTTTCTTGCATTAAAGGTGCCAATAAAGATATAAACTTAAATTGATGATATTAAAAAGTTGAATACAATTGTATATAAAAATTATAAATATTTTTTTAACCACTTCCTGCCTGGCCTATAACAGATTGACATCCGGGAAGTGGTTCTGTTATCCTGACTGGGCGTCATATGACGTCCAGAAGGATGACATGCTGGCACGCAGCGTGGCAATCTGACACACCGGATCTCCAATCGTGATAAGAAGCCTCTTACCACGTGATCAGCTGTGACCAATCACTGCTGATCATCGCGTGAACCAGGAAGTGCCGGTAAACAGCATTCCTCGGTTCACGCTGACAGGGAGAGCCGATCGGCAGCTCTCCTTGTCGGGGGGGGGGGGGGGGGGGGGGGGGGGGGGGAGGGGGGGGCGGGGGGGGGCGCCGTCTGTGCTGATAATCAGCACAGCCCCCATCAAATGTACCCATAAGCTGTCAACCAGTGCCCAGTCAGCGCCCCATCATAACCCCCTGCCAGTGCCCAATAAACTGCCAATCAGTGCCCACCATAGTGCCAGTGCCCACAGTGCCAATCACTGCCCAGCATTAACACCGGTCAGTACCTGCCCAATCAGTGCCATCTATTAGTGTCTGTCAGTGTCCATCAGTGCCCAACAAGTCTAATCATCAGTGCCCGTCAGTGAAGGAGAAAACTAAATTTTATAACAGAAACGAAGATAAACTTTTTTTTTTTCAAAAATGTCAGGTCTTTAGTTTGTTTAGCAAAAAATAAAAAACGCAGCAGATAAAATACTAGGGCTGCAACCAACGATTATTTTCATAATCGATTAGTTGGCCGATTGTTTAGATTAATCGGTTAATAACCTTAAAAATAAGTGGGGAGTATAATTTAGTTAATATGTAGAATAAAAAAGTCCCTGACCCTTTCCAAACAGCAGCGGCTGAAAAAAAAGCATAGATGTGAACGTGTCCCATAGGAAACCATGTAAATGAACTGTAGTGCGTTTCTGCAAAAAGCAAGAAAACACTCATAGATGTGAACCAGGCCTGAGACGTTTAGTAACATAATGGGGTTAAAAAACTAAAAATGTGTCCTTAATAGTACAAAAAAAAAAAAAAAAAAAACAACCACTACTGTACGGGGTTAATTTTTTTACTGTAGAACTGTGAAAGTAATATTTCCAGTAGTGATTTGCTCTTTTTGTACTATAAAGGGCTCATTTTAGTTTTTTTAAACCCATTATGTTACTGACTGATTAATCGATTATGAAAATAGTAATCGATTAATTTCATAATCTATTAGTTGTTGATTAATCGATTAGTTTCAGCCCTATAAAATACCACCAAAAGAAAGCTATATTTGTGGGAAAAAAATGATAAAAATTTAGTTTGGGTACAGTGTTGTATGACCACGCATTGTCAAAGTGCGACAGCACTGAAAGCTCAAAATTGTCTTGGGCAGGAAGGGACGAAAGTGCCTGGTATTGAAGTGGTTAAAAGCTGTAATTTTCGGTTTCGGCATATTGCATCCTTTTTCGGCACCAAAATTCCCATTCGGTGCACCCCTAGAAAATATTAAAGTAACTAAGCTAAGAGTTATTTCTTCATAACTTCTCATTTCTTCTTCTCCTGGTCAACGAGAAGAGGTCCATCACCTTAGGACACTAGCAAAAAAAATGGAGGACTCTAGGAGTGGGGTAGGGTTAAAGTGGGGGGCACCCAAAGGGTGTGTCCTAAAAAGCTTGACAGTGTACAAATCACCTGAAAGTACAGCCTATAATGTAGGGTCTATGAATTTTCAGCCTGTGTCCTGTACTGTACGATTAAGATAGTTTCCCAGCACAAATTTGTCAATAGATGCGAAAGCCACACTGCCTTGTCAAGGTCCCTCTCTGTGTAGTGCAGTACCCAATTCTAATCTATAAAACAGATTCTAACCTGCAGAATATATATTAATAAATTCAGGGTGGATATGTCTAGGAGGTAGTCCATGGCTCCATTAAGATTCAGGGGCACACTAGAGGCCCAGCACAACGGCAGCTAAAGGCCTTCAGTATGTTGCCTACCGCCACCCCATATACTGCTGAATAGAAATATATGACCATTAGCACGCTAGAGGATCATTGTCCATATCCAAAGGGTTGAAAACACAGGTATAGTAATAGGAAATCCAAGTAGTATCTCCCATTACTGACTGTTCCTATACGAATTATAGGATCAACTGATAATAAAATGTTATCTAGACCTGAGGAAAGGTACACAGGTACCCAAAATGTGTCAGCATTCTTTGAACCCTCAAACAATCCATCTTGTTCAGACCAGTGTGTCCTTGACTTTCTTTACCCCATTGGAAATGGGCTTTGCCTTTCTCCTCATTTTGTACTCTTACTCAAAAACTAGAATTCCCATTACCTCCTCATTGCCAAAACATGCAACTTATTATGCTAACCTTACTACAATATAGCCAATGTCCTCAAGACTCTTCCCCCCACCCAAACCCAGATTTTCTGTCAGAGGTTTTATGCATCTTAGTCCCCCTGCCCGATAGATTTCAAATAGCTGAGCTAAAAAAGTAAACAAAAAATAAATTTTAAACATTTTATGGATGTACGAGATGGTTTTATTCGAAAATAATTACATTTATCAATAGTATTAGACATAACGAAAGAAAAATTACCTAGCCTGTGGCTTGTAACTGTTGAGTATTTGGTAGGCTCGGAGAAGATCCAGCTTGCCGTGTCCCTGCTCAAACATATTTACTCCGGGAAGCCTACGAGCAGAAGCTATGAGGGCCTGTTTCATACTGGCTGGGTTTACCATCTCCCGCTTCTGAACCGTACTGGAGGAACACATTAGAAGATGGCCATTAGCAATATAGAATGTGTTTCAGCAAATCAAGGTATACTGAAGTAAATGTATAACTGAATAAATGCAAAGTATAACCTATGACTTTTTTTTTCTTTTTAGCCCTGGACAGGAAGGGTTAGCCACCATGTCAGGTTTTGAAACGCCTTCCGTGCCTTCGTTGTGAAGATTCACCTTCTTGATTTGGTCTGGTGATCTTTGTCCCTGGGAAGCCCTACATTTTTTGAGTTGCCACGGGAACAGGAAACCGTAGAAAAACTTTATCTGGTGACAATTTTTAAAAAGGCGATTTCACCCACATTGGAAAGTTTTTTTTCTCTCACTTCCTTTTAGGTATACAGAAATTAAGGGAAATCCACCCAATGGGACACAGATGGCGAACTTGACAGGGTCCCCCCCCCCCCTCTTTTACCACCACTGAAGTATGTCCTACATCAGCAGCAGCTGGGGGTGTAAATCTAACAAGTTGGCAACTTTCAGAAGCCTTCCAGTGGCTGTTTAGATATCCCCCAACCCCCCTTTCCCCGGGGGGGTCTATGATTTACTTTGTGCAAACTAAACTTTTAAATGTTACCACTGCAAAATTGGTGCTTGATAAACCGTTAAGTGAATATAATGTAACATTAAAAACTGGGACTATCGACATTTTATACTTCAATGTCTCTGCCTTTCAAAAAATAAATACTGTTTGAAAGATTTAGCCAATCTTCAAAACATAATTATGATTTTTTATAACATTTGCAAAAAAAAAAAAAAAATAAAAAAAAAAAAAAAAAAAATAAAAAAAACCAAACAAACAAAAACACAAAAATGACCCTGGCAGTGAAAAGGTAAACCCTAACCCTACTCCCAAAAATAACTTTTGACTTTATTTCACTTCTAAGAAACATTTGGGATTTTTTCTTCCAAATAAAGAACTCGAAAAGAACAAAAAAAGTTTAAAAACTAAAAATTGCTAATGGCAGAGATTTTACGTATTAAACTGATGTTTGCACAGATCTATTTCTTCAGCAGACAAGCACATACACCAGAGCCCTGCAAATTGTGATATTGAGAGGATACTTGCTACAGAAATTTTATAGCTAGGTTATCACTTAAAGCGGTTGTAAACTGCTGGATGTTTACCCCCCCTTACCTGCAAGGTAATGTCATAATGTGCTAGTATGCATCGCATACTAGCATATTATGTTAAACTTACCTTAAAACTAAGCTCTTCCAGCGCTGAGATGTCAGATCTGCAAGCGATCCCATCTTCACACGTCTTGATTCTAGGTTCGTGGACTCTGGCCCTGTGGCTGGCTGGAGCCACAATGACGCCATTCCCGCTCATGTGCCGCAGTTCATGGCACTGGGCTCTGAAGGAACAGCACAGGTGGTCGTTCCATCAGAGCGCATGGAGATATTTACACTACCTATAGGTAAACCTTATTATAATGATGGAAGTTTACTTCCACTTTAATCCGTCTGAAAACGGATGCACAAGTGAACCATTAGATAAGGTAAATTAACAATTTTATAAAAGAAAAATTAGTCCAATTTACACATTTCAAACAAAAAAATAACTTAACACCAAAGGCAATTCTGTCCACATGTCAAATAAAACCGTATTGTCTTGCTCATAATATAGAACTTTGAGGGTTTGTGTACTGAAGAAGCATTAAAGAGTTTATTAGTCTACATCTGGTAAAAATAGGTGAGCAGCTTACCTAACAAGCAGTGTGACAGCCCCTGCCACGACAGGAGAAGCAACACTTGTACCAGATAAAGAGCGACAGCCACCTTTCATACCAGAACCACGGACTCCTGAACCGTAGGTGACAATGTCAGGTTTCATTCTTCCATATCCAGCTGGAAGCTCCTGCATAAGATAGAGTTAAAGTCAAAAAACTTGCCAAAATGCAGTGAACATGTCAATTACACTATGAAGTCTTTTTAGGGAAATCTGCTTTTTCAATGCCAATATGAAGGAACCCGGTTACTGCGGTTGCTCAGTTTTACATAGAATAAGCTACGATACAAAATTTCACCTCATTTACTGCAGCTCAAAGATGATTTCCAGGCATGCATTATATTTACATAGTTACATTAATCCAAACTGTACCAATGTAAGCATGTACATACCAAACCTGGCCAATGCTCCTGGATGCTAAAAAACACTGAAGTAGATACTACTTCTTCAGTGATCTCCACTTGCTTCCGGGTCCTTTGCTGAGTGGCCAGCCTGACGCATTCTGAATATAGTATGCCAGCTGCTCAGCATGGGCACCATTCAGAGAATGGGTTTGCATTTTCTGAATGAATGCAAAGTGCTCTCTGATTGAACAAAGTGGAGAGGCAGGGCACTGGCGTCTCATCCTAGACCCCTTTCTATCACAGAACACTTTGTATTCATTCAGAAAATGCAAAGTATTCACTAAATGGCACCCATTCTGAGTAGCTGAACTCCTGTGCTCACAATGCATCAGGCCGGCCACTCAGCATGGAACCTTGAAGCAAGTGGGAATCACAAGAAGAGGGGTCTACTTTATTGATTTCCAGCTTCCTGGAGCATCAGCCAGGTATAGCATAGGCATAGTTCTATTAGCCTGGAATTATTATTTAAATGTGATATGGCAGCTTCCCTACTCAGAAACTGAGATGCTGTATAGGAACAGATATAAGACCCCCGAAACATGTAAACAAAAACTAAGAAAAGAGCCCCGATGAGGTATAACATAGAAGGTGCCATGAACTACATCACACAATTAAAACTATTAAGAAATGGTTTTGTTCTGCTAAGTTTGAGCCCAAAAATATCACCACAGGCTGCTTCTGAGGAAGGACCAATATCAGCAGAGTAAAGCAGGGTGTCCCATCTCTGCAGACACTGAGAACAAATGAGTAATGTGTACAGGATGTTTGCATAGTTCATAATTGAATGTGGATATATTATTAGTAGGCAGGTTTACCCATGTGGTCATCCCTCGTGAAGAAAATCGAGCTATGTTATCCTCAAAGTCAATGCCACCAACACCAATGACATCCATCTGGTCAGCAGGGTTGTTAAGTGTTCTGGTTAACACAAAATATAATACATATATAAAATTAAAATTAAATTAGAAAAGTACACAAAGAAAAAATAAATAAATAAAAGCACACGGGCTCCTAGTGCAGTAACCTTTATTAAGAGAATAAAATACAAGTAAAGTTGCACTCACAATTGTAGACATATGTCAGACATGTCATAAAATGCATAAACATTGTGCTGTGGACACCCCTCCCCCCCTTCCTCTCATCAGGCAAGGTACGGCTTAGCCGTCAGCTCCAAGGTCAGCTGCACCAAAAACCTGCGTTCACAAACGCTGTCATACCACAGGCTCTTTGGAGGTACAGGAGAGTGCATCTGGCCACCCAGCAACTGACACAGTGCATCTAGCTGCCCAGCAACCGACACCGCACTCAGCACCACATGGATGTGAAGACCAACAGGAAGTTGGCAATCAGCAAACTTTTTTGTGAAGAAAAGTAGAATATCTACAAATCCCTTTCTCCAAATCAGTTTGGTTTCATTTGCAAGGACACTGGCACCCAGATTGCTTGAATGAGGCATTTGTTTTTAAACCTGCCCATTTTTAAACCTTTCTAAATCTGCCTTGAGCTGCGTGTAGGCTGCGTATGAAAGAATGCAGACACTGCAGCTGCAGGGACACAACCACATGTGAAAATTTCACAGGTATGCAGTGGGTGTGTGGCCCTGAACGCAAACTGTGTGCCTAAGTATACTTAAACCTGCTCCCACACCCCATTCCAACTACTCTGTAAAAGGAAACACGTCTATACAGTGAAAATCACTGACAACGGCTGCAGAGCCTACAAGGTGATGTCACCCATAGGCTTACTATGGGGCATCCATTGTCGGCTGTCCCTACTCTACACTGAAGCCAATGCTGGAAGGACATGTGTCCAAACCATAGCGCCCTCAAAATAGGCCAATATACATCTTTTCCTTTACAGTGTAGTTACAATAGTTAGGATTTGACTAGACTTGCACTTTAAGCTGGTTACAATATCGTGAGATCATTTTTCTTAAGTGTACAGAATATATAACAAAACTAGGTTAAACTATTTTGTCATCAAACATAAGCACTTCTGAATATTAAAGTGGAGTAAACCCCCCTATCGTTTTCAGCCAAGGAAGCTGCCATCTTTGCCTCTGTTTAATCTTCAACTGCCACAGTGCTGCACATGTGATCCGTTATGACACCAGCCATTGGATGGTTTGACTGTTTGGTTGAGAGCACAGCCAATGTGCAGTTAGCATTCACGGCATGCCTTTTTTTTTTTTTTTTTTAACTGTTAAATCGATGGGTTTACTTCCGCTTTAAATACTTGCCCATAAAGTGGTCCATCATTTCCTATGGCAGAAACCATGATCACATTGTTGGCTGTGAGCTCCCAAACCTGCAAGAAAAAAAAAAAAAAAAAAAATCTATGAGTATCTCTATATCACATTGGCAAGAAAAGCAGCCTGGCAAAGGATGATTGCACTCTATGCTCATCTGCACTGGCTGGGGAATCATAAAAGGATGGAGTTCTGAAGGACACCTATGTAAAACGCACAGCATTAACACTAGCAGCACTGTGATGGAAGCTAATGAAGCGCCTATACCGCCGTCTTCAATACATGTTCCACACTGGAGGAGAGCTGTGACAAGACTTTCAGGGCACTGCTAGTAAGTTTCTGCATTCTACTCTACAGTCCAGTATTCACCCAACTATTACCAGGATTTATATTAAAAAAAAAAAAAAAAAAAAAAAAAAAACAAATATGCAGTGCTTACAGGTAAAGTCACATTTCAAACAGAGTCATCTGCAGTCAACTACAAAATGTGTGTAGATCTCACTTTGCCAACAATCAGCTTCAAGGACTTATGTTAGCCAACGAGCCCAAAGCAGAGCATGTTCCTGCCTCCCAAAAATACCCTCTAGTAGAGACTCGCAGCATAATATTAACAGCAAAGAAGGACATAAACACAGTAGACTGATGGTTCTTTTTTTTTTGTTAAGCAGCATGGCTTAGTAAAAATAACCTATATCAGCATTTTTTTTTTTACAAGGAGCCAAATGTAGTAAAGCCCTAACAAAAAAAAAAAAAGGGATATAGAAAGCCCAAGGACCCAGGATCCTGAGACAATGCTGAATTTCCCCAGCAGGCACCTAGAAATGCCTACTAGTGAAGGTCCCTGGATAGTAAGTCTTTGACAAGCACAGGTATAGGTTAACCCCTTAATGCAGCCTCTGGGCAGTCCTTTAAATGGGATTTAAAATGGTTGTAAAGGCTAAAGGCTTACCTGAACGCATTAAGAGATGTTGTTTTTTCATACTTACCTAGGTGGATGCAGCATTGGTCCGATGCTGCATTTGTCCCCCCGGCGCCTCTACACCAAGGATGAGCTCAGGCGTGTTCGCATACGGCACGTGCAGAGCCCGCCAGGAAGTCGGCACTGCACAGCGCTAATCACCGACAGCGAGACATTTCCCGATCTCTGCAGCCGCGCATCTGGACAATGGCTCACTCCTTGGGATTAGCGCTCCGCAGTGCCGACTTGCTGGCGGGCTCTGCACGTGCCGTATGCGAACACGCCGGAGCTCATCCTTACTCTACACTGAGAGCCGAGCGATCGAACACCGACGATCTCTCGGTTCTCACAGCTCTCTGCTCTGCCCCCTACAGCACTGGGCTGTGGAGGGGGCGAAAGCAGCCTGCTCAGGCACTCGGCATGCTCGCAGCTCAGCAGAGATCGGACTTCCGCCCGCTCTCTGTGGAAAACTGGTCACAGAGTGCAAAAACAAACTGCATTCATGTGATCCATAGAAGTACAGCCAAACAAGCTTTGGCCGTACTTCTCCTTTAAGGTAAAAAAAAAAAACCTTTAGGGGCAGCTCCCTCCCACCCCCAGCCCAGTCTAAATAATTACCCAAGCCTGATCTCAGTCCAGCGCTGCTCTCCCTCCTCAGTGAACTTCATTTCCAGTGGCTCCTGCTGCTGTCAAACAAATTCAGTGACAAGGGAGCAGGGCCTGCACGAGTAGCCCCCCACCTCAGCAAGCTCCAAGAGCAGGAGGAGCAAGGAATGCCGGTGGGGCACCCCAAAATAGGAGGATCGGGGCTGCTCTGCACAAAACCATTACACAGAGCAAAAAAGTTAAGCCTTTGGTATCACTTTATTCCAGTGATTGGCTCCGTTACTGCTGTAATTGGCTATCAAAGTGGTGACATGATTGGGAACCCATCCCGCTTTCTTCTGATCGCAAGCCTTAACTGAAAGCCACCAGTGACAGCTCAGTGAGTATGTTCTCTGCACACAAGCTCAGGCCGTTGGACATGTGTGTGGCTACTGGGAGTTAAAGACCACTTTTCTAAGCACTGCATATAAGCTTTACGCGGTCAGCAAGAGGTTAAAATTTGGTTACAGAATAATATTTTTTCAAGGAAACCCCCCCCCCCCCCCCCCAAAAAAACAGACCTTATCAACAAACGGATGATCCATAAAGTCTGGTCCCCCAATACTGAGGTTTAGAACATCAATTTTCTTAAGGATAGCATAATTAAAGGCATCCAAGAACCATGACGTATAGGAGACCTGAAAAGAGACAAATGCAAAACTTTAGAATGATTCAAGAAAGACTGAATGAAAACAGGGAATTATGTGTAAGAAAGGAAGACTAACAGTGGCTATCTGCACACAGACAACTACTCCATGTTGCCTGAATAAAACAAGTAAAACATGGCATTATATGTGACCTACCCTCTGGCTCCATTCACTCCCATATTTCTTACATTTATGTGATGCACAGTACTGTGCAAAACTTTTAAGCGGGTGTGAAGAAATGCTGTAAAAGTAAGACTGCTTTTAAAAATATATTTAATTGTTTATTTTTACTAATTCACAAACTGCAAAGTGAGCGAGGAAAAAAAATCTAAATCAAATCCATATTCGTGGTGACCACCCTTTGGCTTCAAACCAGCATCAATTCTTCCAGATACACTTGCACACGGTTTTTGAAGGAACTCGGCAGGTAGGTTGCTACAAACATCTTAAAAGAACCAAGTACAGATCTTCTGTGGATGTAAGCGGCTTCAAATCCTTCTGTCTCTTCATGTAATCCCAGACAGACTCCATGATGTTAAAATCATGGGGCCAAACCATCACTTCCAGGACTCCTCCTTTATGCTGAAGATAGTTCTTAAGGACATTGGCTGTATTGTTTGGGGTCGGTGTCCGGCTGCAGAATACATTTGGGGCCAGTTACACACCTCCCTGATAGTATGGCATGAGAAGTTGAGGACTGTAAGAGATAGTGGTCGGCCAAGGAAATTTTATGCAGCACATGAAAGAAACATGCTTACTTCCCTTCAACATCAGATGATGTCCAGCAGTGCCATCAGCATGGAACTGGCAGAAACCAGTGGGACCAGGTACACCCATCTACTATCTGGAGAGGTCTGGTCAGAAATGGTCTACATCAATGTTTCTCAACTCCAGTTCTCAAGTACCCCCAACAGGTCATGTTTTCAGGCTTTCCATTATTTTGCACAGGCGATTTGATCAGTTTCACTGCCTTAGTAATTACCACCACGGTTTCATCCGAGGGAAATTCTGAAAACATGACCTGTTGGGGGTACTTGAGGACTGCAGTTGAGAAACATTAGTCTACATGGAGAATTGCATACAAGAAGACATACCTTCAACATGGAAACAAGGCCAAGTGACTCAACTATGCATGAAAACATAGGAACTGGGGAACAGAAAAAGGATAGCAGGTGCTCTGGACTGACTAGTCAAATTTTTATATAATTGGCTGGAGCAGGAGGCCGTTTTCTCGCCGAAGGGCTGGAGAGTGATACAATATTGTATGTCTGGAGAGTGGTACAATATTTTATGTCTGCGGGCACCAGTAAACTATGGGGGAGGTTCCATGCAAGTTCGGGGCTGCATTTCTGCAAATGAAGTTTGAGATTTGGTCAGGATCAACGGTGTCCTCAATGCTGAGAAATACAGGCCGATACTTCATGCAATAAAATCAGCGAGGCGTATGACTGGCCCCAAACATACAGCCAATGTCATTATGAACTCCTTGTTTCAGCATAAGAACAAGGAGTCCTGGAAGTGAGGGTTTGGCCCCCCACAGAGCCCCGTTCTCAACATCACTGAGTCTGTCTGGGATTTTATGGAGACCGAAGGATTTGAGGCAGCCTACATCCACAAAAGATCTGTGGTTAGTTCTCCAAGATGTTTGGAAAAACCTATCTGCCGAGTTCCTTCAAGAAGACAGACAAGCCAGCCACTAAAATGTAAACCAAGTGTACAGGTGATGTTGAAGCCATAAACCTATCTAAAGCCTAGTACACATGGGCCAAATGTCGGGCAGCATCAGCCGGTTCAACAGAAATCGCCCGACATTTGGCCTGTGTGTACTGCAGTCAGTCCGACAGAAGCCAGCCATTCGGCCGGCTTCTGTCGAAGGAGCATGACCAAAAAAAGGTCTGCCAAACGGCTACCAATCACGCCAATGGCTGAGAGCACTGATCTAAGTGTTCTGGTGTTGGTGGGGGGGGGGGTGTCCCCTGTCAGACAACAATAGCACAGCAGCGGAGATCGCTGTACTAATGTTGGTTAGTATAGCGGCTCCTCCTGAGCTGTTAGAAAAATAAATGTACTAGGCTTTAGCCTTTTGATTGCCATCATGGCAACATGTCCTTGGCAGTCAAAGGGTTAATCTAATTTATGGAACCAAAATGTGGCTTCCTCAATGGCTCTACTGGGCACAGAAATCCATAATACTTTAACAGGCAAGTAAAAATACTCAAGCATAGGTAAAAAGTATGTAGGTGAAGTGTTGACTTTTAGTTACAAGAGTAAATTTTAGGTGTCAAGTTAAGCCCAGTCCAACTCAACAAGAATTTTTTTTCTTACTTTTTTGTAAACATTTTAATTATTGGTCATGTGGCATGAAAGGTCCTCAATGATGCAGGAAGTGTCACTGACATAATGCATCATTGTGCCATGTGTGCAGGGTACTTTGAGGACATCTCATAGCAACCAGAGGAAAAGGGTTAAGTGACACTAGATGTCATTTAACCCAGAAGAAAACTGATAAAAGATCAAAGAGGAGGACAGCTCTGAAAAGGAGTCCGAGTATCACAGACAGAGTTTAGATGCCAAGTGCTACAGTTAGGCAAGGGCCCTTTCACACTGATTATTTCTTCAATCAACAAAAAGAGGAAGAAAAAAGTATTTTTAAAATTTTATGGAACTCTTCACAATGGTCAGTTGCGTTTTTGGCTGCTTTAAAAAAGGAATCATTTTCTCTGGTGAAGCCTACAATTCAGCAAGGATAATTACAAAAACAACGGTTTCCAGAGGCAAATGTTCAAGTAAATAAAAAACCCTCATAGTAATATAAAAAAATGTTATGGCAACTTTAAATTTACTGCTTTTTTATTTTTCTACTTACGTGCAACCTTTACAATACTAACTCAAAAAGCGTGCCCAGAAATATAATATTTTATGTGGTTTGCCTTTTAGTGTTAAAATTATATGAGTACCTGGTTGTTGGTAAAGACCCGAAATATATGAAGCTCAGAGTCTGGGGCAAATCCTTGGCATTCTCTCATGCTGGCAATGACCCCCGCCACAAAAGTCCCATGTCCAAGCCCTTTAAAAGAATAGACAAAAGTTTAGATCAGATTAACAACTTTGTAGCTCTCATGTAACAAATGTTATATGTTTAGAGCAAGTGGCAACATAACCGCTGCAACATAAGGCAAACAAAAAGGAACAAAAATGATACAAATCATGCAATGATGCAAAAGGTACAAAGGGCTGATCATGACATCAGCAGTACTGTTTAACCACTAAGCGACCGCCCGAAAGCAGTTTTACTGCTACAGGGCAACAGATGTGCGCAGGATGACATACATACATACATACATAAACACGTGATCCTGTGATTACACACAGGGGGAGCAGATTAGCACGTACCTCGGACTCAATGTCTGCCGGCAGCCACCAATCATCAGCCAGAGAAATGCAAGCTGCCTATGTAAATAAGGCAGATTGCCATTTTGACAGCATGTATTCTGTGTCTCTGCAAAGCAGGGACATGGATTCATGTCTTCCGCTAGTAAAAGCATCTCCCCCAGTTTAGTAAAACACTGGATAGGCACACAGTTAACCCTTTGATCGCCCCTGAGGTTAGCCCCTTCCCAGCAAGTGTCTTTAGAACAGTGACCAGTGCTAAAAAATATGTCCTGATCACTGCATTAGTGTCACTGGTTCCTACAAAGTGTCAGCATGTCTGCTGCAATATTAATGTCCCCATATAAGTCGCCATTACTAAAAATATATATATAATATCCCATAGTTTTTAGACGCTATAACTTTTGGGCAAACCAATCAATATACACTTATTGGGATATTTTTTTTTTACCAAAAAAAAAAATGTAGCAGAAAACATATTGGCCCAAATTGATAAAGAAATTAGATTTAAAAAAAAAAAAATAAAAAAAATTTATCGGCTAGGTTTTATAGCAGAAAGTAAAAAAACAGTTTTATAGTTTTTTAGTAATAAAATCTTGCAAACATGTAATTTTTCTCCTTCTTTGATGTGCGCTGATGAAGCTGTACTGATGGGCTGCACTAATGAGCACTGAGAGATGGCATTGGTGGGTGGCATTGAGAGATGGCACTGCTATGCACTGGCAGGTGGCACTGGTGGGCACAGATTCTCGGGTGATGTCTCACCCTCTTCGGGACTGCCATCCCTTTGACACAAGCTGGTGATTGTTTTTTTTTCTGCTCACACTGTCATTGGCTGACAGCTGTTCAAGTGGTAAGGTGCCAGGATCAGCCACCGTACTCCAAGCTGTGATCAGCCGAGTCTCATTGATTTGGTGATCACAGAGCGGAGCGCGCAGGCAGCTCATGCACGGGAGGACATCTAATCGACAGCCACCCGGCAATTAAGGCCCGCGCTGTAGCCATCATTCTGCTATAATGCCAGGTGATTAAAGCATACCTCCATTTAGAAGTACCCTATATACACTACCCGATTATACATGACCCACTGTATATAGAGGCACCCTATAGACAGTGGGGCATGAGGCCAAATATATTAAGGCTTGGCAAAATTGTCTATCATGAGCACATCCTATCCTACGATACAAGATTGTGATTGGAGCACAATTTCATTGCAACAGTAGATGTGGAAAGTCCAGACCCTTGTGTTTGTAGAACTAGCTTTTTTACCCACCATCATCCAAAGTCTTCTCATTGGTCCAGTTAGTTCGTTCTTTTACATTTTTGAAGTGTGGGTGTTTTTCACTTAATCCAGTGTCAAAAACAGCAACTTTAACGTTACTTCCTGATTAAAAAAAATAAAATAATAAATTATATAAATTATTATAAGAATAAAAAATTAAAGGAGTACATGTACTGATATAAAGACCACCAAACAGGCAAAACATTTCTGATATTTCAAAAAAATTGTACAACATGCCATTCAAATCAGCCATATTTTTCTGCAGGTCACGAACATGTTGGATGTCAAAAATTAAAAGTAAATGCCAAGTCTGCTCAAAAATGTTGCCCCCTCCCTCCACATACCCATTTCTGCATATTTTATTTTTTTTTGTAAATCAACGTCAGTGGGATCCTGTGACTCCTTTACTTACACTTCAATCTCCCCCTAGTAAAAGCAGCACACAGTTAACCCTTTGAGCGCACTAGATGTTTAACCCTTTCCCAGCCAGTGTCATTAGTACAGCGATCAGTGCTAGAAATATGCACTAATCACTGTATTAGCGTCACTGGTTCCCACAAAGTGTCAGTTAGTGCCAGATTGTCTGCAGCAATATCACAGTCCCGCTATAGGTCACCATTACTAGTATAATAATACTAAAATTATATATACACACACGTGTATAATATATATATATATATATATATATATATATATATATATATATATATATATACACACACATACACACACCATAGTTTGTAGGCGCTATAACATTCACGTAAACCAATCAATATACGCTTATTGGTTTGGTTTTTTTTCCTTACTAAAAACACGTAGCAGAATATATATTGGCCTAGATTTATTAAGAAATTCGATTTTCTTAATGGATATGTTTTATAGTAAAAAAAAAAATATATATATATATATATATATATATATATATATATATATATATAAATTTTTTTTTTTTAAATTGGCTGTCTTTTTGTTTATAGCGCAAAATAAAAAAAAATCCAGTGGCGATCAAAAACCCCTAAAAGAAAGTTCTATTTGTGGGAAATTACAATTTTATTTGGGTACAGCCTTGCATGACCACGCGACTGTCAGTTAAAGTAACGCAGTGCCGTATCGCAAAAAAAAAAAAAAAAAAAAGGCCTGGTCATTTCCACTAACTTTCTGTCCCCTTGTCAGTAGAACAAAAATGTGAGCAGACATCTCTGCAACACAGACACAAATATTAGACCATCCAGTTTAGGAGTAGAGGTAGAGCCTCTGTCCGTTTTTTTAGTATGATCACCAAGAAGATTTTGACACAATTCCTATCTTCATTACACCTCGAGTACCAGCGTGACAATTTGTTACCGGGAAGAATAAAGTAAATTAAAAAGCTCAGGGGGGACAACAGACATCACTACCCACTCTAAAACTGAATAAAATACAAACTATGCTGGAGTAGACTTTAAATAATACAAAAGGGTTAATAGTGCAGAAAACCCGATACCCACGTCAACATTTGCTGGTGCTGCTGAAATCACATACCTGTATATCCCAGTTGCCACAGCACATCAGCCTGCAGTGTTTGGGCCACCTGACGTGGGATCGCTCTCAGAAGTCGTCTGCTAGAGTGTCTCCCTGTTGCGTGCCAAAATCCTGAGCTGAGAGACAGGCTGGTCCTTTTGAGTGGACGTGAAGACTGCCATTTTTGACTCCATTTCGTCTCATTGCATGGGGCGGAAGGTTCACCTAATGAGAAAATAAACATTGAAGATCACAGCAGAGGCTAAAATTCACAAAACCATCCAAACAAAAAGGCATTTTACACAGTATTTTACAACCAAAAACCCCACATTTGACATCATTTTACTTAAAATCTTATAAACAGCCACACACACACACACACACACACACTATACATTATATTGCACATTCATACTGATGCTTCCATAATTGAAAAAAAAAAAAAAAAAAAAAAAAAAAAAAAAAAGGTAAAACTATGAACAACCACAACAAAGAAAACCTGGAAGGTGTATCGTTAAGCTAGACTTTGAGGAACACATTTTCATCAACCTTCGCTTGTATTTTAATTGTTAAAAAGATAAATCTAAAAATTCACACAGTAAACAGTTTGGGTATCTAGCTCTAAGCTCACACTTTGGCAGTTTGTCTGTTTTCTTGCAAGACACCGTATCCAAACTGGGTTTCAAATATTACTATTGGTCCTCATTTACACTTGCGATTGAAAGGTGGCGAAACCCTGTGGTTGAGCTGCATTTTTAATCGCTCAAGGCCTGGGGTGTACAAATGCGAAAGCAGTATCGTGGTTGCGGCAGGAATTATACCCTTGGTCTCACTCAGCGGGCGCTACTGCCTGCCAAGTGCAAAACCATTTAAATAAATAAATGGGTCCGCGCTGCACCTGCGCACGGTTGTCTGGTAATTAGGGCAGGGCTTGAAAAATTTGCTTTGAATTTATGAGCCAGTTTTTTTTTTTTTGTTTTTTTTTTAACTATCAAAGCTTATGGGTGAAATATGTATCAAGTTCCTGAAAGTGAACTAATGATTTAACCCTTTCACAGCCAGAGTCATTTTTTGCAAGTTTAAAAAAAAAAAAAAAAATTTTTTTTAGGTCTGAAGATTAAATAAAATGAAATGAAAGCAGACACCCTATAGAAAAAAAAAAAAACCCGTGGCAGTCCCAATCTTTTGTGTCACACGATATTCCCACAAAGGTCTAGGAAACACAAATTTTCAGAACCCCCCTAACCCCCCAAACAAAAAAAATAAAAAACCACACACATTTAGAACCCTTTCACACTGGGGCAATTTTCAGGCACTTAAAGGCTAAAATGAGTGCCTGTAAAGCGCCTCCTCTGCAGCCCCAGTGGGAGAGCCTGAGTGCTTTTACACTGGGATGGTACGCTTGCAGGGCGTTCGAAATATGCTGCTTGCAGGACTTTTTCTGGTGGTGCAGAAGCGGTGTATACACCGCTCCCCAGCCACCCCTGCCTGCAAAGCACTTCAGCAGCGGTGCTTTTAACCCTTTATTTAAAAGTGCCCGCTATCGGCCAAAAGGCACCACTATAACAGCGGTAAAGTGCTGCTAAAATTATCCAGCTGCTATTCTTCTCTCCCCAGCTCCAGCCATTGGCTGCAAGTCAAAATGTGTGAACAGAGAGTGGGGGGCAGGGTCAAGCCTGGCTGTGTGTGCCTCTATAGACACACACAGCCTGGCCCAGGAATGAGCCTACACGCCCTCCCCCATAGCAAGCGGGCCATGATCACCAGTGGGGGACTCCAGAAGTGAAGTGGAGGTTTGGCGTCACTATGGGCAATTATGAAAATAGTTAGATGTAGCCCTGGTCTTCACTTTTCGGGTCTATTTAGATCCGAGTCTTATAAAAATCCTATTTTTTTTTTTTTTTTTTTTTACAGCTTACCTGTAAAATCCTTTTCTTTGAAGTACATCACGGGACATGGAGCCATAGTAGTTACTATGTGGGTTATAGGCCACCTTAAGGTGATGGACACTGGCACGCCCTAAATTAAAAAGTGCACTCCCTATGTAACCCTTCCTGGTGGGAAAACCTCAGTTTTGTAGTAAAGCAATACACGTGTATACCAAAAAGGGAGTGTCCCCTGATGTACTTCAAAGAAAAAGAAGTTACAGGTAAGCTGTTATAAAAATCCTATTTTCTTATCGTACATCACGGGACACAGAGCCATAGTAGTTACTATGTGGGATGTCCCATAGCAATGCCAACTGAAGGGAGGGAGGCAATAAAAGTAGGGCACCAAGAGACCAGAGGACTCATACTGCAGCACACTGCGCCCAAAGGCGATATCCTCATGATCTTTTACATCTACTTAGACATAGAATCTGGTAAATGTATGGACTGAAGACCAAGTTGCGGTCTTACAGATCTGAGCCATGGAGGCCTGGTGATGCACTGCCCAAGAAGCACTAACTGCCCTGGAGAAGTGCGCTTTAATATGAACAATCACTTGACGAATCTATTTAGATATAGTCGATTTCGATGCTGCCTGCCGTCTTTTAGGACCGTCTGGCAACACAAACAAAACATCTGTTTTATGAAACTGAGCGGACACTTTTAATAGACTTTGACCGCTTTCACCACATCAAGAGAATGTAGTGGTCTTTCTTCCAGAGAACAAGGTTCTGAAAAAAAATTTAAGGCAGAACAATATCCTGGTTTAAATGAAAAACTGATACTACCTTCGGTAGGAATTCAGGATGAGGCCGCAATACAACCTCATCCTTATGAATAAACCAATATGGCTCTTTACAAGAAAGAGCAGCCAACTCTGATACTCAGTGCAGAAGATATGGCAACCAAGAAAAATGTTTTCCTCGTCAAGAGGACCAAGGGAATATCTTGTATTGGCTCAAAAGGCTGCTTCTGTAAAGCCGGCAGGACTAAATTTAAGTCCCAAGGGTGCAGGGGTGACCTGACTGGAGGATTAGATTGATCCGCGTTACCCCCTGAATAAAGTTATGAACCAGAGAGAGTGTGAAGCAAGTGGTTGTTGTTGGGGGGGGGGGGCTTAATTTCTAATTCTATCTGTAGGAATTCAAGGATCCTACCTATGACCTTTTTCCTGGGGTGCCAACCCCTGGCTTCACACTAGGAGACATATGCCTTCCAGATTCTATAGAATATGACTCCGGAGGCCGGCTTCCTAGTATTAACCAAACAGAAACTACTGAAGCTAACAGCCCACGATCTTTTAGAACGTGGGTCTCAATAGCCAAACCGCTAAATTTAGCGTTTGTAAAAGGTAGGATGGAATCCCAGACCTTGCGAGAGAAGGTCTGGCCATAACGATCCCCTACCGCCATTTTTACGATCTCTGCATACCAAGATCTCCCGGGCCACAAGAATCACCTCCTTCCCTTCTTGCTTGATCCTGCGAGTAGGCTAGGAAGCAGTAGAACAGGAGGGAACGCATAGATCAGTGAAAAACTGATACTATGGAAAAACAGACAAACAAACAATCTGTTCCGTATGCAATCGGATCCCTTGTCCTTGACACAAAGTTGTCGATCTTGTTTTTGAACCTGGATGCAAACAGATCCATGTCCAGAACGCCCCATTTTTGGCATAATGACCGAAAGATGTCGAGGTGAAAGGGACCATTCTCCAGGGAACAATTGTTGATGACTCAAGTAGTTGACCTGCCAATTCCCTATCCCTGGAATGAAAATTGCTAATAGGCAAGGAATGTTGTTTTACCAAGATAGAATATGATTAACCTCTCTCTGGGCTGCACGACTTCTCGTGCCCCCTTGGTGATCAATATAGGCCACAGCTATGGCATTTTCAGATTGGATCCTGACAGGACAATTCTGTAGTCTGAGCGTCCAGTCCTCCAGGGCCAGGCGTACTGCAATATATTCTGCGTACTAGAATATTGATGGGCAAGGCCATCTCTGATTTGGACCATTTCCCTATGACAAACGCTTCTTCCAGGACGGCTCCCCAGCCCAGAAGGCTGGCATCTGTTACCACCTTCCAGGTAACTAGTAGAAAGAATTTTCCTTTGAAAATTCTTGGAGAATAACCATCAATTGAGGCTCTGATGCACTTTGGGGGATAAAACGCATTGCGAAATCCAGAGCGTGGACCTTCTTGTTCCAAGTTGACAGGATACCATTTTGCAGCAGTCTTGAATGAAACTGCGCATAAGAAACGGCCTCGAAAGAAGACACCATATTTCCCAACAATTTCATGTAAAGTCAAATAGAAGGATTCTTCTTTGTTTTGATCAATTGAATCAGTTCCCTTATGGAACTGAGCCTTTCCTGGGGCAAAAAAACACCCTCTTCTGAGCTGTATCTATGATCAGAGACCCAAGTACTGCAATCTCCTTGATGGTTTTAAGGAGGATTTTTCTAGGTTGAGACTCCAACCTAGGTATTCCAGGTAGCTGACTGTGGTGACCAAACTTTTGTTTTAAGCGAGCTACCGATTGATCTCTCAAGATTAGATCATCTAAGTAAGCTAGTATCATTATACCTTGAGCCTCTAACCTGGTTAAAGGAGGAGCCAGAACCTTTTTAAAAACTCAAGGTGTAGTAGCTAGACCGAAGGCAGAGCTACAAACTGGAAATTAAGATTTTCTACCTTGAAGCGTAGAAATTTTTGGTAATCGGGGAAAATCAGCACATGGAGAAAAGCATCCTTGATGTCGATTGACGCCAGAAGTTATCCCCCTTGTAGGATAGAGACTACTGATCGGATTGGCTCAATGCGAAAAGATGAAGATGCAAATTAAGGACTCTGAACGGCCGCACTCCAAGAAAAATTCAAAAGCCTTTATTGGTAAAATATGGAATCACACAAAAATAGGTCACAGCAAAGCAAGAAAATAGCTAATGCATTTCACACTACCAAGGGTGCTTACTCTGCTTATAGCTAAAAAGAACGGTATTCAAAAAACGGTATTCAAAAAACGGTTTAGATCTTCGAGATCTAAAATGGGCCTGACATCCCCGTTCTAGGTTTGAATAAAAACCCCAATCCTTGCTCTTCCAAGGGTACCACCGATATCACTCTTTGAAAAAAGGGATGATCCTTTTTTACTGGATCTCTGGGAACATTTTAATCAGAGAAAACGAGGAGACGTGTACCTTCAGAACTCTAGTTTGTAACAAACTAGAGAAATTGAGGAAGCCGCCCATCTGTCTTGACATTGTTCCTGCCAGACCCTTGAAAACTGTAGAAGCCTTCCCCCTACTCTGGTGAGCGGGGGTGCCCCATCATAAAGAGGCTTTAGTATTTTGTTTTGTGGGTTTCCTCCCCCAGGTCCTCTTTTGGCCCTAGGACTAACCCTGAGGTTTACCTCTTGAACCTGACGGTGGAGGCCGTCATAAGTGCCTGGAGGCTGATGCCCCTGGCACTGGAGAAGAACGTTTTACAAACAAACAAACAAACAAACAAACACACGTCTTTTTAACAGGTAAAAGGGAAATTTTCCCCATTAGAAATTCTTTGGATATACCTATCCAGACTGTCTCCAAATAACCGTCCACCGTGAAAATTGAAAACTGGTCAAGAGCTTTTGCATGGCGCTTTGGCTGACCAATTTTTCAACCATAGGATTCTATGCACATGTACCAGCCCTAGCATGAGCCGTGAGGCCTGGAGAATAGAATCTTTCATAGCTTCTACTGTAAAACACAACGCTTTTGACATCCTGGCCAAATATTGGGCCTGCTGATCAGGAATAATCTTGAGTACCTCCATAAACTGGTCCTTTAAGGACTGAGATACTCTGATAGGCTGAACATGCTAGCGAAATATAGCTTTTTAAAAAAGGAATTCCAGCTTCTTATCTGTTGGATCCTTTAGCATATGAGCAATGTCTACTGGACAAGTCAGGTACAGAGGATATAGCAGCGTCAACTGCTGGAAATAACAATTTATTTAAGAAGCCGATTGGTTTTTATGCAGAAGTGAGACTGATTTTGCACTCTTCAGCTTTAGTAAATAAACCGCCCAGGTCTTTTTATAGCAGATGTATTGTCCCTTGATAAAGATCTTTAAAAAGGTGATACTGACAGATATCCGATTCTGCTTTTAGGATAACAAATATATGTTGGGAGCATACAAGTAATAGTCAACAAGGAGTTGAGGAAGGCAATCAAAAAGAATTAAGCAGAAGTGGAGGTGTATAACCTTTGCAACCAAGATCAGGATACAAAATACAAGTATTCAAAATTGTAGCTGGGCCTTGAAAGCCCTAATAGATACCTCTGAAACATTACAACAAAAAATTCACAGCTTTAGACAATGTGGGTTTCTTATATTGTACTTTACAGAAAATTCAAGATATCATAGTGCAGGCATCAAAGCTAAAAAAATAAATAACGTACTTTCAGCAAACTTGAGGGAGCGGAAGACGCGTTTCTGAGGCGTGACACGCTTGATGTTGGGATGGTCTTCTAATGTCAGCACTCCATCCCTGTGACCTGTACGGAACTCAATCAATTCAAAGTCACTTGGGTAATCGCTGGCTGGGTTGTTTCGTGGTACAATCCTCCAGTCCTCTATACCTCTGCTCCTCAACGCACTGGTGATGAACTTGCTTCGCGCATTCGCCGAGAAATAACCATTGAAAGCTACAATATATTCTAGAGAAAAGGAGAAAAAATAAAAGTTGTCACAGAAATAGCCAGCACACTTTTGGATGCAAAGAATTACAAATTTAGGTCAATCCTACCAGTGTTTACCTTTTCAGACCCCATTTTGGCTTGCTAAACTCCTGTGCTTGGAATTTACTGTAAGTCAGGGCTTGACAAATTTGCTTTGAATCTAGGAGCCAGTTTTTTATTTTTTTTTAGACTGTTATGGATTGTCAACTCCCAGGGTAAGGCCAGTAATTTTCGCCCCCTAACTCACAACGGAGCACCCAGTCAATAACTCCAATGTAACGCTGTTACATCAGGTTTATGAGCTGGCCAGAAAGAGTAAGGCTGGCAACAGATGGCACTGGCAGGTGGCACTGGCTTGGAACTGGCACTGATTGGCAGTGGCACCGATTGGCAGGTGGCATTGGTTCAAAACCGGCAGGTGGCACTGGCAGGCATTGGTTTGGAACTGGCAGGTGGCACTGGTTGGCGGTGGCAGGTTTCACACTGAGCCAAGTGTAACTGTGTGTGAAACTGACAAGTAACAGAGAGGAGAGTGGAGCCGTCAGACTTGATCTTAATGTCGGGGTGGGCGGGACCCAGCAGCTATCAAATACCTGCCAATGATTGGGCTGCTTAAGAAAAGGTCCCACCCCATTGGCTGGTGCTTGATAGCTGCTGGGTCCCGCCCACCCCCGACATCAAGCTCAATTCTGACAGATCCTGTCTCCTCTCTCAGTTACGTGTCAGCTTCACACACTCAGCGGCTCTGGCAAGCATCAAGTGCCATGCTGAGTGTGGAGAAGGGAGGAGGAACGGCAGTCAGTGTTGAATATCATAGCACTGTATGTCTGGGGCATCAGGAGTTCCAGTGAGTGGGCTGGTGGCAGCCTAGGCGCCATGGTGCGGTTTCATGGCTACCTGGGGTTTGTCGAGCCCTGCTGTAAGGAACAACCAGAGTCTCCACCTGCAGCCCATCCTAGGGGATGCAGCAATCATTCACGTTGCCAGATAAAACTGGAGAACCAAAGAAGTGTACACTGTGCCTTGGGCTGGACACACATTGTACAATTACCTGACAGCCTTTGTGGTACATTAAGAAAATTCAGACAAGGAGTTCGCAAATTTTGCGATTTGTCTTCTTAAGAAGATGCAGTGAACCTGCCAGGACAAGAATATGCAAATTGTTTGCCAAGTTATATTTGCAGACGAGTATTTGCATACGCCAAGGCTGTCATCCTTATAACTTAACTAAGTAGTGAGTCACTTGTAGCCAGCCAGGTGAGAGATAGATATATCTATCTAGCCATCTAACACACACACACACACACACACACACACACACACACACACACCTTTTTGTGGTCAATGGCTAACTGAGTATGAAGAAAAGGTAAGGACAAGCAAGCCTGCACCTTCAGATACAACTCTGCATAAAGCTGCCATATTTCCATTTTTACATGGTGCCTTTTTATGTTTTCGGAACGGATTTATTTCTAAACTGTGGAATCAAACTCAAGCCAGTCAAATTCCATTCTGGTAACCAAATCACAATATCACTGTAAAAGAACTCGCACCAACAGAATTAGGCCCCCTTCTACATGGCACAAGCTCCATAGAGTCTGCCTGCTTAGCGGGGAAATCGGTCCGCCGATCCCCACTGATCAGGCAGATGGCTGGTCCGTGTCCGATCCGCTTACGACGAACAGCCACAGACTACTCTCCTATATGAATGGTCGGATGTAATCATACCACCTGTCTGTTTACACCTCACTGCCATCTGATCCAATCCGCCAGGGGGATTGGGAACGGATCACCATCTGTCTGCTTTTAGCGGATGGGATTGGATGATGGCGGGTGTCAATGGGCACATGTCCATTGACACTGCAGCTCCATAGAGGAGAATAGAGGGTCCGATTGGGTCCACCTGACAGGCAGACACAATCAGTCCGCCTGTGTGAAAGAAGCATTATTTAGATTGCCCTTGAAATCTTAAAAATGCTAGACGCTGGCTGTCTCTGGATTCAATACTTTGTTTCACTCACCTTAAACAATCAATGCAGCCAGTGACATCAGAAAGCCTGATCTGCATACTTGTTCTTGGCCATGGATGCAAATTATTGGATTCAAATGGCAGCAAAGTTACTAGTATAAGAATATCAGCAGTGGCAGGATCCATATTTCCCCTAGTACAGGTTTCCTTTAAAGCGGAACTAAACCTTCTGATCGTTTTCAGCCACGGAAGCTGCCATCTTAGCCTCTGTTTGATCTGAAGTTGTCAGGATGCTGCACATGTGATCAGTTATGACACCAGTCATTGGATAGTTTGGTTGAGAGCACAACTGATGTGACAGTTACATTCCTGGCTTGTGCTGGGAATGTAACGGTTTTCTGAAACTGTTAAAATAAAGGGTTTAGTTCCGCTTTGGAAGTAAACCCTCCTATAGTTTTTAGCCAGGGAAAATGCCATCTTCACCTCTGTTTAATCTTCAACTGCCATGGTGCTGCACATGTGATCAGTTATGACACCAGTCATTGGATGGTTTGACAGTTTGGTTAAGGATAAAAACAATGTGACAGTTACATTCCTGGCATGTGCTGGGAATGGAATGTTTTTTTGAAACTGTTAAATCAATGGGCTTGCTTCCACTTTAAGTGGACAAATAACCTTTACAGGTGTGCATGAATATATTTCTGACATGTCATAATATACAGCAACTGTAGCGTTTGTCATTAAAAAGCAGACTTTCAGTTCTCCTACAAGGATTGTTCCACTGCATTTGGACACGTATATTCATGTCATTCAAGTACTATGCCTAGATATGTACTGCAAGGAGCTTAAATGAGTAAGGCTGGGTTCACACTGGTACGACACAACAGTCATATGACTGTGGATCCAACTTTGCCCTGTGACTTGAAGTCCGACTTTAATGAAGGGGATGCGACTTTGATCCCGACAATACCAGGCCTTTGAGTCTGGTGTGAATCAGGGGAAACTCCATGCCAAAAAAACAGCGTGGGGTCCCCCTAAAATCCATACCAGACCCTTTACCAAGCATGCAGCCCGGTAGGTCAGGAAAGGGGGTGGGGACGAGCGAGCCCCCCCATACCAGGCTACATACCCTCAACATGAGTGGGGGGGTGAGTGTTTTGCGCACCCCAAAGCACCTTGTCCCCATGTTGATGTGGACAAGGGCCTCTTACTGACATCCCTGGCCCCCAAAATGGCTCTCATAGAGAACCATTGATTTATACATGTCATGCGACTTGTGCTCCTAATGCCGGAGCGTCTGTCATACCAGTGTGAACCTGGCCTAAATGATTTTGCTGTGGTATTTATGCAACAAATAGGACCACTTTCAAAATCTGCATGTTTCCCAATGATCTTTAAAGACAGGTTCATAAAACTCACCATGTTTAACAACGGTTGAGGAGAACTCCACACTAACGGTAAGATGGGAGCAGTCATGACAGGACTCAGGCTCATGGGAGGAGTTTCCCGGCTGGGAGCCTTGGTGCTTCTTCAGACACAGTAAGATCACTACCAGCTGCAGCCAAAAACTTGCAAACCTCATGTTCATAGAATATGGTTTGAAATTAATATGACGAAGTCACAGCACCTAGAGATGTGTCTTTGCTCAACAATGTCCAGCCGGGCAACCAAAATTAGATCTAGAGGCTCAATAAAGTTCGCATGATAGAGGCCATTAGCCTGGGTGTGCGGCTCTCATTTCTTTCTGCGTTTCTTCTCCATGGCGGCGAAGATCCCTCGTTCACTCAGAGTGGGGCAAACAAAATCCAAGATCCATAACGGAGATTTAAACAAGCAAAAGAAGTGCACTGAATGTATTGATAAAAGGGTCTAAAATAAAAGAAAAAAAGCTATATTAGTATGAGATATATACAACTGATCACTAAATGAAAAACAATGATTATGCCAAAAGGTACAGAGAGTAGTAAAAATAAAGTTAGGGACCTTAGATTGTAAGCTCCATGAGGGGCAGGGACTGATGTGAATGTATAATATGTATATGTGAAGCGCTGGGTAAATTGACGGCACTATATAACCGCCTATAATAAGAAAATTTCAGACGCCAAATGTTATTGGCCAAAAATAGGGGTTTTCAGCGATGTGCCGAAAGGAAAAAAGTGCAGATAATGAATGACGATTTTACCTTGCTTATGGTGTTTTTCATAGATCATGCGACTCAAAAAAGCAACACGGGTGTAGTTTTGATGCGTTCTTGCTGCATTTTCAATGCATTTTAAATGGGAAGGTATGCCTTTGGTGCGGTTTGCCAAATATGCATTAAAAACGCAGCAAGCTGAAATTTTAACACCACTTCATAAGGTGCTGGTAATGGCAGACAATAAATTCACAGGCATTTAAATTCATAATATTAAAGCAGAGTTCCAGCCTGGGGGAAAAAATAAATAAAAGTCAGCAGCTACAAATACTGTAGCTGCTGACTTAAAGTGGAAGTAAACCCTTCTATCGTTTTCAGTCAAGGAAGCTGCCATCTTGGCCTCTAATAATTCTTCAACTGCCATAATGCTGCACATGTGATCAGTTAGGACACCAGCCATTGGATGGTTTGAAAGTTTGGTTGAGAGCACAACCAATGTGAAAGTTAGCATTTCCGGCATGCCGGGAATGTAAGGGTTTTTTGAAACTGGGTTTACTCCCGCTTTAATATTTATTTATTACAGGATTTATATAGCGCCAACAGTTTACGCAGCGCTTTACAATATTAAAAGGGAGACAATACAGTTATAATACAATAAAATACAAGAGGATTAAGGGGGCCCTGCTCAGAAGAGCTTACAATCTAATAGGGTGGGGGAGGTGATACAAAAGGTTGTAACTGTGGGGAATGAGCTGATGGAAATGGTAAAAGATTAGTTGGAGACATGATAGGCTTCCCTGAAGAGATGAGTTTTCAGGGATCGCCTGAAGGTAGCTAGAGTAGGGGATAGCCGGACAGGTTGAGGTAGCGAGTTCCAGAGGATGGGAGAGGCTCTGGAGAAATCCTGGAGACGAGCATGGGAGGAGGAAACAAGAGAGCTTGACAGGAGGAGATCTTGAGAAGAGCGGAGAGGACGGTTTGGGATATGTTTGGAGACAAGATTGGTGATGTAGCTCGGGGCAGAGCTGTGGATGGCTTTGTAGGTTGTGGTTAGTATTTTGAATTTAATTCGCTGGGTGATTGGGAGCCAGTGTAGGGATTGGAGGAGAGGGTTGGCAGACACTGAACGGTTGGTAAGGTGGATAAGTCTTGCAGCAGCATTCATGATAGACTGAAGAGGGTAGAGCCTATGGAGAGGCAGGCCAATGAGGAGGGAGTTGCAATAGTCAAGGCGAGAGATAACAAGGGAGTGAATGAGGAGCTTGGTGGTGTCATTTGTTAAAAAGGGGCGAATTTTAGAGATGTTACGGAGGTGAAGTCTACAAACTTTTGACAGCGATTGGACTTGAGGCTGAAATGACAAGTCTGAGTCTTGGATTACACCGAGTACCCTGGCGTGAGGGGAGGGACTGATGGTTGCATTGTTGATTTTGATGGAAAAGTCATGGAGGGGGGCACGGGCAGGGGGGAATATTAATAGCTCAGTTTTAGAGAGATTTAATTTAAGAAAGTGGTGCGACATCCATGCTGAGATGTCAGTTAGTAAGTTAGTAATGCGAGAGGAGACTAAAGGAGTGAGGTGAGGAGTAGACAGATAGATTTGGGTGTCATCGGCGTATAAGTGGTATTGGAAGCCGTGGGTGGTTATCAAGTGACCAAGGGAGGAGGTGTAGATGGAGAAGAGAAGGGGTCCAAGAACAGAGCCTTGGGGGACCCCCACAGAAAGGGGCAATGGAGAGGAGGAGGAGACAGAGTTGTAGGTAACACTGAAGGAGCGCTGTGATAGATAGGCAGAGAACCAGGATAGAGCAGAATCTTTGAGACCAAGGGAATGGAGTTTATTGAGAAGGAGCGGGTAGTCAACAGTATCAAAGGCTGCAGAGAGGTCAAGTAGTAGCAGTATGGAGTACTGGCTGTCGGATTTAGCAGTTAGTAAATCGTTAGTGAGTTTTAGTAAGGCAGTTTCCGTGGAGTGTTGCGAGCGAAAGCCAGACTGTAAAGGGTCAAGAAGGTTATTTTCACTGAGGTAGGAGCTAAGACGGTTGTAGACTAAGCGCTCTAGAAGTTTAGAGGAGAATGGGAGCAATGAGATGGGCCTTAAGTTATTCAGGTTGGTGGGGTCCAGGGAGGGCTTTTTAAGTATGGGAGTGATCTGCGCATGTTTTAGAGGGGAGGGGAAGGTGCCACTAGAGAGGGAGAGATTGAAGATGTGAGTGAGGGAGCCTAGGATAGAAGAAGAGGGTGACCGTAGTAGTTGTGAGGGAACAGGATCCAAGGGACAATTGGTTAAGTGGGCATCTGAGAAAAGTTTTGTAACCTCTTCAATAGTAGCCAAGTCAAAGGAGGAGAGTGTTGAAAGTGTCTTTAGGTAAGGTATGTTGGGTGGGGAAGGTGTACGCACAGTGGAGGTATCCTCACGAATTGCATCAATCTTGTCTTTGAAGTGATTGGCAATCTCTTGGGCAGTGAGTGAGTTAGTGGGTAGAGGGGGTGGGGGACGAAGCAGAGAGTTAAAGGTTGAGAAGAGCCGACGGGGACTAGATGACAAGGTATTAATAAGAGAGACAAAGTAGGTTTGTTTGGCAGCATGGAGGGAGGAATTGTATTTTAGAAGGGCAGATTTATATAGGGTGAAGTTGTGCAGGCATTTGGTTTTACGCCACAGTCGTTCAAGAGCACGGCAATGTCTCTTGAGATTTCTAGTGTTGTCAGTTTGCCATGGTTGTAACGGTCGGGGCCTGATTCTGCGTGTGGTTAGCGGAGCAAGTGCATCTAGTGATGATGAGAGTGAACTGTTGTAGAGACAGAGGTGGCCAGGTCAGGACAGGACAGGGGAGAGATTATGTCATATAGATGGTCAGTAGCAGAATAGAGAAGAGATGGGTTAAAGTGGCGAAGGTTCCTACAAGTAATTGTTTGCTGCTTGGAGGGATGGTTGGTTGGAGGCAAGGATACAGTGAAACTGATGAGGTTGTGATCAGAGAGTGGAAAGGGGGTGTTGGTGAGGTTGCAGGGATTGCAGAGATGGGAGAATACAAGGTCAAGGGTATTACCATTGGAGTGGGTGGAAGTATGTGTCCATTGGGTTAGGTCAAAAGAAGAGGTTAAGTTGAGAAGTTTAGCTGCAGTTGGGCTGTTAACATTGACAGGAATGTTGAAGTCGCCAAGAATTATAGTGGGTATTTCAGAGGAGAGAAAGTAGGGTAGCCAGGCAGCAAAGTCATCAAGAAAGCGTGATACAGGTCCGGGAGGCCGATAAATTGCTGCAATCCTCAGAGAAATAGGAGAAAACAGACGGATACAGTGCATCTCAAAAGAAGGGAGGGATAGAGAGGGAGGGATAGGAAGGACTTGGAAGGTGCTTTGTGGGGATAGAAGGAATCCAACTCCACCTCCTTTCTGTCCATTAGGTCTGGGGGAGTGAGTCCAATGGAGGCCACCATGGGATAGGGCAGCAGGAGAAGCCGAGTCCAAATTTTGAAGCCATGTTTCAGTTATGGTGAGTATGTTAAAGCCATGAGAGATGAAGAGGTCATGTATAGATGTAAGCTTGTTACAGATTGAACGGGCATTCCAGAGGGCGCATGAGATTGGTGGGCTGCTTTGAGGAAGCAGTAATATAAGGACACTTACCTGTCCAGGGAGCCCGCGATGCCGGCATCCCAAGCCGATCCGCCGATCGGCTTCAGGTGCAGGTGCTGGAATTGCAAGTAAGGGAAACTGGTAGTGAAGCCTTCATGTTTCCTACTGTGCATGCGCGACTCTGAATGGTCCCGTCTTTTGAGACACACACCGGTCCCAGAAAGCAACTGGGGGGGTGGAGGGCTGGATGAAACCACAGAAGTGGCGTACCTCACTGCAGCGACATGGGACAGAAGTCCCGAAGAAAACATGCCAAAAAAGGTACAAAAAAAAAAAAACAAATACAAATAAAAACCGGTATTCTTTTTGCCTGGAACTCTGGTTTAACTAAAAAAATATAATAGAATACAATTATTTATAAAAGAGCTATAGCCAGGTTTGCTACATGCACATTGATCTGCAAGTTTTGTATATATGCAGTATGGCTCCGCTTCAAAAGAACCTATTAAATGCAGTCTTATTTCACTAAAATTAACACACAATACAACAAAAGCATTACACTGACCTGTACAGACCAAAGGACATTGTGTTACTTCCCACAAATAAACAAGACATATCAATTCATGTGCTCTGATCCTTGGTCACTAATACAAGGTTCAGAATAGGCAATTAAATGGTCATAAAACTACTGACAAATTGATGGATTAATCGCTCATAAAAAAAAAAAGGTAATGGATGAGTCATAAGGACACATGTTCATCCTTAAAGGAGCTGTAAAGTCAGAAGTTTTTTTTTATCTTTATGCATGAAGATAAAAAGCCTTCTGTGTGCAGCAGCCACCCAAGCACCCCCTAATACTTACCTGAGCCCCATCTCTCTCCAGCGATGTTCACGAGTCCCTCGACCATCAGGGACTCTCCCCCCGATTGGCTGAGACACAGCAGCAGTGCCATTGGCTCCTGCTTCTGTCAAGCAAAGTCAGTCAATCAGGAGAGCCAGGTGGAGGGGCCAGACCACAACTCCATGTCTGAATGGACCCCGGGAGCTGTGACTCCGTTTGGGTGCCCCCATAGCAAGCTGCTAGCTGTGGGGGCACTTGACAGGAGGGAGGGGCCATGAGCACAGAAGAGGGACCCAAGAAGAGGAGGATCTGGACTGCTCTGTGCAAATTTTCCAGCATGCACTTCTAACAGAAGCTGGCTGAGTGGCCAGCTTCTGTCAGACAGACAAACTTACAAATGGGCAGAATGTCAGCCGGTATATTTTGTACCAGCAAATGTCTCCCAAAATTCTGCCAGTGTGAAGGAGGTTTTATATGGCCTTTACAAACAGTTACTTCGCTTTGAATGGGCAAAGTGATAGTGTCTCTTTAGCCTATGCTCCCTAATATGCATGTAGAACACCCACTTAAAAATATTGTTCATAGGACAAAGAGAAATGATGAGTTACTCCATTGAAGACAGAGGCATCAATAAAAACCTGGCAGAGGTACGAATCCACAGCTCCATTTAAACCTAACAGAAAACATTTGTCTGGAGTTACACTTGATAGAAACCCTGTTCACGATCCCAGGCATGTTAGGATTGAGCGCCGTCACATTTTGAATGACAATTGCTCGGTCATACAACACTGTGCCCATATGAAATTTTTATCATTTTTTGAGACAGATAGAGCTTTGTTTTGGTGGTATTTAATCACCACTGGGGTTATTATATCTGCTAAACAAAAAAAACACAACATTTTTGAAAAAAAAAAAAATATACAAAAAACATTTTTCTTCATTTCCGTTAGAAAATTTAGCAAATAAGTAATTTTTCTTCTTCACTGATGAAGCTGTCAGTGTAAAATGTGCCTGTCAGGATTGCCAGTTACCGGCTTACAATGTGATCAGCTGCGATTGCCCTTTACCTTCGATCAGCTGTGTTTGAAGGATACAGTGATCACAGAGCGCACTCAATATGGGCCCTGGGGGCGGCGTTCTAGGACGACATCAATAGACACCCACCCAGAACTAGCTAATCACGCGGTCAGCAACCAGCTGCCCAGCACTGCATGTCCACGGCATCGGGGGAATAGGAATTGCTTATGCCTGGGAATGGGCTGACAGAAGCCCAGGCGCCAGGACACAATTTCTAGTTGCCAGAGACCAGGGATTTGCCAAGCCTTACACTAAGCTGTCATGTAACCCTACACACACACCAGAATAGCTGTGGCTTCCTTTATGTTAAATAAAGTGAAGATCAAGCCTGACACCACCTCCCGGGCCCTGAAGACACCCATATTCTTAGAAGTGACTGAGGAAGCCTCATGTGATTGCCAAGACAATCCTTTCAGATCCTGCAAGGCTTCCCTGAAAGCTGCCTCTGGTATGGATGTCATTACAGCCAGGGAGGGGAGTCAGCAGCCTCAGGCTTTGATGTGTGCGGGAAGCTGACAGTTGTTCTGCTGCAGGAAGTTCACACAGTTTCCTTCTGTTTTGCCAACTTTTCGGTGAAGTTCAGCTTTGGGTTGTAAACAAGGTTCATCGCCGAAACTAGTCTGCTGCTGACTGTACTCGCTGTGAAGGCTTGAAAATAAATACACTTGATGTTATAGAGCTGCCGGCTGCTTATTTTACTCAATGACCGTTTGGGTTGTAAACCCTCAAGGTTTTTCCACCTTAATGCTTATGCATTAAAGTGGTTGTAAACCCTTTACAGACACTTTTTACTACACGTAAGCCTATAATAAGGCGTACCTGTAACTACTGTGGATATCTCCTAAACCTGCACGGTTTAGACAGGGATAGGCAACCTCGGCCCTCCAGCTGTTTTGAAACTACAAGTCCCATGAGACATTACAGGACCCTGACAATCACAGGCTTGACTCCTAGAGGGCGAGGCATGATGGGATTTGTAGTTTCACCACAGCTAGAGGGCCGAGGTTGCCTACCCTGTATCAGCATGTCATCGGCAAATGCACACCGAAGCAACGGCTCGTTCGCGCCATTGCTTCAGCTGACGCGCCGTTACCGGCGGCTCCTACGCGCATCGTCATCGCGGCTCTGGCCATTTACAGCGCTGGAGCCCGCGATACCCAGAAATAACTCCGGGAGATATGTCGCCGGGCAGAGCAGTGTCTCAGGAGTGCTGCAGGGGCTTCGATCTCAGGGGAGTATTTCATAACGAGCTAGTATGCTATGCATACTAGCTCATTATGCCTTTGTCTTGAAGGTTTTTTGTTTTTTTTTGGGGGGGGGTTTAACAACCACTTTAAGGCGAGAAAACATCTGCGCAGCCCCCCTCCCTTTTACTTACCTAAACCCGGTCTTTCCAACGACGGGGACAAGCACACCTGCCGGAGTCTCGGGTCCTGGTTGGATAGATTGATAAAAGCGCAGCCATTGGCTCCCGCTGCTATCAATCAAATCCAATGACACAGGAGCCGGGGGTTAGTCCTACTGTCTGTGTCAATGGATGCAGCAGGACACGGGAGCGTGCCCCGAGGGAAAGTGGCTATCCAATGGAGCACTCGAGAAGAGGAGGCGCACCACTGAGGGACCCCAGAAGAGGAGGATCGGGGGTTTTCTGTGCAAAACCAACTGCACAGAGAAGGAAAGTATAACAGGTTTGTTATTGTTTTTTTAAAAAACAAAACCTTTACATATCCTTTAAGCTGTAACAGGTAGCAGATGGAAGCATTTACAGGCGGCAGTCACAATGGTTTATGCAAAAATGACCAGACAGGCAGCAATTAGTGGGTGGCAAGCTTACTGAACGCAGCCAATTTGGGGGAATGGGGAAGCAAACACCCCGCAACCGCATGCAATGCAGGCAATTGTTGCATGGTGGTTGGCAAAAGTTAGGTTAACCGCTTGCCGACCGACTCCTGTAGATATACGTCGGCAGAATGGCACGGCTGGGCAAAGTAACGTAACCTGTACGTTACTTTGAATTTCCTGCCGTGCACGCGCCTGCCGCAAGCTCCGTGACCCGGGAACTCAATGTCCGCCGGGTGCCCGCGATCGTGTCACAGAGCTGAAGAACGGGGAGATGCCGATGTAAACACAGCATCTCCCCATTCTGCCTAGTGACAGGACACTGATCTCTGCTCCCTGTCATCGGGAGCAACGATATCCCGTTCCCTGCCCCCTAGTGGTTAACCCCTTCACTGCCAGTGACATTTTTACAATAATCAATGCAATTTTAGAGCATTGATTGCTGTATTAATGGTGCCAAAAATGTGTCAAAAGTGTCCGATGTGTCCGCCATAATGTCGCAGTCACAATAAAATAAAAACGCTGATCGCCGCCATTACTAGTAAAAAAAAAAATTCAATTAAAAATGCCATAAATCTATACCCTAGCTTGTAAACTATATAACTTTTGCGCAAACCAATCAATAAACGCTTATTGCGATTTTTATTACCAAAAATATGTAGAAGAATACATATCGGCCTAAACTGAGGCATTTATTTTTGGAGGATATTTATTATAGCAAAAAGTTAAAAATAATGCGTTTCTTTCTTTCTTTCAAATAGCACCAAGAAAAAAACTATTTGTGGGAAAAAAAAAAAAAGGATGTCAATTTTGTTTGGGAGCCACGTCGCACGACCGCGCAATTGTCAGTTAAATCGACGCAGTGCCGAATCGCAAAAAGGGGCCTGGTCTTTGGCCGGCCAGCCAAATGTTACGGGGCTTAAGTGGTTAAAATAGGCGGCGAATGGAGACAAAACCTCTGAAAAGCAATCCAAATGCAGATCGCTCTTCAGAGGAGCAGTAACTCTAGCCACACATCTAAATCTACTCTTTGAGAAAGTAACTGCCCTAAAGGGGACAGAAGCAATAAATACCTGACAGGGGCTCCATCCATCCCCTCATCACTCCACTCAAATCTGAAAAGAAAGTTTGCCCTTTTGTTCTACATTAGGTGAATGCAGTAATTTGTTGGGAGCCAAATCACTGGAGGTGACCCCCTGGGATAGGACACTGCTCCGGGGATGAAGCATGGACAGACGAGGACTGCAGACAGTACAATGTAAACAATGTGGGTCTCTGTACATTGGAGGAGGCTGGTAGTCAGGCCCGACACCCACCGACCATGACACCCACCGGGCTCAGCACTTACCTCCCTCCACACAGCTCCGGAGCACCTACTGTCACTCACACGTCCCCGGGCACCGCTCCTCACTTACACCGCCACCATGTTTTCTAATTTCCGTTCTCTCTCGGTCTGTGACTTCACCGGAAGAGGCGGAGAGAGGCCCCTCTGCCCGGAAACACCTTTT
>CM053034.1:52702353-52736765 GCA_028564925.1 Lithobates sylvaticus
TAATGGTTTCTTCCTGGAGGAGGTTTGTGAAAGTAAAAATACAACTTTATTATTTTGGTTGTCGGTCAGATTAAAGTAATATTGAGCTGAGAAATGTGTGGTTGTCATTTTAGCTGGTGCGGTAGGGCCTGGCTCGGGCTGCCTTTGTTCCCCTCTGGGTAGTCCAATGCATGTCCCCTATATAATTGTTGGGAATTAGGTGGCCTGCAAAAGCGACTTCACCTGTCTATTTTAACTGCAGCAGCAAAATCTATTAAAGTGGAAGTAAACTTCAATCTGTTGCTTTTACCTATAGGTAAGTCTATAATAGGGCTTACCTATAGATAGTGTAAATATTTCCTAAACATGCGCCATTTAGGAGATGTTTAGTGTACATGCAGCCAGTGACATCACTGGCCATGCACTCTGATCGAACGGCCACCCGTGACGTTTCTTCAGAGCCCCGTGTCGCGAAGATGAGAGCGCCTGCAGCGATGGAAGAGCTTTAAAATGCAGACACAGTTGGTGAGCAAGCTTGCTTTGTAATTTGATTATATACTGTATATATCTGTAATTGTGTAAATACTGTGTCAGTGTGCTCTCAGTGCAGGTGTCAGTGTGCTCTCAGTGCTGATGTCAGTGTGCTCTCAGTGCTGATGTCAGTGTGCTCTATCTTAGTGCTGGTGTCAGTGTGCTCTCAGTGCAGGTGTCAGTGTGCTCTCAGTGTGCTCTATCTCAGTGCTGGTGTCAGTGTGCTCTATCTTAGTGCTGGTGTCAGTGTGCTCTTAGCGCTGGTGTCAGTGTGCTGTCAGCGCTGGTGTCAGTGTGCTCTCAGTGCTGGTGTCAGTGTGCTCTATCTTAGTGCTGGTGTCAGTGTGCTCTCAGTGCTGATGTCAGTGTGCTCTATCTTAGTGCTGGTGTCAGTGTGCTCTCAGTGCTGGTGTCAGTGTGCTCTATCTCAGTGCTGGTGTCAGTGTGCTCTATCTCAGTGCTGGTGTCAGTGTGCTCTATCTCAGTGCTGGTGTCAGTGTGCTCTATCTCAGTGCTGGTGTCAGTGTGCTCTATCTCAGTGCTGGTGTCAGTGTGCTCTATCTCAGTGCTGGTGTCAGTGTGCTCTCAGTGTGCTCTATCTCAGTGCTGGTGTCAGTGTGCTCTATCTCAGTGCTGGTGTCAGTGTGCTCTCAGTGTGCTCTATCTCAGTGCTGGTGTCAGTGTGCTCTATCTTAGTGCTGGTGTCAGTGTGCTCTCAGCGCTGGTGTCAGTGTGCTCTCAGTGCTGGTGTCAGTGTGCTCTATCTTAGTGCAGGTGTCAGTGTGCTCTCAGTGCTGATGTCAGTGTGCTCTATCTTAGTGCTGGTGTCAGTGTGCTCTCAGTGCTGGTGTCAGTGTGCTCTATCTCAGTGCTGGTGTCAGTGTGCTCTCAGTGTGCTCTATCTCAGTGCTGGTGTCAGTGTGCTCTATCTTAGTGCTGGTGTCAGTGTGCTCTTAGCGCTGGTGTCAGTGTGCTCTCAGCGCTGGTGTCAGTGTGCTCTCAATACTGGTGTCAGTGTGTTCTCTCAGCGCTGGTGTCAGTGTGCTCTATCTCAGCGCTGGTGTCAGTGTGCTCTCAGCGCTGGTGTCAGTGTGCTCTCAGCGCTGGTGTCAGTGTGTTCTCTCAGCGCTGGTGTCAGTGTGCTCTCAATGATGGTGTCAGTGTGTTCTCTCAGCGCTGGTGTGAGTGTGCTCTCTCAGCGCTGGTGTGAGTGTGTTCTCTCAGAGCTGGTGTCAGTGTGCTCTATCTCAGCGCTGGTGTCAGTGTGCTCTCTCAGCGCTGGTGTCAGTGTGCTCTATCTCAGCGCTGATGTCAGTGTGCTCTATCTCAGCGCTGATGTCAGTGTGCTCTATCTCAGCGCTGGTGTCAGTGTGCTCTCAGCGCTGGTGTCAGTGTGCTCTCAGCGCGGGTGTCAGTGTGATCTATCTCAGCGCTGGTGTCAGTGTGCTCTCCCATCGCTGGTGTCAGTGTGCTCTCTCAGCGCTGGTGTCAGTGTGCTCTATTTCAGCGCTGGTGTCAGTGTGCTCTAAGCGCTGGTGTCAGTGTGCTCTTAGTGCTGGTGTCAGTGTGCTCTCAGCGCTGGTGTCAGTGTGCTCTATCTCAGTGCTGGTGTCAGTATGTTCTCTCAGCGCTGGTGTGATAGAGCACACTGACACCAGCGCTGAGAGAACACACTGACACCAGCGCTGAGAGAACACACTGACACCAGCGCTGAGAGAACACACTGACACCAGCGCTGAGATAGAGCACACTGACACCAGTACTGTTATTATATACAATTCATTTTTGATGCTTGAATTATTTTTTCCCCATTATAGATGTGAGTGGGGCCTCATGTCTGGGTTAAGCCTAAGGCCTCACAAAGCCTAGAGCCGCCTCTGGTTTTGACTATATTTGTTCTTTTTACTTTTATTATTAAACAAGTGTGATTTAACTGTACTTCTGTCTCGTCCTGATTTCATGATTTCTGACACCCTCAGATTGTGTTTTTTTTAACATTCTGCTAAAACTTTTGTGAATCAGTACTGCTAGGACCTTGAGGAAGGGGAGACATACCCTGAAAGCTTGTCCTGAAAAATTGTATGTTAGTGCAGGCTCTCACCGGCTCACTGAGAGGCTGAGCTGGGTGTCAGTCCAGGCATGTCGGAGGATCCTGACCATACGGTCGTGATCTTTCCCAAGCCTGGACCGGCTCTGTGACAAGCTTTAGTCCTCTGCTGAAAACGGGTCACAGGAGCGCAGAATAGACTGCACTCCTGTGATCCACAGGAGAAGTACAGCCAAATGAGCTTTATATTTAAAGTATTTTTATTGGACAAAACTTTCATACATCATAAAGATAGTTATACTTGGCAGAGTATGATACATTCAATCATGAAACAGTCCAGTTTAACCGCATTCATTTGAGGTCAAATAAAGTGGCTTTTTAAAATTGTTGAAGAAAACAAGAAAGGTATAAAGATAAACCATTTATTGGTGTACTCAATATATAAGGTCAGGACTATCAGGGAGTCTATAACTGAGAGATTAACAGCGAGAGGAATAACCAGACCCCGGGAGGTGGTCGTCGGACGTCCCGAGAGGTCTCATACACACCACCCCTTTGGGAACTCTCTGTGGGTATGCACAAAGCCCCCCGGAGCCCACGATCACTCCCTTAGCTGAGGTCAATATTGATCGAATGGAAAGGCTATAAAAGCGGAGCCTTCCATGTCAAAGAGTAAATCTATGGTGGTCGAATGTCAACTGCATAATAGTGAGAATGGGTCCCGCTGACAGCCTGACCAATAACCACTAAAACATCCCCCGTAGGGGTAGCTTCAGGTCTTTATGCACGATAGGTGAGCGAGGGACTAGGTTGTCCCAGAAAAGAGGGAGAAGAAACATGTGAAAGTACAGGAGGGGGTCAGGGAGGGGGTGAGCATTCCTGGTTCCAGTCTCCATTCCGAGATGGAAAGGTATATAACAGAATGTAGCCCAAGGTTCCCAGGCAGTGTTGGTCATCTTACTTTAAAAAAGTAATTAGTTACGTTACAAATTACTTCTCCCAAAAAAGTAATTGAGTTAGTAACTCAGTTACTACATTGGAAAAGTAATTAGTTACTCAGCAAAGTAACTGACTTTTTTTTTTAATATTCTTAGGGGCGGGCCTAGTATTACTGTAAGCAAGGGGCGCGTTCCCCCCTGCATGTCTATTTCCCCTCTGTACCCCCCTGCACGTCTGTCCCCCCCCCAACACATATATCTGTTTCCCCTCTGTACCCCACTACACGTCTACCCTCCCCCCCACACACACATATATCTGTTCCCCCTCTGTAAATCTGTCCCCCCCAAACTCACGGATCGGATCGTTGCTCGGATCAGAGTCACGGATCGGTTCATTTTTCGGATCAGCAAATAATTGAATTTGCAAAAACCTTTGAAAATTCCACCACCATAAAGCCCCCACTGTAATATCCACGTCATCTCCCCAACTGTAATATTGGCTGAGTATAGCTGGGTACGGCTGGGTATCACGAGTATGGCTGGGTATTGGCAGAGTATTGGCAGAGTATTGGCAGGGTATGGCAGAGTATTGGCAGGGTATTGGCAGAGTATTGGCAGGGTATGGCAGGGTATGGCAGAGTATGGCAGAGTATTGGCAGAGTATTGGCAGGGTATGGCAGAGTATTGGCAGGGTATTGGCAGAGTATTGGCAGAGTATTTGCAGGGTATTGGCAGAGTATTGGCAGGGTATGGCAGGGTATGGCAGAGTATTGGCAGGGTATGGCAGAGTATTGGCAGAGTATTGGCATGGTATTGGCATGGTATTGGCAGGGTATGGCAGGGTATGGCAGAGTATTGGCAGAGTATGGCAGAGTATTGGCAGGGTATGGCAGAGTATTGGCAGGGTATGGCAGAGTATTGGCAGAGTATTGGCAGAGTATTGGCAGGGTATGGCAGAGTATTGGCAGGGTATGGCAGAGTATTGGCAGAGTATTGGCAGGGTATTGGCAGAGTATTGGCAGGGTATGGCAGAGTATGGCAGAGTATTGGCAGGGTATGGCAGAGTATTGGCAGGGTATGGCAGAGTATTGGCAGGGTATTGGCAAGGTATTGGCAGAGTATTGGCAGGGTATTGGCAGGGTATTGGCAGAGTATTGGCAGGGTATTGGCAGAGTATTGGCAGAGTATTGGCAGGGTATGACAGAGTATTGGCAGGGTATGGCAGAGTATTGGCAGGGTATGGCAGAGTATTGGCAGAGTATTGGCAGGGTATGGCAGAGTATTGGCAGGGTATGGCAGAGTATTGGCAGGGTGTTGCAGAGTATGGAGGGATGGCTGCTGCCATCCGATCTCTCCCCTCCACTGTACAGATCTGTACACAGAGGGGAGACCGGCGTCATCCTGACGCCGGTTTGTTTACAAGTGATCGCTCCGTCATTTGACGGAGCAATCACATTGTAAACGGCCGACGGGTGCACCAAGATGGCCGCTGCTCCGGAGCTAGGCCGGAGCTGCGGCCATCGGGTGCACCAAGATGGCCGCCGCTCCGGAGCTAGGCCGAAGCCGCGGCCTTTCCTAAGGCCGCGGACGTCTCCGCAGATCGCAACGGGTAATTGCGGTAACGCCGCCCCAGTAATGGGAACGGCGTTACCGCGAGGGGACGAGTAATCAGTTCGATTACTCGTTACCCTCTAAAGTAACGGCGTTTACTTTAGCGGCGTTAGTTACAACACTGTTCCCAGGTGACATTAAATCTCTCAATTTTGTCACTAAGTTTTGCTACTATTTGCTCTTGGGCTATAATCCAGGATACTTTCCTCCTGCAAGCCTGGAAGGAAACGGTGGGCCTCTCCCAGGCCTTATCTATTGTAATTTTAGCTCCTAACAAAATAAAGAAAGAGAGGGCCTGTAAGTGCTTAGGTAGGTTAGGGATATTGTAATTAAGTAGTGCTATGTTAGGGTTAGGAGTTACCGTTTTGTTTGTTAAAGAGCTAATAGTTCGAAAGGTCCACCAAATATGTAGCATTGTGCCCTCAAGCTCACATCCTCTGAAGCATAATGGCGAGGTCCCTGGGTAAATTAATGCTAGTCTGGAGGGAACATAATACCACCTGGTCAAAACCTTTAGACTGGCTTCTATAAAAGAAATATTGCAAATACCTTTATAAGAGCGTATCGAGGACCGGAAACCATTCTGGTATAGTCCACGTTCTGCTCTTGTTCTCCTCCCAGGCCCGAGCATAAGTCGGCTTTTCCAAATTTGTCAGTAGAGCTGTGTAAATCAAGGAGATGCCTCCTCTCTGACCCATAGTATTGGAGCACAAGTGCACATAAGGGGTTATTGTGGGAGGTTCCGTTTTGTAAAGTTCGCATTATGGAATATATGAGCTAGTGGTCAGGGAGTGTTGTGTGTATAGCCTAGAGCATAGTGCAATGGAGTGAGAGAGGGTGGAGGGTGGAGTATTTGGGTCACACCATAGGAGAAAATCAATGGTATTGAGGGGGATTGCTTTCCTTTCCATGGAGAGCCAGTCAGGTTTTGGGCCCATTGAAATTTGTGATAATTGCGCAGCCTGGTAGTATCCCCAGAGGTCCGGTAGCCCCAGACCGCCCTGTAATTTCAGGCGAAGAAGGGTTCTTGATGGGCACCTATACCCCTTGCTACCCCAGACAAAGCGTATTACTTGTGACTGAAATTTACTGAGGAATCGCTTTGTGAGTGGGATTGGCAGAGAGCAGAATAAATATGAAAGACAGGGAAGGAGCGACAACTTCACTGCATGCACCCTGCCCAGCCAGGACAGACCACATCTAGACCCCTTTTCCAATTCGCCCCTACATTTGAGAATCATAGGGGGATAGTTTGCTTTAGAAAGGTTATTGATATCCGGTGTTAGATTGATCCCTAGGTAAGGAATCGCTGCAGGTGCCCAGGAAAAGTCAAAGTTGCTTGCAAGTGGTGTAAGCAGGTCAGGAGGAACAGTTATATTTAATGCTGTTGATTTATTCATATTGACCCTCAGGCCAGAAATGTCGCTGAATGTTCTCAGTACTTTGTAAACCCCAGGGGTGGAAATTAGAGGAGAGGTTATATAGAGGAGGAGGTCATCTGCGTAAAGCGCACATTTGTGTTCCTGGTCCCCTCAAGCTACCCCCTTAATGTCGGGATTCGATCTAATTGCTATGGCCAGAGTTTCGACCATTGCAAAGAGGAGGGGGGAGAGTGGGCATCCCTGTCTGGTACCCCTGCCTATAGGGAACAAGGCCGAGTATCTGCCCATCAGGCGTACCTGAGCTCATGGGTTTGAGTAAAGCGATTGGATTAGGTTTAGAAAGTATGGGCCAATGCCCCATCTCCGTAGGATATCAGACAGGTATGCCCAGTCAATTGAATCGAAGGCCTTGTGTAGGTCAATCGAGAGGATGAAGCCTTTCTGAGGGGGGCCCCCTTCCCATTGGGACTTAAGGAGTGAGATGACATTGATGGTTCGTCGAATCTGATCTGTGCCTTGTCTCCCAGGGATAAAACCCACCTGATCTCTATGAATATATAATAGAATGAAGCTCGCTACCCTGTTAGCTAGTATCTTTGTCATAATTTTGATATTGTTGTTTATCAGAGAGATCGGACGATAATTCCCTACCTCACTTGTATCCTTCCTTGGTTTGGGTATTACCGAAATATATGCTGAGTTTAGGTCTGCCCCCAAAGGGGTACCCTCCCTAAGGGAGTTGAATAATCTTGTTAAGTGTGGGGTCAGGCAGGATCTACATTTTTTGTAGTAACCAGTGGAAAAACCATCTGGTCCAGGTGAAGAACCTACTTTCAAAGATTTGATTGTGTCTAGTACCTCTTCTTGGGTGAACGGGCTCTCAAGGAGGTCCTTGTGGTCTTTAGTCAAAGCGGGCAGTGAGAGGGAGTCTAGAAACCTATTCTGTGTCGGTCGGGAGGGTGGGAGGTTTGATTAAGTTTGGAATAGAACTGAAGGAAGACTTCCATGATCTTGGCTGGATTCTGGGTCAGATCTCTCAGGGATGATCTAATTTGCGGGAATGCTAGGAAGCAGGATTTGGGAATAAGGTTAACAGCCAGTCTTGAAAACCAATCCTATCCTTTTGTTGAGTAGAATTTCGCCCCTGTCCACCTGAGGTGCCTTTCAGCAGCCGTTGTCAGGTTCAGGTTAAGGAGGGCCCGGGCTTTGTCTAAATTAGCTAGAGCCTCTGGCGTGGGGTGTTGTTTGTGTGACTTTGCTAGAGATCGGAAATCCTCAGTTCGTTTTATTGTGTCAGTTCTATGTTCCGCTCTAAGTTTAGATGTCAATTGCATAATTTTCCCCCTGATAATGGACTTATGAGCCGCCCAAACGGTCGCAGGAGAGACGTTGCTCGTCAAATTTATACAGAAGTATTCCTTTATGGCCTCCTCTAATACGGTACAGGGGAGCAAGCAGACCCTGTACGGGGTGAGATCTAGAACCCAAAATATAGTGCAGGGAATAACCTCCTGCAGCGTGTTGAGATACTCTTCCATGCAGCAGATACTGTAGGCCCTACTGACCGCACAGAAGAATCATAAAAAAGGAGAGTCCGCCTAGACAGTAAATTTTTACCATCTTGATGCCCATTAGGCATCCCTCAGGTGATACGACCTAGTCCCTACTGAGGGGTCAACAAGGGGTCAGTGCAGATAAGGGGTCAGTTCCAAAATGGGGACATCAAGAGGGGAGGGGTAATGGGAAACCCCAAAAGGCATCCGGAGGCAGAGAGTGGGGAATAGGAAAGACCCGGATCAGAGCCCTGATCCTTGAAAGGAGCCTGTACATCATGGCGGGAGATTTTCTTTGGATCGTGTGGAGCTTTGTTTCAGCCAGGTGGGTTGCAGCGGGCTTGCTGGTGGCGGTCTCTTCGTAGATGAGGGGGTGCCCCTGACTGTCTGGGTGGAGGATGGATCCTGTGTGATCAAGCCCAGTTGAAGCAGAAGGCGTTCTCCCTCTGCAAATCAGGAGAAGCTGTGACTTTTGTTTCTGTAGGAGAAGTTCAGGCGGAGAGGGAATGACCATCTATATGTGATTTCTTTTTCAATCAGAAGTTGGAGTAACGTTTTAAGAGAACGTCTTTTCTGTACCGTTTACGGTGATAGGTCTGAGGAATTTTGAATTTTGTGTCCAAGCAACTCAAGATTGTCAGAACCCCTGGACCTCTTCATCACCTCCTCCTTAAATGAGTAGAAATGGGGCTTCACAATGATGTCTCTGGGGAGGCCATCTGATCGGGGGGGGGGGGGGGGGTTGCAGGGCTCTGTGAGCTTTGTCAAGCTCCAGGCTGTGTTCTGCAATATCTGGGATAAGGCCCTTTATCAGAGATTTCACGCATGTACATCCTTCTCAGATTCGGGGAACCCCCGGATTCTGAAGTTATAACGTCTCGATCTGTTCTCGAGATCGTCGATCTTTGCAAAAAGCTGTTTCAAGTTGATCCTGCATATATTGAATCCTGGCTGAGTTCTGATTAATCCGTGATCAGCTTTCTTTTCAATCGTGTCCATTCTCCTCCCTAATTGCTGCAGATCAGCATGGATGGATGAGGTTATTTGAGCCGCATTTAAGGCTAAACTTTTCAAAAGTAATTGGGCGAAAGCTTCCTTCATGGAAGGGAAGTCATTGGGGACAGGGGTGACAGCATTTGCCCCACTCACAAAAACAAGTAGGCCTGTGTGCGGATCCAGCATGGGGGTGGTGGGGAGGCCAGAGCTCAACCTGCCCAGCAGGGACTCCGCTGAGGCCGGAGATGTGGTCAGGGGCAGGGGTGGGAAGGCAGTACCTGGAGAATATGGCGGTATCAAGTCCTGGTCAGCGATAGATTCATCTGTGTCCTCTGTGCTGTATGTGCCTTGTGGAGCTGCCGCCATCTTGGCATAGCTGACTGTAACGGCCGCCGCGGACATCTGGCTCGCGAGGTTCCTCCTGGCTTGCGCCGTTGTCAGCTGAGGGATCCCAGAGCTCCGGTGGCTATTAGTGGGCCGTGGTGGAGCGGAGCTCTAGTAGCCAGCGGCCATCTTGGGAGCTGCCGCGCATGCGCCTTCTGTATTTCTCCTTTAATGTCTAACCCAACCAATAAACTGGTAAATGGAGTGGAGATGCTACAGAGCCTTGCAGCACAGAGAAGGTGACTATGAGGGACAGAGTGTTCTCATAATTTACCACTGTAGCACCCTGGTGTTTAGGCAGGGTTGCTAGTAAATTTAGTTTTGCCAGGCGGTAGTTACCCTGGTTAATTGTTAGTAGATCCATTGATTCCTCTCTAATTCTGGACTTACTGTACCTTCTCTCTTCTGTCGCTAGGTGGCGTTATGCCAGTGGCATTAGATAGACAATGGCTTAGCAAGGTCAAGCTACAAATGGATGGGGTGTCTCAGCCAATTGGCAGGGGGGTTCTTTAGTCCCTTGGCCTGCTGGGAGAGCCTATTTATTTGGGTGGAGTCAGGTGATCAGTGTTCTGTGCCACCTGGACAGCTGTCTGGGTGGACGTGTGTTATGCTGCCCCGGGCTGCCATAAGCCTGAGGCCTATCCCGGGACATCTGGCTGCTAGGCTGTCTGTGGGCCTATCAAGAAGCAAGAGAAGCAGCGCAGGGTTGGGACTGCAGGATTGGAGTCCAACCAACAGCAACGGTTCAGCCGGATGGGGAACCAGTTGAGGTCAGAGGTAGAGGGGAAGCTGTCACCACTAAGGAACCATCCACCTTGTTACCGGAGACTACAGTGAGTAAGCTGGAGTACCAGAGCAGTCTTCTCACCAGCCAGGGACAGTGAAGAAGTGGGAAAACTTCAGCAAGTGCCAAGCCAGGGACCCAGCGGGACAGCAGAGGTGACGCTTAAGTAGCATCAGTGAGTGCCTAGCCAGGGACATAGCGGGTCAGCAGGGGGTGACGCTTGAAGAGTATCTGTGCGTGCCAAGCCAGGGACTCAGCAGGGAAGCGGGGGTGACGCTTGAGGAAGATACTGAGTTATGGAAGTAGAAGAGCTCAGGGGATCCAGTGGCGATTGGGTCTGAGAAAAGGTAGGATGTGAGGAAAACTCTTCTGTGTTACCAATAGTTAAATATATGACTGTTATAAGATTTGTTACCATAGAAGACAGCGGTCCTACCTATACAGAAGTGGTGTCCGGCTGGAGGCCTTCCACTGTATAGCTGTCTACCTACAGAAGTCTCAAATTTTTTTTTTAAAAGTCAGCAGCTACTAATAGCTGCTGACTTTTAATAATCGGATAATTTACCTGTCCCAGGGTCCAGCGATGCGGGGGAACAAAGCCCCCCCTCGTTCCCCGCTCCGCTCGCGGCGCCGGCATTCTTACTGTGGGCACCCCGCTGTGGCTTCATAGCCGGGCACCAACTGCGCATGCGCGAGCGGCGCCACGTGTCGTGATACGCCGCACAGTCATTTGGGACCTGTCACGTGTCCCAGATGACTGACTGCGCCAAGGGGAAGTGATGTCAGTGCCCAGGCACTGAAGGAGACAGACTACGAGGGACCCCCTAGCAACAGGCATTTCGAGGTGAGTTGAAATAATTTTTTTTTCCAATAATTTATTTTTTTATATTTTTAGGAATTTTAAGCTATTTTTAATTTTTTGGGGGAAACACCACTTTAAAGTGGGGTTGCACCCAAAAAAAATAAAAAATCATTAATGTTCCTAAAAAAATAATAAAAAAAAAATTTGGAATTTCTTTTTTAACTCACCTCTAAATGGCTGTTGCTAGGGGGTCCCTCGTAGTCTGCCTCCTTCAGTGCCTGGGCTGGTGACATCACTTCCCCTCGGCGCAGGAAGGGCTCAGCTCTGCCCCCTCCCTCTTGTCGATCATCTGGGACACGTGACAGGTCCCAGATGCTTGCGCGGCCACTCACGGAGCACGGTGCCACTCGCGCATGCACAGTGGGTGCCCGGCTGTGAAGCCACAGCCAGGCGCCCACAGTTACAATGTCGGTGCCGCCGAACGGAGGGGGAGGCGAGCAGGGCTTTGATCTCCCGCATCGCTGGAATCTGGGACAGGGAATTGTCTGATTATTAAAAGTCAGCAGCTGCAGTATTTGTGACTTAATTTTTTTTTTTTAAATGGCAACACCACTTTAAGCGTGTCCTGGCCCTAAACCCTCTCTCCCACAGTTCCTCTTCAAGAGACAATAAATCTCTTTGCATCCAAAAAGTGTCTGGCACCCATCACTTCCACTTGTATTGCACCCACCATGCCTTGTAACCCACTCTACCAAGAAGGATGTCAGCTCTCCCTGACTATGGAGGTCACCATTAGGCCTCTAGAGGTCCGGGATCTCGCTACACCACTTACGTGCAAACTCTCCCATAACCTCCTGAGCCTCAAAAACAAATAGAATTAACCAACACACTCAAAAACCTTTGATATCTGTTAGATGCACTCTTATGATCCTGTAAGTGGGTGCACTGGGCTGTGGAGGGGGTGGGAGCGGCCGGCTCAGGCTCTCAGGCTCTCATCGGCTCACTGAGAGGCTGAGCCGGGGTGCCGATCAAGGCATGTAGGTGGATCCTGACCATATGGTCATGATCTTTCCAGAGCCTGGACCGGCTCTGTGACAAGCTTTAGTCCTCTGCTGAAAACAGGTCACAGGAGTGCAGAATAGACGGGAATACACAGGAGAAGTACAGCCAAATTAGTTTTTGGCTGTATTTCTTTTTTATATTTAAAGTATTTTTATTGGACAAAACTTTCATACATCGTAAAGATAGTTATACTTGGCAGAGTATGATACATTCAATCATGAAACAGTCCAGTTTAACCGCATTCATTTGAGGTCAAATAAAGTGGCTTATTAAAACCGTTGAAGAGAACAGGAAAGGTATAAAGATAAACCATTTATTGGTGTACTCAATATATAAGGTCAGGACTATCAGGGAGTCTATAACTAATAGATTAACAGCAAGGGGAATAACTAGACCCCGGGAGGTGGTCGTTGGATGGCCCGAGAGGTCCCATACACACCACCCCTTTGGGAACTCTCTGTGGGTATGTACAGAACCCCCCCCCCCCCCCCCCGTAGCCCACGACCACTCCCTTAGTTGAGGTCAATATGGATCGAATGGAAAGGCTATAAAAGCGGAGACTTCCATGTCAAAGAGTAAATCTATGGTGGTTGAATGTCAACTGCATAATAGTGAGAATGGGTCCCTGCTTACAGCCTGACCAATAACCACTAAAACATCCCCTGTAGGGGTAACTTCAGGTCTTTCTGCACGATAGGTGAGCGAGGGACTAGGTTGTCCCAGAAAGGAGGGAGAAGAAACGTGTGAAAGGAAAGGAGTTAAGTACAGGATGGGGTCAGGGGGGGAGGGAGCATTCCTGGTTCCAGTCTCCATTCCGGGAAGGAAAGGTATATTATAGAATGTAGCCCAAGGTTCCCAGGTGGCATTAAATCTCTCAATTTTGTCACTAAGTTTTGCTACTATTTGCTCTTGGGCCATAATCCAGCATGGGGGTGGTGGGGAGGCCAGAGCTCAACCTGCCCAGCAGGGACTCCGTGGAGGCCGGAGATGTGGCCAGGGGCAGGGGTGGGAAGGCAGTACCTGGGGAATGTGGCGGTATCAAGTCCTGGTCAGCGATAGATTTGTCTGTGTCCTCCATGCTGTATGTGCCTTGTGGAGCTGCTGCCATCTTGGCATAGCTGACCGGAATGGCCGCCGCGGACATCTGGCTCGTGAGGTTCCTCCCAGCTTGTGCCGTTGTCAGCTGAGGGATCCCAGAGGTCTCCCTCGCTTATTGGTCCCGGTGTTAGGCTTGAGGGACCGCTCTGAGAGCTCCGGTGGCTATTAGTGGGCCGTGGTGGAGCAGAGCTCTAGTAGTCAGCAGCCATCTTGGGAGCTGCCGCGCATGCGCCTTCTGTACTTCTCCTTTAATGTCTAACCCAACCAATAAACTGGTAAATGGAGTGGAGATGCTACAGAGCCTTGCGGCACAGAGAAGGTGACTATGAGGGACAGAGTGTTCTCCTAATTTATCACTGCAGCACCCTGGTGTTTAGGCAGGTTTTCTAGTAAATTTCGTTTTGCCAGGCGGTAGTTGCCCTGGTTAATTGTTAGTAGATCAATTGATTCCTCTCTAATTCTGGACTTACTGTACCTCTCTTCTGTCGCTAGGTGGCGCTATGCCGGTGGCATTAGATAGACAAGGGCTTAGCAAGGTCAAGTTACAAATGGATGGGGTGTCTCAGCCAATTGGCAGAGGGTTTCTTTAGTCCCTTGGCCTGCTGGGAGAGCCTATTTATTTTGGAGCATCAGTGTGCCTAGCCAGGGACATAGCGGGTCAGTAGGGGTGATGCTTGAAGAGTATCTGTGAGTGCCAAGCCAGGGACCCAGCAGGGAAGCGGGGATGACGCTTGAGGAAGATACTGAGTTATGGAAGTAGAAGAGCTCAGGGGCAGCAGCCGACCTCGTCCATAGCCCGAATCCATGATACGTATGGCACAGTGCTGGTTGACCCCCTGGCCATAAATACTCTTTCAGCAAAACTTTGCCTCCTACTACTATAAATGCCTTTACTCCTCCAAAGTGGATTATTCTGGGGCAGAATTAAATCTATTCCTGGACCAGGTTACCATTCCCACCCTTTCAGATGATGCCCGCGAGGCCCTTGATGGTTCTATAACAGTGGAAGATGTCCAACAAGCCCTCAGTGATTTACAGACGGGATCCCTCCTGAATTCTACAAGCAGTACGCGGAACAATTAACACCCAAACTGCATGCTATCTATTGGTGATAGAGCGGTGCATACTGCACTGTGCCCGGCGCCCTTTTTTAAAGGGACTTTTAAATAATTTTTTTTTTTTTTTTTTTAACTTTTTTTTTTTATTTTATTTTTTTATTTTTTTAACTGCAAGGAGGGGGGGGCGGCGCCCGGGCGCCCCCTATGGACGGGCCGCCTCTGCGTCATACCCAAACCAGGCAAGGACCCGAGCTGTGTACCTCTTATCGGCCTATATCCCTGCTCAATGCTGACGCCAAGGTCCTCACTAAGGTATTGGCGTGGAGATTGAACACGGTCATACTCACCCAGGTCAACAAGGACCAATCTAGCTTTATGCCAGAGAAGGACACTGATTTTGGAGACACAGTTCTGGGTTCTGCAAAACACTTGACCCCGACGGTTGCAGTGGCCTCCCTGGATGCAGAGAAAGCATTTGACTCAGTAGAGTGGGAATATCTATGGGAGGTCCTGCTCCGTTTTGGATTTGGTCCTAAATTCATTACCTGGTTAAAAGCTTTATACAAGTCCCCACGAGCTAGAATACGCACAGGGTCAGTTCTCTCGCCCTCTTTTTGTCTCCAGAGGGGAACAAGGCAGGGCTGCCCACTTTCCCCTGTGCTCTTTGCGCTGGCTATAGAGCCCATGGCGATCCTGCTATGAGCGGCTCCTGCTGTCTGCGGGATTTCCATGGGATCAGTGGAAGAAAAAATGTCCATATACGCTGACGATACCCTTTTATATCTTAGAAATATCGACTTTCCCTCCGGGAAGCTCTTTCACTTTTAAATTCTTTTGGCAGGTACTCGGGCGTCTGTATTAATTGGGGAATATCGGTCCAATTTGCGCTGCACCCCTCTGGAGACAAGCTACTGGTAAACACCCCATTACAAATAGTATCTACATTTAAATACCTGGGGGTGGTTATACACAGAGAAATTTCCCAATTCATCCCTTTAAATCTTGAACCCGTGCTATCCTCCCTGACTCGGAAATGCTCCGCCTGGAGGTCCCTACCCCTTACCCTGGCCAGTAGGGTTAACCTTATAAAAATGTCGATACTCCCCAAATTTGTATACCTATTTAGGCAGACCCCGATCTCCATCCCACTCTCGTTCTTCCAGAAATTGAATAGCCTATTGACATCCTTTGTCTGGAATGGGAGCACACCCAGAATAGCACAAACCACGCTTCAACTTCCTATCTCCTTGGGTGGCCTAGCGATGCCCTGTTTTGTCAAATACTACTGGGCTGCGGTATTGGTGACAGTCCGATGGTGGCTATCTGGCGAACCTGTGAACCCCGCAGCCACATTGGAAGCGGTACTGCTGGGCTCCTACTCTGAACTCAGGAACTTGATTCATAGGGGCCCTCGCTCTAGCCCTGACATTACCCCGTCCATGCAAACTACGCTAAAGGTATGGGATACAGTAAGGACTAAGATAGAGAAATCTAACACCTAGTCACCACACACTCCGCTTTGGGGGAATCCGAGATTACCACATTTTGGATCCATCCCAGACCCAGTGATATGGGCCCGGTATGGTTTTAAAACATTAGCAGATATAGTCTCCCGGAACGGAATGCGGACATTCAACAACTTAAAGGAGGAGCGAACCTTGCCTAACTTTATGTTTCCCCATCCTATTGGCCTAGAAGCTAATGTGATTGAACGTATGCTGAATGGGGCTGGAGATCTGAAACCTCTCTCGGCCCTGTATGCTGAATTTGTTGGCATGGATATCTCTGTTGTCTCCCGGCTGTTTGACAAATGGCAGGCGGACATACCTACCTTGGCTGATGATGATTGGGAGGAGGGCATCCAGCAGTACCTCCCCCGCATGATCTCGGCAAGAGATAGGTACACCCAACTCAGATTCCTCCATTGTGTCTACTATTCACTAGAACGCCTAGCTAAAATATACCCCCATAGGAGTGCCCTCTTCCCTAGATGTAACTCAGAGACGGGTTCCTTCTTTCATGTTACATGGTCCTGCCAGCATGTCCAACTGTTCTGGAAGGGGGTTGTGGCTGACATTAACGCCATAGGCAAACTCCGGGTCCCATGCGACCCATTTCCACTACTACTGGGTATAGTGGACAACTTAGAGACTACAAAAGCCAAGAAACAATTTGTATTCTACACAGCATTCTACGCGCGGAAAGCGATCCTCCTAAAATGGAAGGATCCTGCCCCACCTGCAGTGCAACAATGGAGGGCCCTGGTGGATGCAGCTCTGCCACTCTACAAGCTAACCTACGTAGGACGTAACTGTCCCAAGAAATTTGAAAAAATCTGGGCAATGTGGGTTAAAGAACAACAGGTCCAGGTGGACTGAGCTCTGATGAGAGAGGAGTCCACTCGGCGAGCTACTGGATTGTAGGGATGGAATACTCCCCGTCTCTCTCTGACCCCCCTTCGCAAGTGTCTATCTTTCACTAGCAACCCTGACCATTGGGGTGGTATAACCCCATGATACCCCTCTGCTAACGTTATAGGTGATTACTATACTATACCCATGGCTATCACAAGGGATTTTCAAAGCGCCCTCTACAGCGATAGAGAGGCATGGTACTTACTAAACTAACGTATAATGTCATACGTTCTGATGTAATAGGGGTTAAATCCCCTTGTTCTGATATTATAGTGTATTGCAATATACCGAATTGTTTAATTCCTCTGTATATCAACTCTGCTGTACTCTGCTAACTGAAGATTGCTAAGATTGTACCACTGTTTTTTCTTTCTTTTGTGTTTTTTTTTTCAAAATAAATAAACTTTATGTTAAAAAAAAAAAGAAGAGCTCAGGGGATTCAGTGGCAATTTGGTCTGAGAGTCTGATGAGAGGCTGGGAGCTCTGTTAGTGAATACCTACAGTGAGAGACTGTAGGGTGCGAGGAAAACTCTTCTGTGTTACCAATAGTTAAATACAACTACCGTTAGTGACTGATTTGTTACCATAGAAGACAGCGGTCCTACCTATACAGAAGTGGTGTCCGGCTGGAGGCCTTCCACTGTATAGCTGTCTACCTACAGAAGTCTCAAATTCTGCCAATTGTCATTCCATCTACTTAAAGTGGGGTGCCCCTTAAAAAAACATTTTTTAAAAGTCAGCAGCTACAAATAGCTGCTGACGTTTAATAATCGGATAATTTACCTGTCCCAGGGTCCAGCGATGCGGGGGAACAAAGCCCCCCCTCGTTCCCCGCTCCGCTCGCATGCTCAGATCACATTACGACCAAAGCTATTGGCTACTAGCCTCTACGTAGTCCCGGCGCCGGCATTCTTACTGTGGGCACCCCGCTGTGGCTTCACAGCCGGGCACCAACTGCGCATGCGCGAGCGGCGCCACGTGTCGTGATACGCCGCACAGTCATCTGGGACCTGTCACGTGTCCCAGATGACTGACTGCGCCAAGGGGAAGTGATGTCAGTGCCCGGGCACTGAAGGAGGCAGACTACGAGGGACCCCCTAGCAACAGGCATTTCGAGGTGAGTTGAAATAATATTTTTTTTCTATTTTTTTTTTTTATATTATTAGGAATTTAAGCTATTTTTTATTTTTTGGGGGAAACACCACTTTAAAGTGGGGTTGCACCCAAAAAAAATAAAAAAAACATTAATGTTCCTAAAAAAAATAAAAAAATAAAACATTTGGAAAAAAATTTTTTTTTAACTCACCTCTAAATGGCTGTTGCTAGGGGGTCCCTCGTAGTCTGCCTCCTTCAGTGCCTGGGTTGGTGACATCACTTCCCTTCAGCGCAGGAAGGGCTCAGCTCTGCCCCCTCCCTCTTGTCAATCATCTGGGACAGGTCCCAGATGATTGCTCGGCCACTCACGGCGCGCGGTGCCGCTCGCCCATGCACAGTGGGTGCCCGGCTGCGAAGCCACAAATGGGCGCCCACATTTACAATGCCGGCGCCGCAGAACGGAGGGGGACATGAGCGGGGCTTCGATCCCCTGCATCGTTGGACCCTGGGACAGGTAAGTGTCCAATTATTAAAAGTCAACAGCTGCAGTATTTGTAGCTGCTGACTTTAAATTTTTTTTTGTAAATGGCAACACCACTTTAAGCGTGTCCTGGCCCTAAACCCTCTCTCCCACAGTTCCTCTTCAAGAGACAATAAATCTCTTTTCATCCAAAAAGTGTCTGGCACCCATCACTTCCACTTGTATTGCACCCACCATGCCTTGTAACCCACTCTACCAAGAAGGTTGTCAGCTCTTCCTGACTATGGAGGTCACCATTAGGCCTCTAGAGGTCCAGGACCTCGCTACACCACTTACGTGCAAACTCTCCCATAACCTCCTGAGCCTCAAAAACAAATATAATTAACCAACACACTCAAAAACCTTTGATATCTGTTAGATGCACTTATGATCCTGTAAGTGGGTACACTGGGCTGTGGAGGGGGTGGGAGCGGCCGGCTCAGGCTCTCATTGGCTCACTGAGAGGCTGAGCCGGGTGCCGGTCCAGGCATGTGGGTGAATCCTGACCATATGGTCGTGATCTTTCCCGAGCCTGGACCAGCTTTGTGACAAGCTTTAGTCCTCTGCTGAAAACGGGTCACAGGAGTGCAGAATAGACTGCACTCCTGTGATCCACAGGAGAAGTACAGCCAAACGAACATTGGCTGTACTTCTCCTTTATATTTAAAGTATTTTTATTGGACAAAACTTTCATACATCGTAAAGATAGTTATACTTGGCAGAGTATGATACATTAAATCATGAAACAGTCCAGTTTAACCACATTCATTTGAGGTCAAATAAATTGGCTTATTAAAACTGTTGAAGAGAACAAGAAAGGTATTTTATTGGTGTACTCAATATATAAGGTCAGGACTGTCATGGAGTCTATAACTAAAAGATTAACAGCAAGGGGAATAACTAGACCCTGGGAGGTGGTCGTCTCATACACACCACCCCTTTGGGAACTCTCTGTGGGTATGTACAGAGCCCCCCCGGTGCCCACGACCACTCCCTTAGTTGAGGTCAATATTAATCGAATGGAAAGGCTATAAAAGCGGAGCCTTCCATGTCAAAGAGTAAATCCATGGTGGTTGAATGTCAACTGCATAATAGTGAGAATGGGTCCCTGCTGACAGCCCAACCAATAACCACTAAAACATCCCCCGTAGGGGTAACTTCAGGTCTTTCTGCACGATAGGTGAGCGAGGGACTAGGTTGTCCCAGAAAGGAGGGAGAAGAAACATGTGAAAGGAAAGTAGTTAAGTACAGGACGGGGTCAGGGAGGGGAGGGAGCATTCCTGGATCCAGTCTCCATTCCGGGAAGGAAAGGTATATTATAGAATGTAGCCCAAGGTTCCCAGGTGGCATTAAATCTCTCAATTTTGTCACTAAGTTTTGCTACTATTTGCTCTTGGGCCATAATCCAGGATACTTTCCTCCTGCAACCCTGGAAGGAAACGGTGGGCCTGTGTGCCGATCCAGCATGGGGGTGGTGGGGAGGTCAGAGCTCAATCTGCCCGGCAGGGACTCCGTGGAGGCCGGAGATGTGGCCAGGGGCTGGGGCAGGAAGGCAGTACCTGGGGAATGTGGTGGTATCAAGTCCTGGTCAGCAAAAGATTTGTCTGTGTCCTCCGTGCTGTATGTGCCTTGTGAAGCCGCCGCCATCTTGGCATAGCTGACCGGAACGGCCACCGCGGACCTCTGGCTCGTAAGGTTCCTCCCGGCTTGCGCCATTGTCAGCTGAGGGTTCCCGGAGGTCTCCCCCGCTTATTGGTCCCGGTGTTAGGCTTGAGGGAACGCTCTGAGAGCTCCAGTGGCTATTAGTGGGCCGTGGTGGAGCGGAGCTCTAGTAGCCAGCGGCCATCTTAGGAGCTGCCGCGCACCCTGGTGTTTAGTAAATTTAGTTTTGCCAGGCGGTAGTTGCCCTGGTTAATTGTTAGTAGATCCATTGATTCCTCTCTAATTCTGGACTTATTGTACCTTCTCTCTTCTGTCGCTAGGTGGCATTATGCTGGTGGCATTAGATAGACAAGGGCTTAGCAAGGTCAAGCTACAAATGGATGGGGTGTCTCAGCCAATTGGCAGAGGGTTTCTTTAGTCCCTTGGTCTTCTGGGAGAGCCTATTTATTTGGGTGGAGCCGGGTGATCTGTGTTCTGTGCCACCTGGACAGCTGTCTGGGTGGACGTGTGTTATGCTGCCCCGGGCTGCCGTAAGCCTGAGGCCTATCCTGGGGACATTTGGCTGCTAGTCTGTCTGCGGGCCTATCCAGAAGCAGGAGAAGCAGTGCAGGGATGGGACTGCAGGATTGGAGTCCAACCGAGAGTAATGGTTCAGCCGGACGGGGAACCAGTTGTGGTCAGAGGTAGAAGTGAAGCTGTCGCCATTAAGGAACCATCCACCTTGTTACCGGAGACTACAGTCAGTAAGCTGGAACCAGTACCAGAGAAGTCTACTCACCAGCCAGGGATGGTGAAGAAGTGGGAAAACATCAGTAAGTGCCAAGCCAGGGATCCAGCGGGACAGCAGAGGTGACGCTTGAGGAGCATCAGTGAGTACCTAGCCAGGGACATAGCGGGTCAGCAGGGGTGACGCTTGAAGAGTATCTGTGAGTCCCAAGCCAGGGACCCAGCAGGGAAGCGGGGGTGACGCTTGAGGAAGATACTGAGTTATGGAAGTAGAAGAGCTCAGGGGATCCAGTGGCGATTGGGTCTGAGAGTCTGATGTGAATCTGGGAGCTCAGCTAGCGAAGACCTACAGTGAGAGACTGTAGGATGCGAGGAAAACTCTTCTGTGTTACCAATAGTTAAATACAACTACCGTTAGTGACTGTTACAAGATTTGTTACCATAGAAGACAGCGGTCCTACCTATACAGAAGTGGTGTCCGGCTGGAGACCGTCCACTGTATAGCTGTCTACCTACAGAAGTCTCAAAGTCTGCCAATTGTCATTGCATCTACTTAAGCGTGTCCTGGCCCTAAACCCTCTCTCCCACAGTTCCTGTTCAAGAGACAATAAATCTCTTTGCATCCAAAAAGTGTCTGGCACCCATCACTTCCACTTGGATTGCACCCTTGTAACCCTGACTCTGGAGGTCAAAATTAGACCTCTAGAGGTACACCACTAATGTGCTAACTCTCCCATAACCTCCTGAGCCTCAAAAACAAATAGAATTAACCAACACACACTCAAAAACCTTTGATATCTGTTTGATGCGCTCTTCTGATCCTGTAAAGTATGATACACAGATATTCAAAAGCCAGACTGTGTGCAAAATGTCTACGTGTAAAGTATTCTGCAGATTTATGGAGCATGTGCTGGAAGAAGAAGTTTATGTGAGATCAAGGACACAATGCAAGATTAATGTTCAGAAGAAAAGAGTACATTTTTGGGAGATGGTGGAAGCTTTTTTTTCCTTTTTAACTATAATGGGTAGAGAGAGGACGTGAAATGAGATAGGGGATCTACAATAATGAAGAGAAATAGGATGTAAGGGGGGGAAATGAGTGGTTTCTTCTCTGTGTGCTAGCCTCTCTCACTGGCTCTGCACTATTATCGTATCTGATCAGAGCTCCTAGAAGTGTGACAAGGAATTTTGGACCAATCCTCAGACAATCTCATGCCAACTTCCACAGCAGTTTACCCAAAAGAAAACATCAGAGTCTCCTATATTTATTCATTACAGGTACCTATATAGTGCTGTCAATTTCCGCAGCGCTTGGCATATATATATTGTACATTCGCATCAGTCCCTGACCTGAAAGAGCTTACAATCTAATCTAATCTAGGTCACATTCATACATACACATACTAGGGTCAGTTAACCTACCAACATGTCTTTGGAGTGTGGAAGAAAGACAGATTACCCTAAGGAAACCTACACAATTGCAGGGAGAATACAAACTGCAGGCAGGTAAAGACATGGTTGGGATTGTAACCGATGACCCTAGTGCTACTAGCTGGAAGTGCTAACCACTTAATCACTGCGCTGCCCATGTAGTAGATCAGGTCTTACAACCAAAATAAATAGACAGTGTTTTTGCGCTAAAGTGCATCAGATATTAAAAATCATAAAAGTGAGTAGATGTGGTAAAAAACACTAGATCTCCAATCACATATAAAAACCATAAGAGAGATGCATGGATCAATAAATCAAACAATCAGTGAGTATAAAACGAGTCCGTCAGGTGGTTCATACAAGAGATAGTGTGATAGAAGTGACACCCATAGGAAAAGCTATATTAGTCTCTATAACACAGATATGTAAAGGTTCTTCCTTTCTCCAAACGTGAGGGGTGCTGGGTAGTGAGGGCCTGCTCATCAATGGTGCTCTCTAGCCTCTCACCTCTCTTAAGATCAAACTGGACATCTAAAGGAACAACTGTGGCAGTCTCCAGCTCTCCAATCCCCCGGATGGTTCCCAGTACAATCTGTCTCAAAGCAAGGCGGTCCCCAATCCGAATCTCCACTTCCCCACAGCCGTGTCACCAGAAATAGCCCTCCACTTGAAGGTATATAGGGTGTACCGCAATCCTGCAGTAATGGCTCACCCTCCGTGGGTGGTGAAATAATTGCCAAATGAGAAAAAGTGGTGAGAGGGACCCGATCGTGAAGTATATCGAACAAGTTTTATTTATAAAAAAGTAAATGCTTACATTAATAACAGCAGCTAGATGAGTGTGCGCGCGGTCTCCGTGTCAAACACTTCCGGTATCCTGACCAATCCCTACGCGTTACGTCACGTGACCTCGTGACTTCATCAGGGGTCTATTTCTGGTGACACGGCTGTGGGGAAGTGGAGATTCGGATTGGGGACCGCCTTGCTTTGAGACAGATTGTACTGGGAACCATCCGGGGATTGGAGAGCTGGAGACTGCCACAGTTGTTCCTTTAGATGTCCAGTTTGATCTTAAGAGAGGTGAGAGGCTAGAGAGCACCATTGATGAGCAGGCCCTCACTACCCAGCACCCCTCACGTTTGGAGAAAGGAAGAACCTTTACATATCTGTGTTATAGAGACTAATAGAGCTTTTCCTATGGGTGTCACTTCTATCACACTATCTCTTGTATGAACCACCTGACGGACTCGTTTTATACTCACTGATTGTTTGATTTATTGATCCATGCATCTCTCTTATGGTTTTTATATGTGATTGGAGATCTAGTGTTTTTTACCACATCTACTCACTTTTATGATTTTTAATATTGACTGTATATATATGAAGTGTTTATTTATTATTTATTTTTCACTGGATGTATATTTATGATTGATTCACTGCACTTAGTGTAATATCAGCCTCTGAGTCACGATCTAGTGACCACTGATTGGTTTTATTACACATTTATACAGCACTTTAATGTTTGATGCATTTATAGAGCACTTTAATATCTGATGCACTTTAGCGCAAAAACACTGTCTATTTATTTTGATTCACGGGTCAGCGTTTACTCTTAGTTTTTGCAGCTTGTTTTAGGACTTGTTCCACTTCTAACATCAGAACGCTCACATTTTAGATCACTTCTATTTATTATTTATATTTATTCATCTATTTTAGTATCTAGTTCATACACCAGCGCAAAGGACACCCACACTTATTTCTTTACAACCAAAATAAACACCCTTTTGTTCTACAAAATATCAGCCTACCAATGCACGACTGGTTTGTTCCAATTAGTTCTGAAGCTAATTTTAAGAAAAGCTCTCTCCCAAAAAACACATTTGTTCCTATGATCTTACCTCCCAGTCTCAGCACATTTGTTACACCCTGTACAACTTCACATCTCCTGTATTACACCTCCCTGATATCTTTTTGCTTCTACAAAAAAACGTCCCCTTTCTGATAAATATCCCCCCTTTCCATTTTTGTTCCATCTTTCCCCACATGTCATTTATTTCATCTTTTCCCATACTATAGGACTGATCCTTTCCCCCTCCATCAACAATACCTCCAATATATCAGTCCTGTTATCTGGCTTTATGTTCCACCATGACAATATCACCACACACATAGTCAACTGCCTACTTATATTCCAGTATTGCATAATCTCCATGTCTCCCCATTTTTAGCAAACTATTTTTCCCATATTTTTCTATCTTTGTTCCATAGAGAAGCCCGCAGGAAAAGCAAAAGAAATAAAGTGGACGGAGGGCTGGCATGACAGGGTTAAAAGTATAACCCTGTGGTGCATCAGGTGGGTTGTTGCAGGGGGATTGGGCCAGCAGGCAGGGGAGAGCGAGGGGGGAGGGTGGTAATTTTGGGGGAGTGGTTGTCCCTCCCCAGCTCAGTGCGGCCAGGGGGAACGAGATTGCAGGCAGCATGGCGGCAGTGGAGCAGCTATTTGCTCGGCTTAAGGCGGAGGCGGCGTCCAAAGGCACTGGGTGGCTTCAGGAGCGGCTGGCAGCGGCACTCGGGGAGGCAGAGACAGCACCCGGAGCGGCGGGGCGGGAGCATGTGAGAGCGCGGCGTTCTCAGCCGCCGGCCCGCTTCTCCCCTCCCCCACATACATCCCTCAGAGCGCAGCGGCAGCATGGCGGGGACGGTCGGGCTCCGTCCGGACCCCCCGTAAAGCGAGTAGCGGCATACGCGGCTGGGGGGCAGAGGAAGACACCACATGCGGGCAGAGGAGCGGCAGGCGGCAGCTCCGATGACCCGGGAGCGGCCGCCGGGCACGTGATAAGGAGAGGTGGCAGGAGATTAGGCCCGGTCCCTGGCTTACATGCAGCGGGGGCGGGGCTTCCACGCGGGAGAAGGTCTGCACAGGCCACTGGGCTTTCCAACACAGCAGCCAGCGGCCTGCACCTGAATGATGGAGGGACAAGGGAGGAACCGTGTGGCACAGGACGGCGCACGGAAGATTCCCACGCAAAAACCAGCAGAAAATCAAAAAGCGGATCGGGCGCGTTGAGAAGACGCAGAGAACAGCGCGGATCACCTGCCTGCAGTGACGCATCCAGCGATGGTCCATCAGCGGGTGAGGAAGCCATGGAGGTCGAACGGTCGGAGGGCGAGCTGTCGGCATCTGACCAGGAAGATCATCCGGAACGACCGGCAGTGATAGAGGCGGGAAGATCGGCTGGGGGGACCCCTTCCAGGCAGCCCGGTAAGTCCACAATTGCTTTATGTGTGGGGTTAGCAGTAGGGGGGGGGAGGCGGTATGGGGGGTGGGGTTAGCGGGGGTAGGCAGCCTGCTGCGGAGCGGTCGGCTGCGACCGCGTCCAACCCCCCGGCCGCGACGGTCTCGGACCTCGCCACGGCGGATTCAGGGTTGCAGGGTTTTTTAGAGGGGTTGAAGAAGCTGGTGAGCAAGTTTGAACCTGGGCGGGGGGGCACATGCTCGCCGGCGGCGGCATGGGTTCCTCCGGGGGGCGTTGGGGTAGCAAGTACAGGGGCGGTTCCGGCAGGGGTGACTGCCACACCTCCTGTGGAGCCGCCAGTACCCGCACCAGAGGCGGCGGTGGGGGCGGAGCAGGACACGGTACTCAAGGACAATGGGGAAAAAGGGGGCGATACTTCCAAAAAACAAGATTTGGTCAGGCTAGCGGATGCAGCGAAATGTGAGGTTTGCTTCGAGGGGACGCTCGGAGCACATCTGAAACAAGAGGTACGTGAGAAAATATGGAAAGGTGAGTACGTGGAGATTTTCGCGTTATTACCGCTGGAAAAATGTAATCTTGATAGGGTGAGACCTGAGGATCACAAGAAAGAGGACGAGGAGAAGAGGAGGTATAGGCTGATACCAAGGACCTTCTCGAACTGGTTACAGGCGTTCGCCATCCTGGCGAGCGTCATAGGGGAAAGGAACCCAGAACACTGCTCGGCGCTGTTCTGCTACTTAGACGCCGTGGGGGAAGCGTACAGAGTCTACAGGGGAACAGCATGGTTACGGTACGATGAGCAGTTTAGGCAGAGGAGGGCCATTCGGCCATCGCTGAAGTGGAACCACAAGGACATCAGCTTGTGGATGCGACTGATGACGGCGGTGAGACCAGCGAATCAGTTTTTTCCAGGGGGGGCCGGTGGCTCAACCAACCCCGGACAATCGGCCAATAAGAAAAAAGGGGTGTGTTGGCAATTTAATGAGGGCTCATGCAGGTTCGGATCACGAATCACGAATGCGCTGGTTGTGGAGGAGGGCATTCGTCGTCGCGATGCTCCAAACAAGGAAAAAATCGAACAGGTGAGTCTGGCAGTAAGGGGGAGAACGCCGGTGAAGGTGGAAAAGATGGCGCCTTTCCTCGATAGATACCCAGATAGGGGGGGCAGCGCGCTTGCTGGCCCTGGGGTTTAGGGAAGGTTTTAGGATACCGGCACGGATGTCAATTACTCCTCCGCCGTCGCGGAATTTGCGGTCGGCCTTACAACACCCAGAAGTAGTTTCAGAGAAACTGCGAAAGGAAGTGGCGCTGGGCCGCATGTGCGGCCCCTTTTCTTCCTTGCCACTTGCGGATTTAGTAGTGTCACCATTAGGGGTGGTACCAAAAAAAGAGCCCAATAAATTTAGGTTGATACATCATTTATCGTTCCCCAAGGGGGGTTCGGTAAATGATGCCATTGATCCGGATATGTGTGCGGTATCGTATACATCTTTCGATGCTGCAGTATTTTGGGTGCGGAAATATGGGCAAGGGGCGCAGATGGCAAAAGCCGACATCGAGTCGGCTTTTCGTTTGCTCCCGGTCCACCCGGAGAGTTTTCATTTACTAGGATGTATGTGGAAAGATGAGTACTACGTAGATCGTTGCCTACCCATGGGATGCTCTATATCCTGTGCTTTGTTCGAACAGTTTAGTTCATTCCTGGAATGGGTGGTCCGGGATGTCGCGGGACTCAATTCGATCATACATTACCTGGACGACTTTCTTTGCGTGGGACCGGCGGCATCGGAGGTATGTGCGGTACTGTTAGCCACGTTGGAACATGTTGCCGTTAAGTTCGGTGTACCCCTGGCACCAGAAAAGACAGAAGGCCCAACTACAGTGCTGAGTTTTCTGGGGATTATACTAGACTTGACGGCAATGGAGTGTAGGCTGCCTGAGGAGAAGCTGAAGGCATTGCAGGCGGAGATTCGGGGGATCATGGGATTGCGCAAGGTCCAACTTAGAACACTACAGTCACTGTTGGGTAAGTTGAACTTTGCGTGTCGCATACTGCCGATGGGAAGGGTATTTTTCCGGTTGTCGGCAAGTACCTCGGGGGTAACGTCTCCGAAGCACTATGTGCGCTTGGTGCGGGCACATAGGGAGGATCTGAGGGTGTGGCACGCGTTCCTGGCTAATTTCAACGGCAGGGCGCTGTGGATGACAGGGCCAGTGAGCAACTTCGATTTGGAGCTGTACACGGACGCGGCGGGATCGGGGGGTTACGGAGCATTTTTCCGAGGTAAGTGGAGCGCAGGGCCATGGCCAGAGTCCTGGCATGCTGCAGGGCTGGTAAAGAACATGCTGCTGCTGGAATTGTTTCCGGTGGTACTGGCGGTCGATCTCTGGGGGGAAGCCTTTAGGGACTTGAAGGTTAGGTTTCACGTGGACAACCTTGGGGTGGTGCAAGTGATCAACAAGGTGTCGGCAGCATCCCCGCCAGTGGTGAGGTTGCTGCGACACCTGGTTCTGAGATGCCTACAGCTTAACATATTCATTTACGCGGTGCATCTCCCGGGAGTAGAGAATGTGATTGCTGACGCATTGTCTCGCTTCCAGTGGGACAGGTTTCGGGAGCTGGCACCGGAAGCGGAGCAATGTGGGGTCCCATGTCCAGAGGGGTTATGGAGGATTGCCTCGGACGAGTATCTGGATGGATCAGACGGTCGGTGAGCGAGAATACATGGGCAGCATACAACAGGGTATGGCAGGAATGGGGAGACATGGTGCGGGAGGTAACAGAGGAAAGGGAAGAACAGGAGCTGAGGTTGTTGGTGCTTTATTTTGTTTCCAGAAATTTAGAAGCAGGAGTGTCGGTGTCCAGTTTAGACAAAAAGTTGGCTGGGTTGGCTTTTGGTTTCAAGTTACAGGGGCTACCTGACGCCACAAAAGATTTCTGGGTCAGACAGGCTTTGAAGGGTTATCGGCGAGGGAAGGTGAGTAAGGATTTGAGGCGTCCAGTGTCATTTGAGCTGCTAGGCAGGATATCGGCGCAGTTGGAGGTGGCGTGTTTGTCGGACTATGAGGTGGCTCTCTTCAAAGCGGCTTTTGCACTGGCATTTTTTGGGGCATTTAGGATCAGTGAGCTGGTCAGCCAGTCTAAAAAATCAAATGGGGGACTAGGGGTGGCTGAAGTTAGCTGTGGTCCGGATAAGTTGTCAATATGGGTGGGTAGGTCAAAAACAGATCAGCGGGGCAAAGGAAGGATGGTACAGGTTTTTTCACTTCCCGGATCTCCTTTGTGCCCAATAAAATTGGTAAGTGCTTTCTTAAAAATACGCCCGGGGGTAGAAGGTTCTTTATTGGTGCATCGAGACGGGGCCGCGTTGTCACGTTTTCAGTTTAATGCAGTCTTTCAAAAATGTTTAAAGGCGTTGGGTTTGGGGGATCAAAAGTTTTCATCTCATTCGTTCCGTATAGGGGCGGCTACTGAGGCGGTTAGGTGGGGACTGGATGAATCAGCGGTAAAAAGAATTGGGCGATGGGAATCTCGGAGGTTCAAATCGTACGTTCGCCCACACTTGGTATATGTCATCAGTGTTTTTAAGAGGAAAGGGAGATGTGTGGTTCATTGTTGCATGTTGTTTGGGGATGTTTGCTGTGATGGGGGTGTTTCTCTTCTTCTCTTTCAGGACGGAGCCAAAGACTGGTCTGGATTTTAGGCCACTCTTATGTATGTTGGGGGGCCAGGAGAGGTGATGCAAGACGGGAGGGGAGGCAATTGGGCATATCTAGAAGGGAGGCCCTTATTAAGTGGATGGGGGTGCCTGGAATGCTCTGGGGTAGGGCTGCCCGGGAAGTGCACAGATTTGCGCGGCTGGACAGACCGCCCGACGTACTAGTGTTACATGTGGGCGGTAACGACTTGGGCAGTAGGTCAATGTGGGACTTGGTGCAGGACATCAAATTCGACTTTTGGCGGCTGCGCATGGAGTTTCCTAAAATGCTCATAGTCTGGTCTGATATGGTAGGACGCACCACCTGGAGGTTTGCCAGGTCGGTGGAAAAAATTAACAGGGCCAGAAAAAAGGTCAACAGGGAGATTAGCAGATTTGTGGTCAGGAATGGGGGACTGGCTATCAGGCACCTGGAGCTGGAAGTGGACACCTGGCGGTACCTACGCAGTGATGGTGTTCATCTCAATGATGTTGGCATCGATCTGTGGTCTTTGGGCTTACAAGATGGTATCCAGAGAGCGTTGAGGGTTTGGCAGGGCACACAAGGGTAAGGTTTTTCCCTGGTGTGTGCTGTGGCGGGGGTTGGCCTTTGCGGATGAAGGAAGAAACCCCGGATGTTGAAGAGTTCGGGACCCATTGGTGGGAGGGGTCCCTTTTTGGTGGTATTCCAGATTACATTTTGAGCTGGAATTCATTAACGGGGGCATTGCGGTAAAAAATGTTCTCTGTTGTCTCTGGGCCAGAATGTCAGCCTGAGGCCGGTTTTTCAGTTTTATGGTACCGCAGTGCCAGAGTGGAGTGGTGGCAAGATTGGGTGGGGTTTTCTTCCTGCAAAAGGCCAACGGGAGTTATCTAACTGAGTGGGTGGTTATAATGGGTAATTTTATACAGTTATTTAAGTTTGTTTATAGTATTAATAAAAGATGGCTGCTTCGGCCAATGTTACTCCAGCTTGGTGTGGTCTCAGTTATTTTAGAATTAAGTGGTAATGGTAGGCTGGAGGGACGGGCAAAGCAGTTAGGTAATGGGTAGGGTACATCTTTTATACAATAGTCATGCGATAGTAGGAGCGGCGGGGACAGCTGCATATGGAGGAACTGATCTTTTAATATGCCTTCTGCAGCCGCTGAATGCCCGCTTCTTCTGCGGGCATTCATTGGCTGCAGAAAGAATATGTGAAGATCGATTCCAATCCTCCATATGCAGCTGTCCCCGCCGCTCCTACTATCCAACTTCTTTTACTGTTCCCGTTCTCTGTTCCTCCCAGTTCTCCCTGCTCCCTGGCTCCCCCTGCTCCCCCAATGCTCTCTGGTCCACATGCTTCCTGGCTCCCCCATGCTCTCCCCACTGTGCTATCCAGTACCCCCCAGTGCTCTGTCCTCCCTGGCTCCCCCACAGTGCACTCCCCCCACAGTGCTCTCTGGTCCCATGGTGCTCCCTGGCTCCCCCCATGCCCCCCCCACTGTGCTGTCCAGTCCCCCCCCCCCCTGCTCTCCAGCTCCCCCCCAGTGCTCAGTGCTCCCCCCCCCCCACAGTGCTCTCTGGTCCTGTGCTCCCTGGTTCCCCCCACTGTGCTCTCCAGCCCCCCAGAGCTCTCTGCTCCCCGTGCTCCCTAGCCCCTCCCAGTTCTACCTGCCCTCCCAGTGCGCTCTGCCCCCTGTGCTGTCCAGTCCCCCCCCCCCCCCCAGTGCTCTCTGCCCCCTGTGCAGTCCCCCACAGTGTTCTCTGCCCCTGTGCTGTTCAAACTCTGCCCCCCTGTGCTGTCCAGTCCCCCCCCCCCCCAGTGCTCTCTGCCCCCTGTGCTGTCCAGTCCCCCCCCCCAGTGCTCTCTGCCCCCTGTGCTGTCCAGTCCCCCCCCAGTGCTCTCTGCCCCCTGTGCTGTCCAGTCCCCCCCCCCCCAGTGCTCTCTGCCCCCTGTGCTGTCCAGTCCCCCCCCCCAGTGCTCTCTGCCCCCTGTGCTGTCCAGTCCCCCCCCCCCCCCAGTGCTCTCTGCCCTCCCTGGCTCCCCCCAACTGTGCTCTCCAGCCCCCCAGAGCTCTCTGCTCCCCCGTGCTCCCTAGCCTATCCCAGTTCCCTGCCCTCCCCCAGTGCTCTCTGCCCCCCCCCCAGTGCTTCTCTGCCCCCTGTGCTGTGCTGTCCAGTCCCCCCCAGTGCTCTCTGCCCCCTGTGCTGTGTAGTCCCCCCCCAGTGTTCCCCCCCCTGTGCTGTTCAAACTCTGCCCCCTGTGCTGTCCAGTCCCCCCCCCCAGTGCTCTCTGCCCCCTGTGTGCTGTCCAGTCCCCCCCCAGTGCTCTCTGCCCCCTGTGCTGTCCAGTCCCCCCCAGTGCCCCCCCTGCTGTCCAGTCCCCCCAGTGCTCTGCCCCCTGTGCTGTCCAGTCCCCCCCAGTGCTCCCTGGCCCCTGTGCTTCCTGGCCCCTGTGCTGTCCAGTCCCCCCAGTGCTCTCTGCCCCTGTGCTGTCCAGTCCCCCCCCCCCAGTGCTTTCTGCCCCCTGTGCTGTCCAGTCCCCCCCCCAGGGCTCTCTGGTCCTGTGCTCCCTGGCTCCCCCCAACTGTGCTCTCCCCCCTGTGTCCCCCCAGAGCTCTCTGCCCCCCGTGCTCCCTAGCCTCTCCCAGTTCTACCTGCCCTCCCCCTCCCATTGCACTCTGCCCCCTGTGCTGTCCAGTCCCCCCCCAGTGCTTTCTGCCCCCTGTGCTGTGTAGTCCCCCCCCCCAGTGTTCTCTGCCCCCTGTGCTGTCCAGTCCCCCTCTCTCTGCCCCCTGTGCTGTCCAGTCCCCCCCAGTGCTCTCTGCCCCCTGTGCTGTCCAGTCCCCCCAGTCTCCCTGCCCCCTGTGCTGTCCAGTCCCCCCCAGTCTGCTCTCTGCCCCCCCCTGTGCTGTCCAGTCCCCCCCCCCCAGTGCCCTCTGCCCCCCCCTGTGCTGTCCTGCCCCTGTGCTGTCCAGTCCCCCCCCCCAGTGTTCTCTGACCCCTGTGCTGTCCAGCCCCCCCAGTGCTCTCTGCTCCCTGTGCTGTCCAGTCCCCCCCCCAGTGCCCCCTGTGCTGTCCAGCCCCCCCCCCCAGTGCCATGCTCCCTGGCTCCCCCTGTGCTTCCAGTCTTCTCCACCCTGTGCTCTCCAGATCCCCCCCCCACAGTGCTCTTCAGCTCGCCCCGTGCTCTCTCTCTGCCCCCCTTGTGCTTTCAGGTACCGTACCGTACCAAGTGCATCACACACACCTTCCCACAGAGGGGCACGGCAGACTGGGACATGGGGCACAGGAGGGGCTGCAGACAGGGCTAGGGATCTCTCTCTCTCTCTCTCTCTCTCTCTCTCTCTCTCTCTCCCCTCTCTCTCTCTCTCTCTCTCTCTCTCTCTCTCTCTCTCTCTCTCTCTCTCTCTCTCTCTCTCTCTCTCTCCTCTCTCTCTCTCTCTCTCTCTCTCTCTCTCTCTCTCTCTCTCTCTCTCTCTCTCTCTCTCTCTCTCTCTCTCTCTCTCTCTCTCTCTCTCTCTCTCTCTCTCTCTCTCTCTCTCTCTCTCTCTCTCTCTCTCTCTCTCTCTCTCTCTCTCTCTCTCTCTCTCTCTCTCTCTCTCTCTCTCTCTCTCTCTCTCTCTCTCTCTTCTCTCTCTCTTCTCTCTCTTCCTCTCTCTCTCTCTCTCTCTTCTCTCTCTCTTCTCTCTCTCTCTCTCTCTCTCTCTCTCTCTCTCTCTCTCTCTCTCTCTCTCTCTCTCTCTCTCTCCTCTCTCCTCTCTCTCTCTTCCTCTCTCTCTCTTCTCTCTCTCTTCTCTCTCTCTCTCTCTCTCTCTCTCTCCTCCTCTCTCTCTCTCTCTCTCTCTCTCTCTCTCTCTCTCTCTCTCTCTCTCCCTCTCTCTCTCTCTCTCTCTCTCTCTCTCTCTCTCTCTCTCTTCTCTCTCCCTCTCTCTCTCTCTCTCTCTCTCTCTCTCTCTCTCTCTCCTCTCTCTCTCTCTCTCTCCTCTCTCTCTCTCTCTCCTCTCTTCTTCTCTCTTCTCTCTCTTCCTCTCTCATCTCTCTCTCTTCTTCTCTCTCTCTCTCTCTCTTCTCTCTCCTCTCTCTCCCTCTTTTTCTCCCTCTCTCTCTTCCCCTCTCTCTCCCTCCTCTCCTCCCTTCTTTTCTTCCCCTCTCTCTCTCCCTCTTTCTCTCCTCTCTCTCTCTCTCCCTCTCCTCTCTCTCTCTCTCCCCCGTCTCTCTCTCTCCTCTCTCTCTCTCTCCCCTCTCTCTCTCTCTCTCCCCCCCCCTCCTCTCTCTCTCTCTCTCTCCTCCCCCCTCCTCCCTCTCCTCCCTCTCTCCCCCTCTCTCCCCACTTTTCCCCCCTCTCTCCCCTCCCCTCTCTCTCTCTCCTCCCCCTCTCCCCCCTCTCTCTCCCCTCTCCTCTCCCCCCCTCTCTCTCTCTCTCTCCTCCTCCCCCCCTCCCATCTCTCCCTCCCCTCTCCCCCCCCTCCCCTCTCCCCCTCCTCTCCCCTCCCTCTCCCCCTCCCCCCTCCTCCTCCTCCCCTCTTCCCTCCCCCTCTCTCCCCTCTCCCTCTCTCCCCTCCCCTCCCTCCCTCTCCTCTCCCCCCTTCTCCCCCCCCCCCTCCTTCTCCCCCCCTCCCCCTCCTCTCTCCCTCCCCTCCCTCCCCCTCCCCCCCCCTCTCCCTCCCCCCCCTCCCTCTTCTCTCCCTTCCTCCTCTCTCCCCCTCCTCTCTCTCCCCTCCTCCTCTCTCCCCCCCTCTCTCCCTCTCTCCCCCCTCCCCCTCCCCTCTCCCCCCTCCTCCCCCCCTCCTCCCCTCCCCCCCTCCCTCTCCCTCTCCCCTCTCCCCCCCTCTCCTCCCTTCCCCCTCCCCCCCCTCTCCTCTCGCTCCCCCCTCCCTCCCTCTCTCCCTCCTTCCTCCTCTCTCCCCCCTCTTCCCCTCCTCCCTCTCCTCTTCCCCCCTCCCTCCCTCCCTTCTCCCCCCCTCCCCTCCCTCTCTCCCTCCCTCCTCTCTCCCCCCCTCCCTCCTCCTCCTCCCCTCTCTCCCCTTCTCTCCCCCCTCCCTCTCCTCCCTCTCCTCCTCTCTCTCCCCTCTTCCCTTTCCCCCTCTCTCCCCTCCCCCCTCTTCCCTCCCTCTCCCTCTCTTCTCTCCCCCCCCTCCCTCTCTCTACTCCCTCCTCTCCCTCTCTCTCCCCCTCTACCCCTCCTCCCCTCTTCTCCTCTCTCTCTCCCCCTCCTTTCTCCCTCTCCCCTCTCCTCTCCCCTCTCTCACTCTCGTCCTCCCCCTCTCCCTCTCCCCCCCCTCCTCTCGCTCCCCCCTCCCCCCCCTTCTCCTCTCTTCTCTCTCCTCCCTCCCTTCTCTCTCTCTCCCTTCCCTTTTCTCTTTTTTTTTTCTCTCTCTCTCTTTCTCTCTCTCGTCTCT
>CM053034.1:52737265-52769765 GCA_028564925.1 Lithobates sylvaticus
CAGAAGAGGACAGAAGAGAACAGAAGAGAGAGAAGAGGAGAGAAGAGGACAGAAGAGAGAGAAGAGGACAGAAGAAGACAGACGAGGACAGACGAGGACAGACGAGGACAGACGAGGACAGACGAGGACAGACGAGGACAGACGAGAGAGAAGAGGACAGACGAGAGAGAAGAGGACAGAAGAAGACAGAAGAGAGAGAAGAGGACAGAAGAGGACAGAAGAGGACAGAGAAGAGGACAGACGAGAGAGACGAGGACAGAAGAGGACAGACGAGAGAGACGAGGACAGAAGAGAGAGAAGAGGACAGAGAAGAGGACAGAAGAGGACAGAGAAGAGGACAGAAGAGGACAGAGAAGAGGACAGACGAGAGAGACGAGGACAGAAGAGGACAGACGAGGACAGACGAGGACAGACGAGAGAGAAGAGGACAGAAGGACAGACGAGAGAGAGAAGAGGACAGAAGAGGATAGAAAAGGACAGAAGAGGATAGAAGAGGACAGAAGACAGAAGAGGACAGAAGACAGAAGACAGAAGAGGACAGAAGACAAAAGCCAAATAGAAAAACATATAAAAATGTAAATACCCCTATGACAATAGATTATTAAAAGGATTATTAAAAGGATTTAGCAATATACAACATGTCTTTAAAAATATACCTATTTCCTGTAGCCGATGATCAGCCAAAACATTATGACCACCTCATGAAAAAAAAAAAAAATAATAATAAAAAAACAATTTTGAAAAAGAAAAATCTGCCAAAATATTATGACCACCCCATGAAAAAAAAATAATAATAAAAAATAAATATTTTAAAAATCATGATCAGCCAAAACATTATCACCACCTCATGATCAGACAAAATATTATGACCACCCCATGATCAGCCAATAAATTTTTGTTTGAAAAAAACTAAATTTTTATTTGAAAAAAAAAATTTTTATTTGAAAAAAAAAATTTTTATTTGAAAAAAAAAATTTTTATTTGAAAAAAAAAATTTTTATTTGAAAAAAAAAATTTTTATTTGAAAAAAAAATGTTTGTTTGAAAAAAAAATTTTTGGGGAAAAATATGTTCAGCTCTTTTAGCTAATGATGGAACTTCAACTTTTTTACTACTATTTATACTTTTTAAAATATACTTTTTAACACTTTTCACAGTTACTCCAGCCACTCCAGTAGGTGGAGGCAAGAACACTTCACACAATTTCCCCAGAAATTGTAGCTTTCCTAGTTAATCTATCCATCTTATTTTTGTCAATTTAACCACTTGCCGACCGCCCCATGTACATATACGTCGGCAGAATGGCACGTACAGGCAAAACCACGTACCTGTACGTGCCATTCGTCCGGCGGGGACGGTCGGCATCGCTTCAGGAGCGATCATAGACGAGGGGCCGGCCAGTGGTTTCTGGCCACCCCCTTGCGATCGCTCCTGGCGAATCAGATGCTTCCTCTTGCCTGCGTATTGTAAACACAGGCAAGAGGAAGTGATGTCACGCTCCTCGTGCCGGTCTTTCTGACCGGGACGCAGAGCGGAGAAGACATCAGGTTAGTGCACCAACACTACACTGACACCAGTCACACATAGGCACACATTCCACCCCCAGATCACCCCCCAGATCACCCCCTGCCCCCCCAGTCACAGTGTCACTGATTGCAGGGATTATTTATTTACTGATCACTGCATTTAGTGTCAGTTGTGACCAGTGATGGCACTAACGACGTTAAAGTAAACTGCGTTACTTTAGAGGGTAACGAGTAATCCAACTGATTACTCTTCCCCTCGCGGTAACGCCGTTGCCATTACTGGGGCGGCGTTACCGCAATTACCCGCCGCGATCGCGGAGCCATCCGCGGCCTCAGGAAAGGCCGCGGCTTCGGCCTAGCTCCGGAGCGGCGGCCGACGGGTGCACCAAGATGGCCGCCGCTCCGGCCTAGCTGCGGAGCGGCGGCCATCTTGGTGCACCCGTCGGCCGTTTACAATGTGATTGCTCCATTAAAATGACGGAACGATCACTTTGTAAACAAACCGGCGTCAAGATGACGCTGGTCTCCCCTCTGTGTACAGATCTGTACAGTGGAGGGGAGAGATCGGATGGCAGCAGCCATCCCTCCATACTCTGCAACACCCTGCTAATACTGCGCATAACTCTGCAACACCCTGCTAATACTGCGCAATACTGTGCAACACCCTGCCAATACTGCGCAATACTCTGCAACATCCTGCCAATACTGCGCAATACTTTGCAACACCCTGCCAATACTGCGCAATACTCTGCAACACCCTGCCAATACTGCGCAATACTCTGCAACACCCTGCCAATACAGCGCAATACTCTGCAACACCCTGCCAATACTGCGCAATACTCTGCAACACCCTGCCAATACTGCGCAATACTCTGCAACACCCTGCCAATACTGCGCAATATTCTGCAACACCCTGCCAATACTGCGCAATACTCTGCAACACCCTGCCAATACTGCGCAATACTTTTATTGCCAATTTTGCAATATTGCAATATTGCAACACCCTGCCAATACTGCGCAATACTCTGCAACACCCTGCCAGTGCCAATACTGCGCAATACTCTGCAACACCCTGCCAATACTGCGCAATACTCTGCAACACCCTGCCATACCCTGCAACACCCCGCCATACCCCACCACACTCTGCAATACGCGGTAATACCCAGCCATACTCGGCGATACCCAGCCATACCCGGCTATACCCAGACAATATTACAGTTGGGGAGATGACGTGGATATTACAGTGGGGGCTTTATGGTGGTGGAATTTTCAAAGGTTTTTGCAAATTCAATTATTATTTGCTGATCCGAAAAATGATCCGATCCGTGACTCTGCAACGATCCGATCCGTGAGTTTGGGGGGGGACAGATGTACAGGGGGGGAACAGATATATGTGTGGGGGGGGGGGGGGACAGACGTGTAGTGGGGTACAGAGGGGGAACAGATATATGTGTGTGGGGGGGGCAGACGTGTAGTGGGGTACAGAGGGGGAACAGATATATGTGTTTGGGGGGAAATAGACGTGCAGGGGGGAACGCGCCCCTTGCTTACAGTAATACTAGACCCGCCCCTAAGAATATAAAAAAAAAAAAAGTCAGTTACTTTGCTGAGTAACTAATTACTTTTCCAATGTAGTAACTGAGTTACTAACTCAATTACTTTTTTGGGAGAAATAATTTGTAATGTAACTAATTACTTTTTTAAAGTAAGATGACCAACACTGGTTGTGACTGCAATAACTGTCAGGGCAGTTAGTTTTAGGCCCCTTTAGGTCTAAGGTAGCCCCCTACCCCCCCCCCCTTAATAAAGGTTTAACCCCTTGATTGCCCCCTAGGTAACCCTTTCACCCCCTTTTGCCAGTGTCACTAAGCGATCGTTTTTCTGATCGCTGCATTAGTGTCACTGGTGCCGCTAGGTAGCCAGTTTTTTTCTAGGTTAACCGCCAGGTTTATATAGGTTCATAAATAGGTTTATAGGTCAGGTACCCCCATATTACAACCTAAATAAAGGTTTTAAACCCTTGATTTCCCCTAGAGTTAACCCTTTCACCAGTGATCACCGTATAAGTGTCACTGGTGACGCTGGTTAGCCAGTTAGTTATTTAGGTTCCCCGTCAGGTTTTTATATAGCGTCAGGTACCCCCATATATTACCCAATAAAGGTTTTAACCCCCTGATTGCCCCTAGTTAACCCTTTCACCAGTGATCACCGTATAACTGTTACGGGTGACGCTGGTTAGTTAGTTTGTTTTTTATAGTGTCAGGGCACCCGCCATTTATTACCCAATAACAGTTTAACCCCCTGATCGCCCGGCGGGTGATATCAATAAGGTCTGCGTCGCCCCAGGTTAGTGTCAGTACCACAAACACCCACGCGCAAAGCATACACCTCCCTTAGTGGTACAGTATCTGAACAGATCAATATCTGATCTGATCAGATCTATACTAGCGTCCCAGCAGTTTAGGGTTCCAAAAAACGCATTGTTAGCGGGATCAGCCCAGATACCTGCTAGCACCTGCGTTTTCCCCCTCCGCCCAGCCCACCCAAGTGCAGTATCGATCGATCACTGTCACTTACAAAACACTAAGCACACATAACTGCAGCGTTCGCAGAGTCAGGCCTGATCCCTGTGATCGCTAACAGTTTTTTTGGTAGCGTTTTGATTCAGTCGCCAGCAGCCTAGGAGCTTTTTTACCCGTGAATCTCACTAGTGTACTACTAAATTTAGAGCCCAAAATGGCAAATCGCAAGTACACTAGTGAACAGGCCTACTTGTTTCTGAGTATGTCAGATAGTGAAGAGGAGGTCACTCATCTGTCAGAATCAGGCTCAGAATACGATCCAGTAGACGATAGCGGCTCCATGACAGATAGCTCTGGCGACAGAGGTGAGGTCCCTGCTAAGGTCAGGCGTACCCGATCCCGATCTTCTGCTGTTGAGGTGCAGGAACCGCAGGTCTCTCGTATGGAGCAGAGAAGTACTAGCGCCGCTATTCCTTCTGGTGAACTGGCAAGCACCAGCGGCCTAGTACACCCTGGACATCCAGCACTGCAGTAACACGTGATGACGTGGCGAGTCCCATAAGTGCAGTTCAAGCTGGCGAGGTGGCAAGCACAAGTAGTGTCCCGCTGCCACCAAGAAGAAGACAAAGGCAGGCCCGTCGATCACATAGTGCCCTTCCTGCAGAATTCGCCAATCCTGATTGGGTGCCCACCACTTCTGCAGAACCCGTACTTCCCCCATTCACTGGCCAACCCGGTATTCAGGTGGAAACAGCTGATTTTAAGCCATCCGATTTTTATTCGCTGTTTTTCACGGAAGATCTCTATAGATCTATTGTGGACCAAAGTAATATATAAGCTGGTCAATACATCGCCGCTAATCCCCAGTTGCCTTCCCTTGCCAGAGATTGGAAACCAATTACGGTTTCCGAATTTAAGTCCTTTCTGGGCCTTTCCCTCAACATGGGCATACATAAATTCCAGACTCTGAGGACTTATTGGTCCACCTCACCAGTCCACCAAATGCCCGTGTTCACTGCCTCCATGTCCAGGGCACGATACGAACAGATCTTGCGGTTCATGCACTTCAGTGACAATGAACTTTGTCGTCCTCGTGGAGACCCTGAATTTGATCGGCTCTACAAAATTCGGCCCCTCATAAACCACTTCAACCAACGTTTTGCAGCCTTGTTTACGCCCAATCAAGTTGTCTGCATTGACGAGTCCTTGATTAAGTTTTCTGGCCGCTTGTCTTTCAGACAGTACCTTCCCAGCAAGCGTGCCAGATACGGGGTCAAGCTCTACAAGCTCTGTGACAGGGCAACAGGCTATACGTGGAGCTTTTCGGTTTATGAGGGAAAAGATAGTTACGTAGAGCCGGAGAACCAGGGCCGGACTGGGAATGAAAACCAGCCCTGGAAAAAATGTCATACCAGCCCAACAGCATTAATATACCAGCCCAACAGCATAACGTCATTATTTTCTTGTTCATAAAAGGGAAAACCAGACATTTTAAAGCATATTTGAAGAGTGCATTATATATACATAAGACACATATAAAAGCACATAGGGCTTTATATATATAGCCGTCGGCTCTAATAGGCTTCCAAATTGGTAAACAGCGGGCGCACTTCTGTGCGTTCGCTGTTTACACAGGTCTGTATTAGGGAATCCAAATAAATCGCTTCCCTAACACTGACCTGCCTCTCAGCCAATCAGGTGCTGTGATTGGATGCCTATCGGGCGTCCAATCATAGCAGAAGTGGACGGGAGAAGACATTAAGGACTTGGAGGGAGCGTGGAGGAATGCGCTGACCCGAGACAGGTAGGGGGGGGGGGGGGACACTGGGAGCATTTGATGGGGCAAACTGGTGGCAATTGATGGTTACAGTGGCTGCGTTTGATGGACACAGTGGTGGCAATTTATGGGTACGGTGGCTGCGTTTGATGGCACAGTGGCTGTGTTTTGATGGGCACAGTGGTGGCAATTTATAGGTACAGTGGCTGCATTTGATGTTACAGTGGCTGCGTTTGATGGGCACAGTGGTGGCAATTTATGGGTACAGTGGCTGCGTTTAAAGGCACAGTGGCTGCGTTTGATGGGCACAATGGCTGCGTTTGATGGCACAGTGGCTGCGTTTGATGGGCACAGTGAATGTTTTTGATGGCACAGTGGCAGTGTTTAATGGGCACAGTGGTGGCAATTTATGGGTACAGTGGCTGCATTTGATGGCACAGTGGCTGCGTTTGAGGGCACAGTGGCTGCATTTAATGGGCACAGTGGTGGCAATTTGAGGGCACAGTGGTTGCGTTTGAGGGCACAGTGGCTGCGTTTGATGTTACAGTGGCTGCGTTTGATGGGCACAGTGGTGGCAATTTATGGGTACAGTGGCTGCATTTGATGGCACAGTGGCTGCGCTTGATGGGCACAATGGCTGCGTTTGATGGCACAGTGGCTGCGTTTGATGGGCACAGTGAATGCTTTTGATGGCACAGTGGCAGTGTTTAATGGGCACAGTGGTGGCAATTTATGGGTACAGTGGCTGCATTTGATGGCACAGTGGCTGCGTTTGATGGGCACAATGGCTGCGTTTGATGGCACAGTGGCTGCATTTGATGGCACAGTGGCTGCGTTTGGTGGGCACAGTGGCTGCGTTTGGTGGGCACAGTGGCAGCGTTTGATGGGCACAGTGGCAGCGTTTGATGGGCACAGTAGTGGCAATTTATGGGCACAGTGGCATGCGTTTGAGGGCACAGTGGCATGCGTTTGAGGGCACAGTGGCTGCGTTTGAGGGCACAGTGGCTGCGTTTGATGGGCACAGTGGCTGCGTTTGATGGGCACAGTGGTGGCAATTTATAGGCACAGTGGAATGCATTTGAGGGCACAGTGGCTGCGTTTGAGGGCACAGTGGCTGCGTTTAATGGGCACAGTGGTGGCAATTTGAGGGCACAGTGGTTGCGTTTGAGGGCACAGTGGCAGCGTTTGAGGGCACAGTGGTGGCAATTTGAGGGCACAGTGGCTGCGTTTGATGTTACAGTGGCTGCGTTTGATGGGCACAGTGGTGGCAATTTATGGGTACAGTGGCTGCATTTTATGGCACAGTGGCTGCGTTTGATGGGCACAATGGCTGCGTTTGATGGCACAGTGGCTGCATTTGATGGCACAGTGGCTGCGTTTGGTGGGCACAGTGGCTGCGTTTGGTGGGCACAGTGGCTGCGTTTGGTGGGCACAGTGGCAGCGTTTGGTGGGCACAGTGGCAGCGTTTGATGGCACAGTGGCATGCGTTTGAGGGCACAGTGGCTGCGTTTGATGGCACAGTGGCTGCGTTTGATGGGCACAGTGGCTGCGTTTGATGGGCACAGTGGCTGCGTTTGAGGGCACAGTGGGCTGCGTTTGATGGGCACAGTGGTATGCGTTTGAGGGCACAGTGGTATGCGTTTGAGGGCACAGTGGCTGCATTTCATGCGCACAGTGGTATGCGTTTGAGGGCACAGTGGCATGCGTTTCAGGGCACAGTGGCATGCGTTTGAGGGAACAGTGGCTGCGTTTGATGTGCACAGTGGTATGCGCTTGAGGGGCACAGTGGTATGCGTTTCAGGGGCACAGTGGCATGCGTTTGAGGGGCACAGTGGCATGCGTTTGAGGGGAACAGTGGCATGCGTTTGAGGGGCACAGTGGCATGCGTTTGAGGGGCACAGTGGTATGCGTTTGAGGGGCACAGTGGCATGCGTTTGAGGGGCACAGTGGTATGCGTTTGAGGGGCACAGTGGCATGCGTTTGAGGGCACAGTGGCATGCGTTTGAGGGGCACAGTGGTATGCGTTTGAGGGGCACAGTGGCATGCGTTTGAGGGGCACAGTGATGCAATTGATGTTTTATTTATTTATTTTCAGTTTGTGCCCCCCCACTAAGAAACTGCAACGCTCTGCAAAAAAAATGCACTCTTTTTTTTTTACAAGAGGGAGAGAGGGAGGGGGAGAGAGAGAGAGAGAGAGAGGGGGGGGGGAGGGGGAGAGGGGGGGGAGAGAGAGAGGGGGGGGGGGGAGAGAGTGAGAGGGGGGGAGAGAGAGAGGGGGGGGAGAGAGAGAGGGGGGGGAGAGAGAGAGGGGGGGGGGGAGAGAGTGAGAGGGGGAGAGAGTGAGAGGGGGGGGAGAGAGAGAGGGGGGGGAGAGTGAGAGGGGGGAGAGTGAGATGGGGGAAGAGAGAGATGGGGGAAGAGAGAGAGGCACCTTAACTCTTCTGATCCTTGAGCGGCCGTCCACTTCTCCTCGTGCAGACTAGTGGGCGGGCCGAATGGAAGGAGAAATCAGCGGTGCCTCCGTGCTTGGCGCCGCACGGGCCGTATGCATCTAGAAATCTTCTCAGGCTCCTCCCCTCACTGAGGCAGACAGGCATATCAGTGGGGGCAGCCCGGGTTAGAAGAGGAAATACAGGCACGCGCGGCGCGGCGCACACTGTCCAGATTACATAGGGAGCGCTGGCAAGATAGTGTGGAACTTGGTGTCACCCTTTTTCGGAAAGGGGTACCACTTGTACGTGGAAAATTATTACACGAGCGTGCCACTGTTTAGTCATTTGTTTGATCAGCAAATTGGAGCATGTGGCACTGTGCTACCTAATCGCCGGGGCTTTCCCCAGCGGCTTGTAGATTCCCCTCTTAGGCTGGGGGAGAGAGCCTGCTTCAAGTGTAATAATTTGCTCGCTGTGAAGTGGAGGGATAATAGGAATGTTTTCGTTCTTACCTCCCTTCATGCAGACACGACAGTCCAAATTCGTACGGCGGCTGGTGTTGTGACGAAACCCCTCTGTGTCCACGAGTATAACCTTAATATGGGAGGGGTGGACCTCAACGACCAGTTGTTGGCGCCGTACCTAGTTGCCCATAAGGCTAGACGCTGGTACAAAAAACATATGTCTATTTATTTGTTCCAATTGGCTTTGCTGAACGCTCATGTGCTATACAGAACGCGCGACGCAATCACAGAGAAGGGGATTATTGTGCCAGGTCCCGGATCACTGCCGACAGGTGTCACTGGCTCTGTGGGACTTTACCCTTCCTTGAATTCCAGGAAGAGGTTGTCACAGAACTCCTGTATCCAGGCGGTTCTGCACCTCAACATCCCCTGCCAAATGCAGTAAGCCGGCTGCATGAGAGGCATTTTTCTTATGCCCGCCAGAGTACCCCTACCCAACGAGCCCCCCAAAGAAGATGTCGTGTCTGTACCAAGCGCGGATGTAGGCGTGACACCCGTTATTATTGTCCACGCTGTCCTGACAATCCTGGTCTCTGCATTGGTGAATGTTTTGAACGCTACCACTCACTAGTAAGGTATTAGCGTAGGGTACAGCATTTCACAGGCTAGGATACACTTTCAACAAAGCCTGGGGAATGCCCAGGAAAAAACCCAAGCCTACTTACCACCAGCTCGCAGAAAACCAAATTAGCCTGTCTAACAGTGCGTTAAAAACAGGGGTTTAGTCCGCACGAGCTGGCTATAGATGAGGGTGGTGGCAAGTTTTTTGTATCATTATCACGTTGGTGTTTGTATTGGTCCAGCAACGCACCAACACCTTTGCAGCCATTGTGCAATCTGCTGGGTGCTTGGTGTGCTCCTGTACCTTTAAGAAGGAGTGGGCTCCCCTTCAGTCCACCTGCCCTCATCTATCCATTAGAATGCATGTGCCTCCACTGTGGGGACACTCATAGTTTAGTGTTAGGACCACAGATATCAGGGTGCCGTGACGTGGCTCTGTGGCTTACGCATGCGTTTGCAAATGCATGCGGACTAAACCCCTGTTTTTAACGCACTGTTAGACAGGCTAATTTGGTTTTCTGCGAGCTGGTGGTAAGTAGGCTTGGGTTTTTTCCTGGGCATTCCCCAGGCTTTGTTGCTAGGATACACTTTCACAGGGTCTCAAGAATACCATTGCATTTTAAGACCCGACCGTTACAGTTATAAAAAAAGTTTAAAAGTTTAAAAAAAAAAAAAGTGTCAAAAAAAAAAAAAAGAAGAAGTACGAAAAAAAAAAAAACCCCAAAAAAATATAAAAAAAAAAAAAACAAAATAGTTGTCGTTTTATTGTTCTCTCTCTCTCTCTCTCTCTCTATTCTCTCTATTGTTGCTCTTTTTTACTCTATTCTATTCTGCAATGTTTTATCATGCTTGCTTTTCAGGTATGTAATTTTGTTTACTGTGTTTTATTGTTAGCCATTTTTTTGTTTTCAGGTGCGCCATTCAGTTGCAGCGCGGATTTATTTATCTTGACAGCAACAGCGTTTGCTCCCACGATACATAAAGCCGCGACTCCAACGCTGTAGGAGGTGATTTCACCACCACAGTTAAAAAAAAGAGCATATATGCCGAAGCATGGGGGCAGCAGGGGCGGAGGAGCGATTTTGCTCCTAATGCCACGTACATACGGTCGAAATTCCGACGGAGGCTTGCCCGTGGAAAAGTCCGACCATGTGTACGTGGCATAACTTTTTTGCGGGAGGATGCCCCATGCTTCGGCATATATATATATATTTTAGGCACCGGTTGCGTTAACAAAATGTTTTATTTTTTACTATTTTTTTTTGGGTATTTGCTTTGCAGGTATGGTATGGTAAGGTCTTACTGTTATACTGTAATGTTACTTTGTTTTAATGTTAACCATTTGCTTAGCAGGTACGCCATTCAGTTGCAGCGCGGATTTATTTATCTTGACAGCAATAGCGTTTGCTCCCACGATACATAAAGCCGCGACTCCAACGCTGTAGGAGGTGATTTCACCACCACAGTTAAAAAAAAGAGCATATATGCCGAAGCATGGGGGCAGCAGGGGCGGAGGAGCGGTTTTGCTCCTAATGCCACGTACATACGGTCGAAATTCCGACGGAGGCTTGCCCGTGGAAAAGTCTGACCATGTGTACGTGGCATAACTTTTTTGCGGGAGGATGCCCCCTGCTTCGGCATATATAAATGGTGCATGTATGCCCACCATTAGAAGTGGGTGGATGAAGGGAGGTATTCTAATGGTGGGCATACCCACCAATCAATCTCTTTTTTTTCGTTCAGCCAAGAGGCTGCATGAAAAAAAAAGATTACAATATATGTCCAGTATGTATGGTTATACCAGAATGATGCCTGCAGGATGCCTGCAGGTTTAGGTATCATCTTGGTATCATTCTTTTCAGCCAGTGATCGGCTTTCATGTAAAAGCAATTCTAGTGGGTAATTAGCCTCTAGACTGCTTTTACAAGCAGTGGGAGGGAATGACCCCCCTCCCAGATATAAACCGCGCCATTGGGAAATTGAGAAAGCGTTTTATCACACCGATCTTGGTGTGGTCAGATGCTTTGAGGGCAGAGGAAAGATCTAGGGTCTAATATATTTTTTCAAAAAAAGAGTACCTGTCACTGCCTATTGCTATCATAGGGGATATTTACATTCCCTGCGATAACAATAAAAATGATAACTAAGAAAAAAAATGGAAGGAACAGTTTAAAACTAAAATAAAAAAGCGTTGGTCTGGCGTCATATGTAAACAGCAATTGCACTATGCATGTGAGGTATCACCGCGAAGGTCAGATCGAGGGCAGTAATTTTAGCAGTAGACCTCCTCTGTGAATCTAATGTGGTAACCTGTAAAGGCTTTTAAAAATGTATGTAGTTTGTCTCCACTGCGTTTTTGTGCGCAATTTTAAAGCATGTCGTGTTTGGTATCCATGTACTCGGCCTAAGATCATATTTTTTATTTCATCAAAAATTTGAGCAATATAGTGTGTTTTTAGTGCATTAAAATAAAAAAAAGTGTATTTTTTCCACAAAAAATGCGTTTGAAAAATCGCTGCGCAAATACTGTGTGGAAAAAAAAAAATGCAACACCCACCATTTTAATCTGTATGGCCTTTGCTTTAACAATATATATATATATATATATATATATATATATATATATATATATATATATTAGTGTTTGGGGGTTCAACGTAATTTTCTTGCAAAAAAAAATATGTTTTCATGTAAACAAAAAGTGTCAGAAAGGGCTTTGTCTTCAAGTGGTTAGAAGAGTGGGTGATGTGTGACATAAGCTTCTAAACGTTGTGCATAAAATGCCAGGACAGTTCAAACCCCCCCCCCCCCCCAAATGACCCCATTTTGGAAAGTAGACCCCCCAAGCTATTTGCTGAGAGCCATGTTGAGCCCATTAAATATTTTTTTTTTTTTTTGTCCCAAGAGATTGAATAATGAAGAAAAAAAAATAATTTTTTTTACAAAAAGTTGTCACTAAATGATATATTGCTCACACATGTCATGGGCATATGTGGAAATACACCCCAAAATACATTCTGTTGCTTCTCCTGAGTACGGGGATACCACATGTGTGGAATTTTTTGGGAGCCTAGCTGCGTACGGGACCCCAAAAACCAAGCACTGCCTTCAGGCTTTCTAAGGGTGTAATTTTTTTATTTCACTCCTCACTGCCAATCACAGTTTCGGAGGCCATGGAATGCCCAGATGGCACAAACCACCCCCAAATGACCCCATTTTGGAAAGTAGACACCCCAAGCTATTTGCTGAGAGGTACGGTGATTATTTTGCAGATCTCGCTTTTTGTCACAAAGTTTTGAAAATTGAAAAAAAAAAAATTTTTCTTTACTTTCTTCATTTTCAAAAACACATGAGAGCTGTAAAATACTCACCATGCCTCTCAACAAATAGCTTGGGGTGTCTACTTTCCAAAATGGGGTCATTTGGGGGGGGGGGGGGTTTGTGCTATTTTGGCATTTTATGGCCTTCGAAACTGTGATAGGTAGTGAGGAGTGAAATCAAAAATTTGCACCCTTAGAAATCCTGAAGGCGGTGCTTGGGTTTCGGGGCCCCGTACACGGCTAGGCTGCCTAAAAGTCCCACACATGTGGTATTCCCGTACTCAGGAGAAGCAGGAAAATGTATTTTGGGGTGCAATTCCACATATAACCATGGCATGTGTGAGCAATATATCATTTAGCGACAACTTTTTGTAAAACATTTTTCTTTTTTTTTTTTTGTCTTTATTCAATCACTTGGGACAAAAAAAAATATTCAATGGGCTCAACATGCCTCTCAGCAAATAGCTTGGGTTGTCTACTTTCCAAAATGGGGTCATTTGGGGGGGTTTTGTGCCATCTTGGAATTTTATGGCCTTCAAAACTGTGATAGGTAGTGATAGGTAGTGAGGAGTGAAATCAAAAATTTATGCCCTTAGAAATCCTGAAGGCGGTGCTTGGTTTTCGGGGTCCCGTATGCGGATAGGCTCCCAAAAAGTCCCACACATGTGGTATCCCCGTACTCAGGAGAAGCAGCAGAATGTATTTTGGGGTGTAATTCCACATATGCCCATGGCATGTGTGGGCAATATATAATTTAGTGACAACTTTGGGCAAAAAAAAAAATGTTTGTAATATTCCCGCAACTTGTGGCAAAATATAAAATATTCCATGGACTCAACATGCCTCTCAGCAAATAGCTTGGGGTGTCTACTTTCCAAAATAGGGCCATTTGGGGGGGTTTTGTGCTATTTTGGCATTTTATGGCCTTCGAAACTGTGATAGGTAGTGAGGAGTGAAATCAAAAATTTGCACCCTTAGAAATCCTGAAGACGGTGCTTGGGTTTCGGGGCCCCGTACGCGGCTAGACTCCCAAAAAGTCCCACACATGTGGTAACCCCGTACTCAGGAGAAGCAGAAAAATGTATTTTGGGGTGCAATTCCACATATAACCATGGCATGTGTGAGCAATATATCATTTAGTGACAACTTTTTGAATACATTTTTTTTTTTTTTGTCTTTATTCAATCACTTGGGACTAAAAAAAAAAATATTTAATGGGCTCAACATGCCTCTCAGCAAATAGCTTGGGGTGTCTACTTTCCAAAATGGGGTCATTTGGGGGGGTTTTGTGCCATCTTGGCATTTTATGAATGAATGATTTGTATAGCGCTACAACTGCGAACTGAATCGCCTCAAGGCACTTGTCTGCTCTTGTTGGGATGCCACGTTTAGAAGAGGTGAGTCTTGAGTTTTTTCCTGAAGGCCTGATGGTTTTCTTCCAAGCGGATGTTGTTTGGTAGAGCGTTCCATAGCCGAGGTCCCTGTACTGCGAATCTTCGTTCTCCCTTCGATTTGTATCGGGCTTTGGGGATGAGAAGGAGATTTTGGTTTGTTGATCGAAGGCTGCGATTTGGTATGTATTTTTCTATTTTCTCACAAAGGTATTGAGGCGCATTTCCTTGTGTACATTTGTGGGTGAGGCAGAGGGTCTTGAATGTGATCCTGTCTTTTACCTTGAGCCAATGGAGGATCCTTAGGGATGGGGAGATGGATTCCCAGGGTTTCTTTCCGGTGACTAATCTTGCTGCTGTGTTTTGGACACTTTGAAGGCGCGCAATCTGGTAATCCGGTAATCCTATGTACAGGGAGTTTGCATAGTCGAGACGCGAATTGATGATCGTTCCTACTACTACCGCTTTTTCCTTTTCCGTGATGAAGGGGATGAGTCTGCGTAGCATGCGAAGGAGATGGTGGGATCCACTGATTATGGATCCTATTTGTGCCTCCATGGTCATCTCTGAATCAAAGATGACTCCGAGGCTTTTGGCTTTTGTGCTTGGGATGATGGTCTGTCCCAGGATGGTTGGTGGTGTCCAAGGGGTCTTTGTCTTTTTCCTTGAGTTTGCGTCGAGGAGCAGTAGTTCTGTTTTTGATCCATTTAGTTTGATAGATGACTGGATGACCACTAGCTCCCTCAATGTGAGACATTTTCCTAGTTCCTGGTATTGGTCTTTTTGTCCGGTGATCCGGAAATACAGTTGAGTGTCGTCCGCGTATGAGTGGAAGCACAGATCAAATTTGCTAATAATTTTGAAGAGTGGCCGGATGTAAATGTTGAAGAGTACTGGTGACAATGGTGAACCTTGAGGGACTCCATAAGTGATTGCCCGGGTTTCCGATGTGAAGGCTCCTAACTTCACTGTCTGTGACCGGTTTCCTAAGAAGGAAGCGAACCATGGAAGATCTACATCTGTAACTCCTGCCCCTTCCTTGAGGCGGATGAGAAGCGTGTTGTGGTCCACTGTGTCGAACGCCGCACTAAGATCCAGCAATACCAGAAGACACGATTCTCCATCATCCGCTGCTTCTAGGGCATCATCCCATATTTTCAGAAGTGCCGTTTCTGTGCCATGGCCTGGGCGGAAGCCCGATTGTAGTGGGTCCAGGAGCTTGTGTGTGTCCAGATGAAGTTGAAGCTGTTGTACTACTGCTTTCTCCATAATTTTGGAAATGGTGTTCAGGCTTGTTACCGGTCTGTGATTGTTCGGATCTTTGGGGTCGAGGTTGGGTTTCTTTAACGATGCCTTGCTTGAGGGAATTCGGAACCAATCCTTCTTTGAACGACTGATTTACTAGGTGTGTAATAGCGGGGGCCAGAATGTCGGAGCATTCTTTCAAGAGTTTTGTGGGGATGATGTCGTTTAGTGATGTGCTGTCTCGGAGGCTCTTGATGACGTTTTTGGTTTCATCCACGGTGATCGGGGTAAGTGAAAAATGTGGTGCTTGTGCGCTGTGGATGTAAAATTCCTTACCTGGGTTGAGTTGAGTAGAGTTGGTTGTTGTTTTTTTTTTGTTGAATTATTTTATGAATGTTGACTATTTTGTTGATGAAAAAAAATCAGATAATTTGTTGCAGTATTCTTGAGTTTCGTTTCCTAGGGGCTCAAGGCAGGTGGGGTTCATAGTCTGGGCGACTAGTTTGAAAAGTTCCCGTGGTCGGTTGACGGCTTTTGAGAGGGTGTTTGAGACATATTCTTTTTTTGCTGTGAAAATTGCTTTATGATATCGCTTGGTGAGTATTCTGTATTTTGTGTGATTTTCCTTTGTGGTGTTTCTTCTCCAGGCTCTTTCTGCTCTTCTGTGTTCCCGTTTCAGTAGAGTAAGCGTGCCATTAAACGATCCAGAATTTTTCTTGCGGATGGGTGCTCGATGTTTTGGGGCGACTGCATCTGCTGTTTGTAGAAGTGCCCTGTTTATGAAGCTGAGTGTTCGTTCTGTTGAGTGGTTTTGATTCAGTGTAGCCATTTTGTATGTTAGTGTGGTTTTGAAGATTTCCGAGTGTAGTTTCTTCTGCGATGTAATCCAGTGTGTTGTTGCCGCCGGGTTTGGTTTTTGCAGGAAGATGTTGGTGGCGATCTCAAATTTGATAGCGTGGTGGTCTGACCATGATAGCGCTATGTTGTCTCGAATGCTGATGTCCGTATTTTGCTTGAAGATGAGGTCCAGGATGTGACCTGACCCATGTGTGGGAGCCTTTACTAGTTGTTGGAGCCCTAGGTCTTCCAGTTGATTGATGCAGGTGGTGGCGATGGGGTCTTCGGTGGAGTTCGCCCAGAGGTTGAAATCTCTGAGTACCAGAACCTTGTTGTTTTTCAGGGTGTGTGCCGAGATGAATTCCGTGAGTGGTATCGGTAGGTTTGTGTTTGGTCCTGGTGGTCTGTAGCATAGCAGCATGTGGATGGTTTCTTGTGGTGTGGTTTGCATCTGTAGAGTAAGTGTCTCCATAAAAGTTGCTGTGTTCTGTACCGTAGGTTTGACGAGCGCTAGATGAGCTTTGAAGATCACAGCTAGGCCTCCTCCTTTTTTTCCTTTCCTATGCTCGGTTAGGATCCTGTAGTTTTCTGGCACTAATTCTGTTAGGATGGTGTTGCAGTCGGGTGTTAGCCAGCTTTCCGTGATGAAGAGGCAATCTATGTTGTTTTGTGTGATGAAGTCATGGATTTCGTGCCTGTGCTTGACCGCCGATCTGGTGTTAATCAAGGCGCATGCTAACTGTTGCGGTTGAGTTGTAGTCTTCTTATGTTTGATCGTTGCTTGTGGATTGATCCTTAGTAGTCGTTCTTTTTGTAATATTTTTTGAATGTCGGTCGGTAGAGTTGCAGTCAAATTTCTTAGTCTGCGGAGTGACTCTGCTGAGTATTTGAAATTGCACATGTTGAGGTGCTCCAAAAATTTTTTTCCCTGCTGTGGGCGAGATGATGCGTTGAAAAAAGTGGATGCCTTTGTTGAGGCGATAACGGTCTTGCGCAAGCTGGTTGAAGATGTTGCGGATCTGTGGGAAACCCTGTAGACCTACACCCTCCCTCCCGTTGATCCAGAGGAAGGCGAAAAACCCCTACTAGCGCGGCCAATTGCTATTGCAGAGGAAAAAATTCCTTCCTGACCCCCCGAGGGGCGGTCGGACGTTGGTCCCTGGATCAACTGCTAATGGTGGTCCCCTGCGATACTTACCAGAATATTTACCTTACCGGGTTGCTCAAATGATGGGGATAGGGTGAATCCTGATGTTGATCACCTGGGGAAGAAGAGGCGGCTATATGGTGATGCTGATGATACTGGTGTGTGCTGTTAAAAAACTTGGTTAAAACTGGCTGGTCTGGGTGTATACTGTAATTAAAAGCCTTGCAAAAACTTGGTTAAAAACTTTGGTTAAAAACAATTAAAACAAGCAATTAGACTGTTGTCTAACCACTTGTGGTTAAAAACCTGTATTTTAAAATAACTTGGCCGGTCTGGGTGTACCAAGATGGCCGCCGTACTATGTAGAAGCAGGTGAAGAGCTGTGGATTTGGGTGTACCAAGATGGCCGCCGGACTAGGCCCGAGCTGCGGCCTGTCCTAGCCCTGACGGCTCCCAGTTCTTCCGTGAGTGTTTGGTGGGCGCTGAAGGGCTTGGAGGGGGGGGGGGGGGGGGGAGGCTCGCCTCAGCCCTGTTGAGCCGAAAAAGAGGGCTAGAGAGGTGATTGGGGAGGCGGATGGCCGGCTTCGGCCGGGACTAGGCCGGAGCCGGGGACTCTCCTAGTTTCTGATGCCCAATGGGCAGATGGGCCGGCGCGGAGAAAGAAAGGGGGCCGATTGATTGCGGGGGGCCGCGGGATCCGCAGTGGGGTCCCGTTGTACTCCTGCTCCCTGTCCTCACTGCTCAGGGGTCCGGGATGGGATATGCACTGGCTGGGTCCTGCTCGCTGGGGGCTGTGGGCTTCTGACGGCCGGAGCTGCTGGGCGCACGTCCTCTTCCTTCACTCAGCACTCAGCACTGACACTGACAGGACACTTTATGGCCTTCAAAACTGTGATAGGTAGTGATAGGTAGTGAGGAGTGAAATCAAAAATTTATGCCCTTAGAAATCCTGAAAGCGGTGCTTGGTTTTCGGGGTCCCGTATGCGGATAGGCTCCCAAAAAGTCCCACACATGTGGTATCCCGTACTCAGGAGAAGCAGCAGAATGTATTTTGGGGTGTAATTCCACATATGCCCATGGCATGTGTGGGCAATATATAATTTAGTGACAACTTTGGGCAAAAAAAAAAATGTTTGTAATATTCCCGCAACTTGTGGCAAAATATAAAATATTCCATGGACTCAACATGCCTCTCAGCAAATAGCTTGGGGTGTCTACTTTCCACAATGGGGCCATTTGGGGGGGTCTTGTGCTATTTTGGCATTTTATGGCCTTCGAAACTGTGATAGGTAGTGAGGAGTGAAATCAAAAATTTGCACCCTTAGAAATCCTGAAGGCGGTGCTTGGGTTTCGGGGCACCGTACGCGGCTAGGCTCCCATAAAGTCCCACACATGTGGTATCCCCGTACTCAGGAGAAGCAGAAAAATGTATTTTGGGGTGCAATTCCAAATATAACCATGGCATGTGTGAGCAATATATCATTTAGTGACAACTTTTTGAATACATTTTTTTTTTTTTTTTTGTCTTTATTCAATCACTTGGGACTAAAAAAATAAATATTCAATGGTCTCAACATGCCTCTCAGCAAATAGCTTGGGGTGTCTACTTTCCAAAATGGGGTCATTTGGGGGGGTTTTGTGCCATCTTGGCATTTTATGGCCTTCAAAACTGTGATAGGTAGTGATAGGTAGTGAGGAATGAAATCAAAAATTTATGCCCTTAGAAATCTTGAAGGCGGTGCTTGGTTTTCGGGGTCCCGTATGCGGATAGGCTCCCAAAAAGTCCTACACATGTGGTATCCCCGTACTCAGGAGAAGCAGCAGAATGTATTTTGGGGTGTAATTCCACATATGCCCATGGCATGTGTGAGCAATATATCATTTAGTGACAACTTTTTTTTTTTGTCTTTATTCAATCACTTGGGACTAAAAAAAAAATATTCAATGGGCTCAACATGCCTCTCAGCAAATAGCTTGGGGTGTCTACTTTCCAAAATGGGGTCATTTGGGGGGGTTTTGTACTTCTCTGCCATTTTAGCACCTCAAGAAATGAGATAGGCAGTCATAAATTAAAAGCGGTGTAAATTCCAGAAAATGTACTCTAGTTTGTAGACGCTAGAACTTTTGCGCAAACCAATAAATATACGCTTATTGGCATTTTTTTTACTAAAGACATGTGGCTGAATACATTTTGGCCCAAATGTTTGACTAAAATTGAGTTTATTCGATTTCTCTTATAACAAAAAGTAGAAAATATCTTTTTTTTTCAAAATTTGCAGTCTTTTTGCGTTTATAGCGCAACAAATAAAAATCACAGAGGCAATCAAATACCATCAAAAGAAAGCTCTATTTGTGGGAAGAAAAGGACGCAAATTTCGTTTGGTTACAACATTGCATGACCGCGCAATTACCAGTTAAAGCAGTGCAGTGCGAAATTGAAAAAAGACCTCTGGTCCTTAAAGTGGAGTTCCACCCACTTTTACAACTCTTCAGCATCCCTCACTAAACTGTGCACTGTAAACAAATTGGATATTTTTTTTATTTTTTTTTCAGCACAGACTGTATATATGCTGTATTCATTTTTCACTTCCTCCTCCCTGGCCGTGGCCCATCGCATCATTTCCTGTTTGCAATGCCTCCTGGGAAGGGGCAGCAACTTCCTCTGACACTGCCGTTGCTATGGAAACCTGACCTGAAACCTATTACACTGCTTATGCTGCACTGAGCATGTACGAGATCTGAAAGGATGAGATCCAGGAAGAAATACAGTCTGACTTCAGATGCCCACAGTTAAGATGGCCACAGCCTGCTGCAAGTTTATAAAATAACAAACTACTGCTAAAAACTAACAAAACAGACCTTAGTTTACAGACTAACTTTACTAGAATACATTAAACTTGTGTATTATAGGGGTATTTTTATTTAAAAAGTATAATTTCGGCCGGAACACCGCTTTAAGCTGACAATTGGTCCGGGGCTGAAGTTGTTAAATAATAATTATTTTGCTGACAATATCACCGCAAGAAGCTGTTACTTACCTAGAAAAGAATGATATCTGTATTCGATTGTTTATGTAAAAGCAGCAGGCTGGTAGCAGAAATGGAAACATTTTATCTCTGATCTGTTAGGAATTGTATGCATTGTTTGCATTGTATAGATTTGGCAGAGCCGAGCGCTGGAGCCATAGCAACCGATCAACCAATCACAGATCTTCCTAGAAATTTCCCACAACATTTCTCCTGCATCAGTTTGAAATTTCTAGGAAGATCTGTGATTGGCTGATCGGTTGCTATGGCTCCAGCGCTCGGCTCTGCCAAATGCATACAATTCCTAACAGATCAGAGATAAAAGGTTGAAGTTTATCTATAGACACAGGCAGTGCCGATCCTGACCTCCCTGGGGCCCTAAGCAAAATTCTGCTAAGGGGCCCTCTACCTGACCCATGATGCCGTGAGCATAGGTCCCCAGAGAGCCTCCCTCCTTACATTAGGGTCCTCAGAGAGCCTCCCCTTACGTCAGGGCCCCTAGAAAGCCTCCCCTTACGTCAGGGTCCCCAGAGGGCTCCCCTTACATCAGTGTCCTCAGAGAGCCCCTCCTCAAATCAGGGTCCCCAGAGAGCCTCCCCCTACATCAGGATCCCCAGAGAGACTTCCTTAAATCCTCACCGCGACAATCATTGCAGCCTCACCGTGCCCATTATTGCAGCCTCATCATATTAATAATTGCCACCTCACCGTGCCCATCATTGCAGCCTTAGTGTGCCCATCACTGCCGCCTCACCTTGTCCATCATTGCCACCTCACCGTGCCAATCATTAAAGCCTTACCATGCCAATCATTGCAGCCTCACCGTGCCCATCACTGCCACCTCACCATGGCAATCATTGCAGCCTTACCATGCTTATCATTGCAGCCTCACCGTGTTAATAATTGCCACCTCACCGTGCCCATCATTGCCATCTCACCATGCCAATCATTGCAGCCTTACCATGCTTATCATTGCAGCCTTACCATGCTTATCATTGCAGCCTTACCATGCTTTTCATTGCAGCCTTACCATGCTTTTCATTGCAGCCTCGCCATGTTAATTGCCACCTCACCATGCCAATCATTGCCACCTTACCATGCCAATCACTGCCGCCTCACCATGCCAATCATTGCAGCCTTACTGTGCCCATCATTATTGCAGCCTAATGGTGCCCATCATTGCAGTCTTACTGTGGCAATCAATGTAGCCTCACCAGTCAGTGTCAGTGGATTACGCACAGCAGGCATCTCCCGCTGTGTCACGGAGCTCAATGTGAAATGTTATGCCGCACTATGACAAAAGTCCCACCCTCCTTCTAGACCAGCTTGTGTGATAGACAGAACACTGTATCTATCACACGAGCTGGTCTAGGAGGAGGGCGGGATCTTTGTCATAGCGCTGGCCGAAGGTTTCAGTCAGCTCTGAGACACAGCGGTCTTCTGACTCCCGCTGTGTGACAAGAGGAGGAGGGGGAGGAGGAGATTGGAGCTCGGGAAGCAAAGCCGATCCGCCCTTGGGGGGGGGGCCCCCCACAGCGGCGGGGCCCTATGCATCTTGCATAGTGAGTGTATAGGGCGGATCGGCTCTGAGTACAAGAATCCATACAATGGGAAACCAACACGTGGGAAAGCGTTTTCTGAGGTGGGGTTCACCTTGCCCCATGCGGCTCACACCCGGGGTCCGGTGCATCCCCATTCACCATTTCAGGTCCAATTTTAGCCTGAATTTTTGACTGAATTCAGATCTGAAGCGGACCAGAAGACGTACAGGACGCCTGTGCAAATTTGCACCGGAGCTGCTCTGGAGATGTGCGAAATCTCCTGCTATTGCGAATTGGATGCGGCGAACCCACATCCAATTTGCCCTGGTTGGAACCCAGCCTCAGTTAACACCTATGCGTTTTTTTCATGCTTTTTGCAGAAACGCAGGACATTATTTTTAACATGGGTTCCTATGGAACACGTTCACATCAATGCATTTTTAGGCCTCTGCGTTTTTGGATTTTTTTTAACCACTTAAGGGCCGAGCCTCTTTTTGAGATGTGTTGTTTACAAGTTAAAAACATAATTTTTTTGCTAGAAAATTACTTAGAACCCCCAAACATTATATATATTTTTTTCTAACACCCTAGAGAATAAAATGGCAGAGGTTGCAATGCTTTCTGTCACACCGTATTTGCGCAGCGGTCTTACAAACCCACTTTCTTTGGAAAAAATACACTTTTTTGAATTAAAAAATAAGACAAAAGTAAAGTTAGCCCAATTTTATTTATATTATGAAAGGTAATGCTACGCCAAGTAAATTGATACCCAACATGCCACGCTTCAAAATTGCGCCCTAGGGCTGGAAAATATTATTGCTCTCACTCTATGATCGTACGGCGATACCTTCTATGTGTGGTTTGAACACCGTTTTCATATGCGGGCGCCTTACTCATACATATACGTTCAACTTCTGCACGCTAGCTTGTCAGCGACGGGTGGGCTAACAACACCACTTTCCTCATGCACTCAATCACCACCCCCCCCATCACACCCAAATGGCAATCAATTGGTCTACTATACTTGGATTCACCACCCCATTGGCAACCAATCCCAACTCACTTAAATACTCTCATTGGATTCAAACACATAACAGCCCATGGTAATGCACTCAATCACACTCCTTTCCAATAATTAATAATGAGATACCAACATCACCACTAACACTTGGCACAAACTACCTCTCCCTACACCTTGGTCAACCCTTCACACAAAATCCAAAACAAACTAAAATGACAACATCACCATTTCTACCCACAATGATAAACCTTATTCAATTCTATACATGCAAATCCACATTAAACCCACCCATGCACACTCATTGCCCCCTACACCTCCAACACACACTTATACAACCAATCTTCATAAAAGCCCTCTTAAATCATGCATGGTTCACCAATTGCCCCACAATGCAATCCAACTCATCATTTACAACGCACAACACATCCATCAATGCCACATGGTTCCCATCACCCATCATGGCTGGTCAACCACATTCACCACCCCACCACACAAATGACAAACACCCATGCCACACCACACTCACAACAATAAATGTCAATCACAATCATCCCGACATCACGATCCCACATCCATACATCCATCCCCCCACCACATGCCCCATGGTCCACCAACATGCGACACCACCATACACCCATCCCTTAACAACACCCATGGCACACACCACAACCCACCAACACAAACACATCACACTTCAAACACACATCCCGCCCAATGCCCCAAATTCAAAAACCCACGTAACACCACCACATGCCATCATCATACATGCACACACCCAAACATAAATGCTCGTGAAATGGCGACAAACTTTTACCCTTAAAAATCTCCATAGGCGACATTTAAAAAAACTTTTACCCTTAAAAATCTCCATAGGCGACATTTAAAAATTCTACAGGTTGCATGTTTTGAGTTACAGAGGAGGTCTAGGGCTGGAAATATTGCTCTCACTCTACTGATCGCGGCGATACCTCACATGTGTGGTTTGAACACCGTTTTCATATGCGGGCGCTACTCACATATGCGTTCACTTCTGCACGCTAGCTTGTCAGGACGGGGCATGGTTACAAATTTTTTTATTTTACCTTTTATTTTTTATTTTTACACGGTTTTAAAAATAAATAAAAATTGTGTCACTTTTATTCCTATTACAAGGAATGTAAACATCCCCTGTAATATAAAAGAGGCATGACAGGACCTCTTAAATATGAGATCTGGGGTCAAAAAGACCTCAAATCTCATATTTACAGTAAAATGCAATAAAAAAAAAATAAAAAATTGGTAATTTAAAAAAATGTAATAATAAAATGGCCCTTTAAGAGCTATGGGCGGAAGTGACATTTTGATGACGCTTCCGCCCTTCATTGTTATGGAGATGGGTGGGGGCCACTCTTCTCTATGCCCAGCAAGGGTGAAGATCCGATCGCCTCCGCCGCTGCCGACAGCTCCTGTAAGCAGCGGAGGGCACCGGTAATCGGCGGAGGGCACCATAGCGCGGTGGGAGGGGGGGCCCTCTCCCGCCACCGATGAAAGTGATATCGTGCCGAATCCACAGAGACCACTATTATCGGAAACCGGACCGCCGGCCAAACAAGAGAATACCGGGGTTATGGCAGCTAGCTGCTGCCAGAACAACGATGGATTGAGCCTAAGGTCTCATTTAAACTAGCGACTGAGCTCCGGTAAAAACCCCCGCGGTTGAGCCACATTTTTACCACTCTTCAACCGCTCCTCCTCCTTTTTTTGCTGAGGTGGCAGTCAGGGGGAGTACACATGTCATGGCAGGAAGTATATCGCTAGTCACGCTCAAGTGAATGGGGCCACTGGGCAACCACCCCGTAACCGCACACAACATGCTCAGTTATCTGGTCAATTGGGGGGATAATCATGCAGAGAGGAGGCAATACAACACTCTATCACTGCCTGTCTATTGCTGTCTGAAGCACGATCTGAACGAAAATGAAGCCTGAATGAGCCCATAAAGATAGAATGCGACACCCTTTATTGGCTGACTTAAAGGTCTGGTTCACCTTTACAAAAAATCTGCCTATGCATTTAGGTGGTGTCGGTAGATAAATACAAACGGTGCAGCTCTAATGTTGAATAATGCCCTTGTTTTAGGTGTAGTAGGCCATTTACATACCTTCTGAAGCCTGACTGAAAAAATTACAGAGATGGCATTATCCCATTCTGCCTTGTTGCTAGGGAGTTGCTAAGACTGATACTCCCAGCTGTTACTGTTCACATCCTAAATCACAGGAGAGTTCTCAAACGGGGAGAGTAAGAGCATGTGAGGGGGGTTTGAATCAGAGAAAGAGCTCACTCCTGTGATAGTAGAGGCAACGCTGTATCTTAGCCTAGGCCAACAAGGCCCAGGCCTAGGGCGGCACTTTGCAAGAAGGGCAGCACGAAAAGAGTCCCCGCCAGCTTGCGCTACACTTTTATTGTAGCGCCAGTCTTACGGAGCAGACTGGGCCGGGAGGCAAATCGGTCTGGTGCCCCCATTAAGTGTCCGACATCAGGGAAGGGAACAGCCCATACATATGTAGGGGGCCCCGGGTGGCGGACCCCAACCAATGAGTTGTTGTATAAGTTCCCCAACTTATGGGGAGGCCCGCCGCTTCTAGTTTTGACTGTCCTATCATCACAGCAGACCTCTCACCTGAGTTCTCAGCTACAGAGAGACAGATGTCATGTCGGGAGGCTGAAATTGTCTGGAGGAAAAAGTCAGATGATGGGCGTGGGCCAGTAGAGTGAAGGGGGAGGGGCTATCCACTGTGCGAGGAGACCCCATGTTGGGAGAGGTGCAGTAAGTACCCAGGCTGAAAGGAAAACCACACCAGTTATTTGTTTGCCTTTGGCAGAGGAGTTGCTGTTATATATTATAGTGACTTACCATGAATATCAGCTACTGGTAATCTAGGAGGTAAGTGTTAACCACTTAAGGACCAGGCCTCTTTTTTAGATGTGTTGTGTTTAGATGTGTTGTTTACAAGGTAAAAAAATTTTGTGAGATGTGTTGTGTTTAGATGTGTTGTTTACAAGGTAAAACATTTATTTTTGCTAAAAAATTACTTAGAACCCCCAAACATTATACATTTTTTTTCTAACATCCTAGAGAATAAAATGGCGGTCGTTGCAATACTTTCTGTCGGACCGTCTTTGCGCAGCGGTCTTACAAGCACACTTTTTTTAAAAAAATACACTTTTTTGAATTAAAAAATAAGGCAACAGTAAAGTTAGCCCAATTGTTTTTATATTGTGAAAGATAATGTTACGCCAAGTAAATTGATACCCAACATGTCGCACTTCAAAATTGCACCCGCTCGTGGAATGGCGACAAACTTTTACCCTTAAAAATCTCCATAGGCAAAATTCTACCGGTTGCATGTTTTACGTTAGAGAGGAGTTCTAGGGCTAGAATTATTGCTCTCGCTCTACCGATCGCGGCGATACCTCACATGTGTGGTTTGAACACTGTTTTCATATGCGGGCGCTACTTGCGTATGCGTTCGCTTCTGCATGCAAGCTTGGCGGGACGGGGCGCGTTTAAAATTTGTATTTTTTTTTTCTTATTTATTTTACCTTTTATTTTTACACTGTTTTAAAAAAAAAAAATTTGTCACTTTTATTCCTATTACAAGGAAGGTAAATATCCCTTGTAATAGAAAAAAAGCATGACAGGACCTCATATGAGATCTGGGGGTCAAAAAGACCTCAGATCTCATATTTACACTAAAATGCAATATAAAAAAAAAAAAAAAAAATGTTGTCATTTAAAAAAATAAAATGGCCCTTTAAGAGCTATGGGCGTAAGTGACGTTTTGAGGTCGCTTCCGCCCTGCAGTGTCATGGAGTTGGGTGGGGGCCATCTTTCCCTCACTCGTCTCCATGTCAGTCCAGGAGAGGGGAGCGGAGTGTATCTCGACGCGAACGGAGTGTTCTCGACGCGAACATCAGTCTCACTTTGGCTATCACAGGGAGAGGATCTCCTCCCTGTGATAGCTGGAGCTGCACGGAGCAAACATCAGTCTCACATCAGTCTCTGTCACAGCTGTCTGGGACATTATTTGACAGGACACCAGGAGCTTGGGGCCGCAAAGGTCGGCTGCGCCCCTGTTATGTCATATGCACACTGATTTTGTTTTACTATAACATACTCCCCTCCCCTTCTAAAGTGCTTTCTTTACACACACAGATCTTGCATCACAGTGTTTCCCTGAACACATCATGTGCTGCTGAGCTGCTAGAGATTAACAGCAGGATGAGATTTGCCGTCGGATGAGATGCTCCGCCTCCATCACACGGTTAAATAGGTCACGTGACCAGTGTAAGCCAATAGGATGTGATGGAGGCGGAGCATCTCATTCCACGGCAAATCTCATTCTATGGCAATGCAACGGTCCTCCTCTTCTGCTGACGGTCCTCCCCTTCTGCTGACGGTCCTCCTCTTCTGCTGACGGTCCTCCTCTTCTGCTGACGGTCCTCCTCTTCTGCTGACGGTCGTCCTCTTCTGCTGACGGTCGTCCTCTTCTGCTGACGGTCGTCCTCTTCTGCTGACGGTCGTCCTCTTCTGCTGACGGTCCTCTCTTCTGCTGACGGTCCTCCTCTTCTGCTGACGGTCCTCCTCGTCCTCTTCTGCTGACGGTCCTCCTCTTCTGCTGACGGTCGTCCTCTTCTGCTCCTCCTCTTCTGCTGACGGTCCTCCTCTTCTGCTGACGGTCCTCCTCTGCTGACGGTCGTCCTCTTCTGCTGACGGTCCTCCTCTTCTTCTGCTGACGGTCCTCCTCTTCTGCTGACGGTCCTCCTCTTCTGCTGACGGTCCTCCTCCTCTGCTGACGGTCCTCTTCGGTCGTCGGTCGTCCTCTTCTGCTGACGGTCGTCCTCTTCTGCTGACGGTCGTCCTCTTCTTCTGCTGACGGTCCTCCTCTTCTGCTGACGGTCGTCCTCTTCGTCCTCTTCTGCTGACGGTCGTCCTCTTCTGCTGACGGTCCTCCTCTTCTGCTGACGGTCCTCTTCGGTCGTCCTCTTCTGCTGACGGTCCTCCTCTTCTGCTGACGGTCCTCCTCTTCTGCTGACGGTCCTCCTCTTCTGCTGACGGTCGGTCCTCCTCTTCTGCTGACGGTCCTCTCTTCTGCTGACGGTCCTCCTCTTCTGCTGACGGTCGTCCTCTTCTGCTGACGGTCGTCCTCCTCTTCTGCTGACGGTCCTCCTCGGTCGTCCTCTTCTGCTGACGGTCCTCCTCGGTCGTCCTCTTCTGCTGACGGTCCTCCTCTTCTGCTGACGGTCCTCCTCTTCTGCTGACGGTCCTCCTCTTCTGCTGACGGTCCTCCTGCTCTTCTGCTGACGGTCGTCCTCCTCCTCTTCTGCTGACGGTCGTCCTCTTCTGCTGACGGTCGTCCTCTTCTGCTGACGGTCGTCCTCTTCTGCTGACGGTCTCCTCTTCTGCTGACGGTCCTCCTCTTCTGCTGACGGTCGTCCTCTTCTGCTGACGGTCCTCTCTTCTGCTGACGGTCCTCCTCTTCTGCTGACGGTCCTCCTCTTCTGCTGACGGTCCTCCTCTTCTTCTGCTGACGGTCCTCCTCTTCTGCTGACGGTCCTCCTCTTCTGCTGACGGTCCTCCTCTTCTGCTGACGGTCCTCCTCTTCTGCTGACGGTCCTCCTCTTCTGCTGACGGTCGTCCTCTTCTGCTGACGGTCGTCCTCTTCTGCTGACGGTCCTCCTCTTCTGCTGACGGTCCTCCTCTTCTGCTGACGGTCCTCCTCTTCTGCTGACGGTCCTCTTCTGCTGACGGTCCTCTCTTCTGCTGACGGTCCTCTTCTGCTGACGGTCCTCCTCTTCTGCTGACGGTCCTCCTCTTCTGCTGACGGTCCTCCTCTTCTGCTGACGGTCCTCCTCTTCTGCTGACGGTCCTCCTCTTCTGCTGACGGTCGTCCTCTTCTGCTGACGGTCCTCCTCTTCTGCTGACGGTCCTCCTCTTCTGCTGACGGTCCTCCTCTTCTGCTGACGGTCCTCTCTTCTGCTGACGGTCCTCCTCTTCTGCTGACGGTCCTCCTCTTCTGCTGACGGTCCTCCTCTTCTGCTGACGGTCCTCCTCTTCTGCTGACGGTCCTCCTCTTCTGCTGACGGTCCTCCTCTTCTGCTGACGGTCCTCCTCTTCTGCTGACGGTCCTCCTCTTCTGCTGACGGTCGTCCTCTTCTGCTGACGGTCGTCCTCTTCTGCTGACGGTCCTCCTCTTCTGCTGACGGTCCTCCTCTTCTGCTGACGGTCCTCCTCTTCTGCTGACGGTCCTCCTCTTCTGCTGACGGTCCTCCTCTTCTGCTGACGGTCCTCCTCTTCTGCTGACGGTCCTCCTCTTCTGCTGACGGTCCTCCTCTTCTGCTGACGGTCCTCCTCTTCTGCTGACGGTCCTCCTCTTCTGCTGACGGTCCTCCTCTTCTGCTGACGGGTCCTCCTCTTCTGCTGACGGTCGTCCTCTTCTGCTGACGGTCGTCCTCTTCTGCTGACGGTCCTCCTCTTCTGCTGACGGTCCTCCTCTTCTGCTGACGGTCCTCTTCGGTCGTCCTCTTCTGCTGACGGTCCTCCTCTTCTGCTGACGGTCCTCCTCTTCTGCTGACGGTCCTCCTCTTCTGCTGACGGTCCTCCTCTTCTGCTGACGGTCCTCTCTTCTGCTGACGGTCCTCTTCGGTCGTCCTCTTCTGCTGACGGTCGTCCTCTTCTGCTGACGGTCGTCCTCTTCTGCTGACGGTCCTCCTCTTCTGCTGACGGTCCTCCTCTTCTGCTGACGGTCTTCTGCTGACGGTCCTCCTCTTCTGCTGACGGTCCTCCTCTTCTGCTGACGGTCCTCCTCTTCTGCTGACGGTCCTCCGTCTTCTGCTGACGGTCCTCCTCTTCTGCTGACGGTCCTCCTCTTCTGCTGACGGTCCTCCTCTTCTGCTGACGGTCCTCCTCTTCTGCTGACGGTCCTCCTCTTCTGCTGACGGTCCTCTTCTGCTGACGGTCCTCTTCTGCTGACGGTCCTCCTCTTCTGCTGACGGTCCTCCTCTTCTGCTGACGGTCCTCCTCTTCTGCTGACGGTCCTCCTCTTCTGCTGACGGTCCTCCTCTTCTGCTGACGGTCCTCCTCTTCTGCTGACGGTCCTCCTCTTCTGCTGACGGTCCTCCTCTCTGCTGACGGTCCTCCTCTTCTGCTGACGGTCCTCCTCTTCTGCTGACGGTCCTCCTCTTCTGCTGACGGTCCTCCTCTTCTGCTGACGGTCCTCCTCTTCTGCTGACGGTCCTCCTCTTCTGCTGACGGTCCTCCTCTTCTGCTGACGGTCCTCCTCCTCCTCTGCTGACGGTCCTCCTCTTCTGCTGACGGTCGTCCTCTTCTGCTGACGGTCGTCCTCTTCTGCTGACGGTCGTCCTCTTCTGCTGACGGTCCCCTCTTCTGCTGACGGTCCTCCTCTTCTGCTGACGGTCCTCCTCTTCTGCTGACGGTCCTCCTCTTCGGCTGACGGTCCTCCTCTTCTGCTGACGGTCCTCCTCTTCTGCTGACGGTCCTCCTCTTCTGCGGTCGGTCGTCCTCTTCTGCTGACGGCTCTCCTCTTCTGCTGACGGTCCTCCTCTTCTGCTGACGGTCCTCCTCTTCTGCTGACGGTCCTCCTCTTCTGCTGACGGTCGTCCTCTTCTGCTGACGGTCCTCCTCTTCTGCTGACGGTCCTCCTCTTCTGCTGACGGTCCTCCTCTTCTGCTGACGGTCCTCCTCTTCTGCTGACGGTCCTCCTCTTCTGCTGACGGTCCTCCCTCTTCTGCTGACGGTCGTCCTCTTCTGCTGACGGTCGTCCTCTTCTGCTGACGGTCGTCCTCTTCTGCTGACGGTCCTCCTCTTCTGCTGACGGTCCTCCTCTTCTGCTGACGGTCCTCCTCTTCTGCTGACGGTCCTCTTCTGCTGACGGTCCTCTTCGGTCGTCCTCTTCTGCTGACGGTCCTCCTCTTCTGCTGACGGTCCTCCTCTTCTGCTGACGGTCCTCCTCTTCTGCTGACGGTCCTCCTCTTCTGCTGACGGTCCTCTTCGGTCGTCCTCTTCTGCTGACGGTCCTCCTCTTCTGCTGACGGTCCTCCTCTTCTGCTGACGGTCCTCCTCTTCTGCTGACGGTCCTCTCTTCTGCTGACGGTCCTCTTCGGTCGTCCTCTTCTGCTGACGGTCCTCCTCTTCTGCTGACGGTCCTCCTCTTCTGCTGACGGTCCTCCTCTCTTCTGCTGACGGTCCTCCTCTTCTGCTGACGGTCCTCCTCTCTGCTGACGGTCCTCCTCTTCTGCTGACGGTCCTCCTCTTCTGCTGACGGTCCTCCTCTTCTGCTGACGGTCCTCTTCGGTCGTCCTCTTCTGCTGACGGTCGTCCTCTTCTGCTGACGGTCCTCTTCGGTCCTCCTCTTCTGCTGACGGTCCTCCTCTTCTGCTGACGGTCCTCCTCTTCTGCTGACGGTCCTCTCTTCTGCTGACGGTCCTCCTCTCTTCTGCTGACGGTCCTCTCCTGCTGACGGTCCTCCTCTTCTGCTGACGGTCCTCCTCTTCTGCTGACGGTCCTCCTCTTCGGTCCTCCTCCTCTGCTGACGGTCGTCCTCTTCTGCTGACGGTCGTCCTCTTCTGCTGACGGTCGTCCTCTTCTGCTGACGGTCGTCCTCTTCTGCTGACGGTCCTCCTCTTCTGCTGACGGTCCTCCTCTTCTGCTGACGGTCCTCCTCTTCTGCTGACGGTCCTCCTCTTCTCTTCTGCTGACGGTCCTCTTCTGCTCTCCTCCTCTTCTGCTGACGGTCCTCCTCTTCTGCTGACGGTCCTCCTTCTGCTGACGGTCCTCTTCTGCTGACGGTCCTCCTCTTCTGCTGACGGTCCTCCTCTTCTGCTGACGGTCCTCCTCTTCTGCTGCTGACGGTCCTCCTCTCTGCTGACGGTCCTCCTCTTCTGCTGACGGTCCTCCTCTTCTGCTGACGGTCCTCTTCGGTCGTCCTCTTCTGCTGACGGTCGTCCTCTTCTGCTGACGGTCGTCCTCTTCTGCTGACGGTCGTCCTCTTCTGCTGACGGTCCTCCTCTTCTGCTGACGGTCGTCCTCTTCTGCTGACGGTCCTCCTCTTCTGCTGACGGTCCTCCTCTTCTGCTGACGGTCCTCCTCTTCTGCTGACGGTCCTCTCTTCTGCTGACGGTCCTCCTCTTCTGCTGACGGTCCTCCTCTTCTGCTGACGGTCCTCCTCTTCTGCTGACGGTCCTCTTCGGTCGTCCTCTTCTGCTGACGGTCGTCCTCTTCTGCTGACGGTCGTCCTCTTCTGCTGACGGTCCTCCTCTTCTGCTGACGGTCCTCCTCTTCTGCTGACGGTCCTCCTCTTCTGCTGACGGTCCTCCTCTTCGGTCATCCTCTTCTGCTGACGGTCGTCCTCTTCTGCTGACGGTCGTCCTCTTCTGCTGACGGTCGTCCTCTTCTGCTGACGGTCGTCCTCTTCTGCTGCAAAATAAAAAAAGACATTTAGGTGTCCATTTTTGAAACAGTGAAATCCTATTCACTGCTTCATTCTCCGGCATTCACAGAGGAGATTTTTCTCTTCTGTGTGCCAGTTTATGAAGCGGAGTAGATCTTGGAGGAGTGAAGAGATCTACAAAT